>JAVRXN010000013.1:20249091-20849091 GCA_033556935.1 Timema podura | reverse complement strand
CTTACTACCAATTTGTTCAATCCTCAGATCCATACTAATTTTTTGGGGATGTGGAAATTATAAGCCAGAGTAAAGTTCACGTTGAAGAAGGGTGAATAACCATTTAGGGAAAACCTCTCTTAATACACCTTACCAGGATTCGATCCCTGAGCTCCCCGTCACAGACAGTCTATTCTATAGGAAGAGGGACACCTCCAAATATACTCACAGCTATATGTACAGTTTCTTACCTACCCCATAGGGGAATGATCTGAGTGGGTATGAACGTGTCTAACCATATTTGCTTGGAAGGAGAGTGGGAAACCGTTTAGGGAAAAGCACCCTCAACCCGATCTTGCCGTCATCTGTAGGCCAGTCTAACATGAATGTAACACCTTAGACTATTCCGTCACTGAAGCCGTTAGCTACAAATTGTTTTACAGTCAGTCAAGGCCTTAAATATAGCTGACATTGACGTATAATTTATCGATTTTTTGTTGCTATATTTACGGATTTCAGAGAAGTTTGAATAGAGAATATATTCCATCTAAGTCCATGCTCTAACCCCATTTATTGTTTACATAAAAATAGACTAATAACTAATTATTATATGAGAAATATAAGGTAAATTTTTTTTTCAGGTTGGTCCACAATTTTTTTAAAACTTATAGCCTATGGCCGGTGATATCAAAAGGTTTGCCTACCCCTGGCTTACATGATGACGTTATTAATACATGCATCTCAAACATCTCGTAAAAATTCTTCCACCACATAAGGCCCTTCATGCAACAGTGGGCTAACCCGCAACGGTGGCACCGTAGACTGGATGTCAAAAACTGGTTTTTGAAAGTTTAAATCGAGTCATATGTGTACTGAGGTTAATTTGTTTATCTGAATGGTTTCCTCCTCTTATTAAGTGCAAATATAGGTACGTTTTATTCAATAATTCCCTCCTCATACTTACCTTATTAGTGAAAACATGCAAACAGCCTGAACGAGTGATAAGATGCTCTGTAGGTGTAATACGTAAGAACCAAAATAATTGTAAAAACTTCATCACAAAACTTATGAATGACGTAATCAAACAGAGGGGATCAGGGATGCAGGTTGGTTCAGAATAAGCGCACTCGCATTTGAGTTTAGAGAGGATGAGAAAAACAACAACAATAAATCATGTGTGGCAAAATCTTCACCAAGGTACCCAGTCAGGGTCTTCCCCTACATTAATGGTGATCAATTGCAATGAGAGTCTAACTTCTTAGGCTAATCAGCCTCCTTTACGAGTGAGGCTGATTTTAACGCATGAAGGCGACTTTTTATGGCTTATTGATTGAGAATTGTTTCGATTAATGTGATCAAAAATCAGTGGTTTCTGTTTGTAATATCAACTAAGGGTGCTTTAGCAAGATTGTTGTGAGGAATTAGGGGTAGGAGGGATATTACACCTATTGCGGCTTCTACTGAAGTACTCCAACAAGAGCTGATGATTAACTTAAATCTAGTGTTTATTCTTCTTAAAGTAATTTAAAGAGTTTTATTTAATATAAAAGGTTAAGAATGTATGTGCGGTACATTTTTTAATGCCCCAATTAAATGTAGTTCAACTTCCATAGAAAAAAATCTTATCTGACGTCTAGAAAACTATCAACTTTCACGTAATCATATGTTGAGTCATGTCACCTGAAGGTATCATTTTCGATAAATATCTATAATAATAAATATAAGGAACTGTTTGTCTGTGTGTGTGTGTGTTTGTTTGTGTGCGATGCCCAGCCAAATTTACGGCACGCAGAGATCTGAAATTTTTAATATGGATGGACGGAAGGGGGTCTGAATGAACCTTGAAGCCGGATTTTTAAATTTTTAATTAGGCTATATTTAACAAATTTTTGAAGAAAATATTTTTAATCAAGTTTAGAATTACGTTTCAGAGATAACGTTTCCATTTTAAATTGGTCACCATGGAGGGGCTTATATAATACCTATACCACAGTGGGTCACGGGCAATACCACGCCGTGTGGGATTGTTAGTTATTAATACCTAGGAAATAACAATAATCAATTATAAATGTATTATTATCTGACTCAAAAAGTGTTTGTATTTAAAAAAAAGTATATTTCTATTAAAATTGAGCTGTACTGGTATAGACATTGAAAAGGAATACATAAATATATGGTTTAACATAAATACCTTACGAGAAGGATTATAATCACTTCATACACACCTTATCATAACGATTCTGGTGCCATCCTGTATAATATGTTGATAACAAATTGTGACGGGTCATATTAATGGATTAACTTAAAAATTTATTCACTGTTTCTAAATATATTCCCTATAAATCATAAAAAAAAACCACCACTAACCATATATTTCTACTTACCATGATCTCAGCTTATGTGAACTACATTTTGGTTACATGCACAATCATATCACAACTCCCAAGCCAATGGGATTTTCAAATGGCCTATTCGATTCTACCTACTCCAAGTTCGTGTAAAAACGTGAGGGGAGTTAAGGACCATTCAATACGGACGTTGAAAGCGCGGCGGTTTTGATGCCACGTAGACGTCAGTTGAATATGTCAATGTGCACCACATTGTCCAATATATCCGAGCGTGTTAAGCGCCTGGTGTTTCGGCGCTAGCTGGGCGTCTGGCGCTTTTAACGCAAGGGGATGCGTTAACGACGCTGACGTTGGCAGTGCTGGTAAAACTATACAGGGCGTTTTCACGTCAGCTGCGACGTGAGAATTTGCTCGTATTGTGATTGTTCAGTGACAATTAATACTTTTATTCATAACCGTATCTTGTATCTTTTTTCACAAAAAAAAATCCCAAAAGCTAGTTAAATGAAGCTACTAACATTTTATAATATTGAAAAAAGTATTTGCACACATTTTTTGATTGTCAAACATTACAAGAAACTGTCTTGTCGAAATAAATTAGGCTAGTACTGGATGAGTCCCCCAACATCTTTCTTCTCTTTCAGAATGTTCATAAAACCCTTCCAAAATATGAATCACACCAATACATCGTATCTGCAGGGTGTCTATTTTCTGAGGAACACGCCATTGTACTCAGAAGTTCTACCTTAAAAAAATACCATGTATATATTATTTAGCGTTTTCATCGCGTTTTCACGGCTTCAAAAAACGTGGCGCTTTTAACGTAACGTGTATATTAATCAAGATACAGGCAGACGTCAGCGCTAAGAACGCACCGCTTTCAGCGTTCGTATAGAATGGCCCAAATAAAGGAAGGTCTCGCGCAAGCGCATGAAGCTCTTCACCACAGGCAGATATCAGCGCTAAGAACGCGCCGCTTTCAGCTTTCGTATAAAATGGCCCGAATAAAGGAATGTCTCGCGCAAGCGCATGAAGCTCTTCACCACAGGCAGGCGTCAGCGCTAAGAACGCATCGCTTTCAGCTTTCGTATAGAATGGCCCAAATAAAGGAAGGTCTCGCGCAAGCGCATGAAGCTCTTCACCACAGGCAGGCGTCAGCGCTAAGAACGCGCCGCTTTTAGCGTTCGTATAGAATGGCCCAAATAAAGGAAGGTCTCGCGCAAGCGCAGGAAGCTCTTCACCACAGGCAGGCGTCAGCGCTAAGAACGCGCCGCTTTTAGCGTTCGTATAGAATGGCCCAAATAAAGGAAGGTCTCGCGCAAGCGCAGGAAGCTTCCCACCACAGTCAAATCTTCTGTACATGAGAAATAAGCGTCACCGAGTCGATTCTCACCTATATACAAAACTAAAACAAAGCCTGGGGAAGTAAAATTACTCCCTCCTCGTCCCTCCTTCACTTTCTATTTTGATCATATATATTTGGGTGTTCATCCCATTGAAAAAAATTGTAACTTATTATTCAATTGACGACGCCATTAATGAGCTGTGTGTGTCAAAAAAAATCTCTCCTCATAGTACCCCAGCTATAGGCTTACAAAATATTAATCGATGCTTGCATGAATGATTTCTGTCTAAGGAGATCATTGTATCAAAATATGGGGCTATATGTTATTATATTATGTTTGGTGGGAGATACATGATTTCCCCATCACACATCCCCCCTCAACCCACTCCTCCTTCACCACAAGACCAGCAGTTGTGTTTAATCTGATTGCTATTACATGCTTCACATTTAAGCTTCTTTTAGTAATACCAACAGTTTAATTAAAATATTACTGCATGCAAAAATAAAATAATTATATGGGTATCTTATCTAGAATCTATATGAAGGTGAAACTCGTTAATTTTACACTTTGTTTATAGTATTAACAAATATGTATTGATTGATACAGAACATTTTCCGTTACTATTATGATTACAAAAATAATCTGTGCTATACTCTGTTTCAAAAATATTATACACGTGTCGTTTTTTATTTAAGATGAAAAACATATAAATACTTTACCTATATCGATATTTTTAATTTAATTACAATACTTTTTTAAATCGATACTTATGAATACTTACACCCTGATAAGAAGAGTACAGGAGAAAATTCAATTTTTAACTCAAATTTAGTTAGTGCTGTCATCTGTCAAATTTAAATTAATTTCAAAAAAATTGCTGTGGTCCCTATCGGGTCTGAAATATAAAAATTGTTTTCCTGGAAAATGTGTGTAACGTGAATTTACCCCTTTTCCCCTTGTACCTTCATATTGGTTTATAATGATTTATGAATTTGTCTTAGGGCCGGTATTATAACTACCGGATGAATACTGCTATTGGGAGCTTAAAGTTATCTACCAGATAAAAGTTATCAGCCACTTTAATGTTTAACGTGTCTTATGAACTGAATTTATCTGCCAGTTAGCTATTTTTAGGATAAATATATTTTTATTCACAACATGCAAGGTTGGTACTTTTTTACTGGTGCGCGCATGCGTATAAGTCCTGCTGATAGCGCTACAACCTAGCGAGTGGTGAGAACGCTTAATATTTTTTAAATAATGGCGGCTAAACGAGTGCGAGGAAACAGATGAAACAGAAACTAAGATGTCTTGCAAGTACTAATTTCGGCGTCTGCCAAAATGTGGGCAATAGTTGGATACAACGTTTACAAAATTTCATTTATCATACTCACATTTTGATAATTTGTTCTTATATAAATATAACTCTAAAAATAGTTTGTCAGTTTATACAAAAGTGTAGATTAAATGTTCTAACTTTACATAGTTAGAGCCCGGGCTTGTACTTACTAAACACGTGAACCAAGATTTTTACCTAAAAACAAATTCTGATAATTGAAACCTCATTAAAAACAACGCATCACTATGGCAACAACCATTTTAACTTCCAGATAAAAGTTATCAGGTACTTGAACCTCCCTATAAAAATGTGATGAATAAATACATTTTATCTGGCAGATAAATGCTATCTGGTAGTCATATAAGACGCAATTTTAACTTATCCACAAGATAGAAATATTTATCTACCAGATAAATATTTATCCAGGAGTCATAAGACTAGCCCTTAGTAGATTAATATGATAAACTCCACATATTGATAGCATGATTAAAAATTCTTGCTACCTACTTCGGTGGCCACATGGTCTAACGCACTACACTCGTGTTGGATTCGAATGCCAAAGACGGGGAGATTGGGGTTCAATATTGGCTAGGCGCACTGAGGTTTTTTCCCCTAAATTGTATCCCACTCTCTTTCCACGCTAATGTGGATACGATTCTCTAAATTGAAACCCTCATAATTTCTAACACATTAGTGTAATTAGTAGGCCCCTACATAGGCATTTAGCCCGAGTGGGTAGTAAGAAGTGGTGCAAAAACCACAAAAATAAATCCTGCCGTTTCGTTAAGAAATGAGCCACACCTTACTAGATCCAATATTACAATATTGTGATTATATACCATTTTTGTTTTTAGTGATTAATACACTTTATAGGAAGAATTATATTGTAATTAAAATGTTTAATTTATTGTTACTAATTCAAGGAGAACCCCATTAAGCGAGAAATAGTCGCGCAGATGTTCAACTCTAATTCAATATTTAATTTTATAATTCGTTATTTAAAAATAAGGCTCACGCCAAATAAAATATAAAGATTCCAACAGTGATTTTTTCCTTGACAATCCTATATTTTGGAATTTTATTAATAGAAAAAAATATGTGGAAATGTAACAATAGCTCATTTTTAACGACTTTTTAAGAAGGCTTTGTAAAAAAAGGGGGGCTCTATATTTAGCCTTTCTCTAAAAAACACAGTAATTTTTTGATAGGTTCACAACACAAATTTTAAGATATTTAGAACTATCAGGGAGCTTTCCTCTTTACCTTGAGATAAGAAGTTTCGCAGTTTTCTTTCCCCGCTTTCTTATTGACATGATAAAGCTTGTTGTAGGGGACAGACGAAAGAAAGTATAAGATTAGATCGAATAGAAAAGTAGTTTCTAAAACAAAATTGAGCATTGTATTTTAATTTCTAAGCCGTTTGGCCTGACAGCGATTGATGCAGCCAGCTAAAGTATAAAAATTCTGAAGATAAAGTAAAAACACCATCCACAATATTTTCATACATAAAAATACACCAAAAAATTAGGATCATATTCTGATTTCTTTCAATACTTTTATCGACACTTTTCTTGCCACACTAGAAACGAATAACGGGTTGATACTTTTCTTTAGTTCCCTCATCTCTATTCGAATCTTAAAATTAACCGTTTTTACTTTCTCAATTAACGAGCTGAAAGAGGAGGCAGAGGACAGAGCACATTGGAGATCAAAGTTTAACTGACAAAAGGACTGGACCTGTCGTAAGACAGAACACCCAATAATAATATCAAGAGAAAGTATTAAAATCGTGAGAATTTTTTACTTCTAAATTTTGATGAGTTTTAACGTTTTATCTGTGTCCAAAAACAAACACACATTAAAGATTTTACAATCTTGTCTGTCCCTTTACCTGTATGTCTATAGGTCGATATTTCCCTAGCTATAGAGTTGAAATTATTTGATGAACTTTGTTCAAACTTAAAAAAATCCAGCTATTTTTACAATGGTCAAATACCTCTATTGATTTTGTTTTTTAGTTGAATTTAAGTTGCACTTTCTGAACCGACTGATTATATCTGCACACAACTCATAAAATTAGCTTAAACTCTGTAACAGACACAGCACCAAGCGACCAGACCATTAAATCATCAGTGCGGAAAAGCAGTTCTACATTTTACCAATTATATTTCTTACAGCAACCCCGAGAATTGAACCTAGAACCTCTAGCTTAATAAGAGGACACGATGCCCGTTTAGATATGGTGTTTAGTAAATAAATGTTTATTAATATTTAGATATTTTATGAGAGTTACCATAAATAAACGTATAATTATTTGGTTCACAACGTACTCTATCATGTAGAAAATTTGTAACCCGTTTAGTTTACGTGTAACAAAGTTGAATAATAACTAAAATGTCCCGAGTTTAGTCAGGGTGTTATATCATGTATAGGGATTAACCCCGATTTCTGTCCATCATCCCTAACAACACAACGGTAACGCAGTAGAATGTAAAATCAAATTACCCGAATATCCTGACCCCTCATCCTTCCATGAGAAATAACCAGTGAGCTTGACAACAGGTAGTTCTTGGATTTACACACAGATTATCAAATTATACGTCCGGTTATTCCTGCTTGATAGGACGAGGACCAAAGTTTCGTCAATAAATTACAGGATTCTTCTAAAGAAGAACGATTTGTTTAGGTCGATAGATATCTATCTTTTAAAATGTTACGCTATTTTTATTTTCTCTCAGTCTCTCGTCAAAAAAAATTTAAGTCGAGATTTGGATAAATGTTGACTTTTCATGACCCTCAAAATAGGAAAAAATGTTTTAAGGTTTCCGTCTGTCTGTATCTCTGACTAGAGCCGAAACAATTTTATCGATCAGGCTAAGACTTGGTATCTAAGGTTTTCATAAAGTTATACCTAAAAGTGTTTTTTAATAAAAATTTCATTTAAACAAGTTTAATATTATCTTTTAAATAGTTAATTTATAAATTTTTCAAAACGTTAATTAATAAAACTTATTTTAAAAATTTTTAATTAATGTCTATACTTACAAATAGTATTTTTATCAACCCGTATTAAAATAAAATATTTTTTAAAATGATAAGTACTATATAGCGTTCTTTTATCATTTTAATTTTTTTGTAAATGTGTTATGTTATGTTCAATTTAACATGTTATGTTTTTGATTTATACTCTTTGTTATGCTTGTTCGATTAACTTTTTCTCGATCTCTCAGTGAGAGAAATATTGTGATTGTCAAAAAAATCAAACTCGAGATTTGGATAAATTTCTACGTTTCATGACCCCCTGAAAATGAAAAGAGGTTTTCGAGATGCCATCTGTTAATCTCTTTTCCTGTCTATATTTTGGACTAGAGCTTAAACCATTGTACCGATTGGGCTAAAACTTGGTATCTAGGGTTTTCATAATATCCCCCCCTCCCCCCGCCCCGAGGGATTTCTGGAATTAAATATCTCTAGATTTAAGGGTTGTTTACTAAAGGGAAAAAGGATAAAAAAGATTTTCTCGCGATCCGCTCTAGAGATTTTGATTAAATTTTGTATACAGGTATTTTTAACATTACAAACAAATTGGAAATTCTCGTTTTTCCATGAAAATAACTTTAAGGGGTGAGTTCTCCATTTGGTCAACATCTCCGCAACTCCTTAAGAAACTAAATAGCTTATCATTGCAAAGATGTAGTGTAAAAATAAAAAACCTTTATTGGAAATATTTTTTATATAACCAATAATTTCTGAGATATTGACAAATATATAGATTTTAAATCTAGGTCTGGGAAGTTCATTGTAATGCTTTTTGTTGAAAAGATATATTTCTTTTTTTTTTCAATATATTTCTGTAACAGTGTATATTAGTTCATTTACGCCCTTTAATATAATTTGATGCTCCTTTTTCCATTATGTTTCTCCAAAATTGTATACTATTTCATTTACGCTCTTTGGTGGAATGTGATGATATTTTTACCTATTTGTTTCTGCAACCGTGTATATTATTTAGTTTCACATATTTTACGAGTCTTACAGAGCTAATATCTCTATTTTTATGCAAAAGAGCGGGAAGTATGTGCGTTGCCCCGGACCATTTATTTTGAGTTTGGGGACCAATAAAAAAAGTCAAGATCACTCAAAATCTCGATGTTGAAAAAGTTTTTCTATTTTCGAAAGTAATAAATATATAACATATTAGTAGAAACATATTTCTGATTTGCTTCATGACGTCATATATATATATATATATATATATATATAGAGAGAGAGAGAGAGAGAGAGATAAAGTAGGGATCCAATAAGAAGGTGATTTTTTTAAATGCTAACTTTTTGGTGGTTAACACTGATAATATTTTATTATATTATTATTTTTTTATAGTAAGTAATATTATTATGTATTATTCTTAGCGTATGGCATTACTTACTGGGTGGGACATTAAATTCAGTTCTGTCGCCTGTATGTAGACTGTATGTAGACTATTAGACGCTCTGTTGGCTCAGAGAGCTGCACCTATGGAGGTTGTCTACACGACCTACCCGTAATGAGATGATGTGATGATAGTGAATATGGAGGTGTGGACCAGTGTGAGTCTTAAACATAACTTAAGCCTAACTCACCAACCCCTAGTGACCGTAGGTACAATTCACCCTAAGAGAAAAATACCAAAAGGTACCAGCCGGGAATCGACAATGGGAGCCCTAAGTTCGTAGCCATGTGTACTGACCATTACACCACGGGGCCGGATATATTATCTATTAAAAGTGATAACTGAATATTACATGGCTGTAAGTATGAATCTATAAAATCAGTTTTAGTAAATTCTGTAACTGTCAGATGAGGTTCGTTCTAGCAGTATCTCACTATATATTTCTCGTACAATAGATATTGTATTATTATTTATTTAACACCGCGTCTTACTACCCGTATGGGTTATACGCTTACGCTAATGGGTTAGGAATTGGGAAGGTTGCATATAGAGCGAATTTGCGTGGAGGGAGAGTGGAAAACCATTTAGGAAAAAAACCACCCCCAGTTCAACCAACCGAGATGCTAACCTTGATCTCCTCGTCCTTGGCAGTCGAGCTCAACACGACTAGCGCGTTAGCTAACTACGCCACCGAGGCGGGTAATAGATATTGTAAATGTCACCTCTGCTGTGCTTAAAATTTCCCACCCCAAGAGTTGATGGATGTTAAAAAAAAAGTAGAAAAACGGACTGAACCTAAGCCGATGTGATCTACGTGCCAGTTATTTTAAAGTCTTATTTTTAAAAAATTAACCGGGATGAACAAAAGAATCCTTGAAAAAATATAAACATTGCTTCCCCGTTAGTTTTTAGTGAATAATTATGTCGAATTATGTCGGTTTTATAAATATTCTACAGTCTGTAACACTTTGTACAAATTATTCTATTTATTTTTTTACGATAAATAATGTATTGCGAAATTTTACGCCAGTCACCACGCTTGATCTGATCTTCAATACGCAGAGTAGCGAAAAAATATACGCCTCAACAGCGCAGTAGCTAAAACTGTCAATAAACATTAAAAAAAAAGAGCGTATGCATTCTTTTCATTATGATTTATCATACTTTAAAAAAAAATACAAAATACATTCTAACTTTACTATTACAGACCTGTGACATTTTCGACAAAAACACAATGGGGTATAGAAAAAAAAAATCTGATAATATTGATCCGAATGAAATAACATTCTAAAGTAATTGGTACAAAACCACCTCGTAACAATTCGTTTGTCCTCCCAGACTACTCCCCCGCCCCCCACCATCCCCCTGTATACGACCAAAAAAAAAACTCACTCGTTCAACCATTCTCTCGTTTTCTACAATCCTTTCAATAAATCAGTTAATATTATCACTAGCCTTTTGTGCCCCAATCATGAACCAAAATGTAATAATCTCGTGTTGTTATGCAGACCCACGTTTCGATTTCCTCTTTTTTTTTTTTAAACCCTCTATAACCCTTCAAAATCAACGTTCAAACCACATCTCTAATATATATATATATAAATTCTATTTTGATTTTGTTACTATGTTCCTACTGCATGGATAGCATTTGAAACACTCCGTTCAACCATTTCAACTAAAGATAGATCATTTTATGGTCATCGTTATGTTTACACCAAAATATCGTAATGTTCCCATATTAACGACTTCTACTGGACCTTGTTGACATTTTCCACCCACCTAAAAATAACCACCACCCTTCCTCAATTATTTTTTTTTTTTATATCCTCATACCCCCCCCCCCCCCCTCATTTTTCATAACCCTTTTATTTTATACCTTGTAACTCTTCAATTCCCCATCCCATCCTATAATAGGCAATATCCCGATTGTAGCATTCCACTACAGAAAGCCCCTAACCCTCCCTCCCTCCCAAAAACACACCCACTCAACCCTTTATTCTCTTTCTCTCTCTAAATGTATATCAGTTCCATTATATTTACGAGTCGTACAGCGGGCAAAAGCTATAGTGCAGAGCTTGGGATACACAGTGTTTTTTTTCTCACCCCCTAATTCTACAGACACCCCAGTATCATACAAAAAAAAATAGACCCCCTCTTCTCCCCCAATGATCCTCGACCCCTTAAAACCGTATCATTCCCCCCTACTAGCCCCCTCTCCTCTCCCAAAATACTCGCAGTTCGATTAGGCAGTGTAATCGAACCAAGGGGATGGTTAATTTACCGACACCCGTTCAATGTTTGTGTCAGAGCACACAAAACAGGCAGCGCGAAAAACACTGAGTACTCAAAACTAAACGTGTGTCGTGTTTTGAGCAGTTTTTTTTTTTTTTTTTTAGAGTATGGGTTAAAAATTGTGTTGAAAATTTGTTGTAGCTTTTTTTTTTTGTCTCAAAAATATTGGTTCTTTTTTTTTTGGGTGGGTGGGGGGGTTTGCCCTCTAACTCTTTTAACCCCTGAATTGTGTCAATGTTTAATGTATGTGCTTTTTTTTTTTTTTTCAGGGGACACTTGGGATGAGATTGAAGAACAGGGTGTTAAAACTTTCGCTGAGTGGTTTCTCTGGTCCCTCAACGTTCGACAATAAAATAACGTGAAACAGGTGAGTTTGGTCACAACGCTTTTATTTTCTATTTTATTTTTATTCTGTTCGTACATTTCTATAATATACTTTTTTTTTATTTTATATATAGACCTCGCATGCTTAGCTATTGTCCCCGGAAAAAAAACGCACGACACAAACGTATATCTCTGACGGTGACGTCACTTTAAGCGGTGAGAGCTTTCCATTTATTACCCAAAAAAACAGATTAGCAAATGATGGGAATTTGGTTGGAAAAACCGTTTAAGAAATAAATAGTTTTTATTGTAGTCAACGATAAACTTTTATTATATTATTAGTGTTATTTTATAGTTATTGGTAATATGTATCTAAATTGACAGCTGCAGATTACATGATTTGACGTTTGAATACTTGAAAATATATCTAGTGAATTTTATAGCTGTCCGATACAGTTATTCCTATGAAAATTGGACTGAACTTAAAAATCTTTATACAATTTGTTTAATTGGCGGAACTTGTTTGTTATCACACAATCTATATTAAAAAAACTTGTGTATTTGTCTGTCTGTCTTTCTGGCTTGAGTGACATCTACAGCACGCAGATGTCTGAAATTATAAAATGTTGCTTCTATGAACGAACATATGCACCTAAAAATCGAAATTTTAAAATCTCTATTTGAGTTTTTAAATTAATTAAAAACTGGGTGGAAGAAATGAATTGAAGAGATTTTATTCTGTTTGCTTGAAGCTTATATTATTATATATTATTATTATTATTATTATTATTATTATTATATTAATATATTAATATTATTATATTATTATTATTATTATTATAGCACCGAGCCTTACTACCTGTTCAGGTTACACGCCCTTACGCTAATGTGTAATGGTAGGTTGATTGTGATATGAAATGGAGGACCTACAGTTTAACGTGGGATCCGAACCACGGTGGAGGCCTGGCACTCCACACATTCACAAGTTGTGATTAATACACATCTTGTTAGAGGTGAAGGAAGGGTTTGGCAATCAGATAAATCTGTGCTGGGACCAAAGATTGAACCCCGGACCCTCAGCACAGAAGTCCGACACCTTACCCTTAGACCACCAGGTCACCGAAGCAAAGAAAATTGGGGCTATGGGTAACGACGCAATTAATTGAGTGGATACCGCGGGGAACACCGTGTCCTTCCGCTAGTGTTATATAACTAAAAGGCAAAAGTGTTGTAGGTTGCATAGCAGGTTGGCTGAATATATTATGACTGATCTAGGCGTGTTTATATTTATATTTATATTTTGTTTAATATGGTTAAATTAAAGGTGTAATACCTTGTCTTACCCTTAACTAGGTTACATTTTTATTACTAATCATTAATTTTATATGCTCACTTCTGTGGCCACGTGCTCTAACGAGATACTCTCGCAGCAGACTAGACCACCAATGACGGGGAGAGCCAGGTTCGAATCTTGGTCGGGTGTATTGAGGGTGTTTTTTAAAATGGTTTTCCACTATATTTATTTATTTATTTAGCACCGCGTCTTACTACCCGTTCGGGTTATACGCTTAAGTACTAATTACACTAATGGACGAGGAATTGGGAAGGTTGAATTTAGAGGAAGTGAACCCGCATTTGCGTGGAGGGAGAGTGGAAAACCATTTAGGAAAACCACCCCCAGTTCACCCGACCGAGATTCGAACCTCGATCTCCCCGTCCTCGGTGGTCTGGCTCAACACGACTGGCGCGTTAGCCAACTACGCCACGGAGGCGGGTTTTTCCACTATACCTCATTGTAAATGCTGGTACACTTCCTCTTAATATCACCTTCCCAATTTCTTAAAAACATTAGCGTAATTAGTGCATAAGAGTATAGACCGAACGGGTAGTAAGGCGTGATGATTAAAAATAAATATTAATTTATAAATATTTAAAATTTGAAATAGGCAACTTAAAGAACGGAAATAATAATAGAACAGATCTTAAAAAAAAAAAAAATTAATAAAATCAAACTACCCAAACTCACAAATAGTCTAGGCGGTACGCAATAATAAATCGAAGCATACTGCACTTTGGAGTTACGGGTTATAACTTTGCACGGTTATTGCTGACACCTAAAGGAACTAATCTGGAAGTTGATCCACAAATATTTTCCCTAAGGATGAAAATGGCGGCCTTTTATCAATATAGCTGACTATACTTTAGTATTCTGCTTTTTCTAGCAGATAGGTGCATTTTAATTTAATTTTTTCATGCTGAATTTGAAATTAAAGTTTAGGAACCTTAATTTTTATTCAAAATTCCCCTAATTTAATAGAAATAGCAGCCTGAATCATGAGTTGGTGACATTTCCTTGTCTGTAAGTGAAGGTAGCTGCGAGCACTTCAAATATTCTCTGAAACTCAAGATGCCATGTTTTTTTTTTTCATTTAACCACATCCATTACTCACGTTCGATGTCCATTCACATAAAGGATCTCGAGGATCTAAATAAAAGTGCTCCTGGAGTTCACCTGGGATTCTGCAATAAAAGCTTAGTAATCTGCAAAACACCCCAATAATTTTCTCCACACTGTTGGTGTTATAGCGAGTGTTTAACACATGTCCACTCTGTTAGCTGGTGTTATCACGAGTGTTTAACACATGTCCACTCTGTTTGCTGGTGTTATAGCGAGTGTTTAACACACGTCCACTCTGTTTGCTGGTGTTATAGCGAGTGTTTAACACACGTCCACTCTGTTAGCTGGTGTTATCACGAGTGTTTAACACATGTCCACTATGTTTGCTGGTGTTATCACGAGTGGTAACACATGTCCACTTTGTTTACTGGTGTTATTACAAGTGTTTAACACACGTCCACTCTGTTAGCTGGTGTTATCACGAGTGTTTAACACACGTCCACTCTGTTTGCTGGTGTTATCACGAGTGTTTAACACATGTCCACTCTGTTTGCTGGTGTTATAGCGAGTGTTTAACACACGTCCACTCTGTTAGCTGGTGTTATCACGAGTGTTTAACACATGTCCACTCTGTTTGCTGGTGTTATAGCGAGTGTTTAACACACGTCCACTCTGTTTGTTGGTGTTATCACGAGTGTTTAACACACGTCCACTCTGTTTGCTGGTGTTATAGCGAGTGTTTAACACACGTCCACTCTGTTAGCTGGTGTTATCACGAGTGTTTAACACATGTCCACTCTGTTTGCTGGTGTTATAGCGAGTGTTTAACACACGTCCACTCTGTTTGTTGGTGTTATCACGAGTGTTTAACACACGTCCACTCTGTTAGCTGGTGTTATCACGAGTGTTTAACACACGTCCACTCTGTTTGCTGGTGTTATCACGAGTGTTTAACACATGTCCACTCTGTTAGCTGGTGTTATCACGAGTGTTTAACACATGTCCACTCTGTTTGCTGGTGTTATAGCGAGTGTTTAACACACGTCCACTCTGTTTGTTGGTGTTATCACGAGTGTTTAACACATGTCCACTCTGTTAGCTGGTGTTATCACGAGTGTTTAACACACGTCCACTCTGTTTGCTGGTGTTATCACGAGTGTTTAACACATGTCCACTTTGTTTGCTGGTGTTATCACGAGTGTTTAACACACGTACACTCTGTTTGCTGGTGTTATCACGAGTGTTTAACACATGTCCACTCTGTTTGCTGGTGTTATCACGAGTGTTTAACACATGTCCACTATGTTTGCTGGTGTTATAACGAGTGGTTAACACATGCCCACTCTGTTTGTTGGTGTTATCAGGAGTGTTTAACACACATACACTCTGCTGGTGTTATCACGAGTGTTTAACACATATCCACTCTGTTTGTTGGTGTTATCACGAGTGTTTAACACACGTCCACTCTGTTTGCTGGTGTTATAGCGAGTGTTTAACACATGTCCACTTGGTTTGCTGGTGTTATCACGAGTTATTTTTCAGTGGCTGCCTTGAGGGCTTCTTTCAACCCTCACCGCGTTCCCTCGGACGATTAACCTTCTTAGATTGAAATCAGCCAAGGTCGCTTTCACTGTCACTTAAAAAATTTCAGATAGGTTCGGGGAGATATTTTTAAAAATATCCTGTTCTTTACGGTTAGTTTTTAAAGACCGTAAAAGCTAAAAAAGTATTGTGCCCTTATTTTCGAAATTGTGTCCAAGGGACGCTTAAGTACGTCCTTTATTAAAACTCAGAAATACTGATAAAGCTAATTTGAAATATATGTTATGACTCAGCTGAACAAACAGTAAATTATTTTTTATATTTTATTATGTATTTTTTAATGTTTATTCGATTCATTAATTTGCATGTGTAAATGCTATATGTTAAAGGTCATTTCCGTCATATGGTGCAATGTAATAACCACGCCGAGGTCATGTGAGTCCATATATAGATTAATGCATGAGAACCACATCGTCTCTTGACAGCAGCTCATAAGCCATCTTTTCAAGGCTACATCTTTAATGCCACGGGTGTGAGTACTCGCTACAGACATTCCGCTCTGATTGGAACGCCTCCTGCGTAAGGATTAGCTCGGACTGTTAACACCGCGTCTTACTACCCGTTCGGGTTATACGCACTTACGCTAATGTGCAATGGTAGGGTGACTGTGAGATGAAATGGAGGACCTACAGTTTAACGTGGGATCCGAACCACGGTGGAGGCCTGACATTCCACACATTCACAAGCTGTGATTAATACATGTCTTGTCAGAGGTGAAGGAATGGTTTGGCAATCAGATAAATCTGTGCCGGGACCGAGGATTGAACCCCTGACCCTCAGCACAGAAGTCCGAAACCTTACCCCTAGACCGCCAGGTCACCTACCATTGACTGTTGCCCGTAGTTATTTTCTCTTGGGGCATTGTGAGTTTCTCTTCTTCCTTCTTGGCCGGTCCGCAAGATTAACAATTTTATTGAACTTATCTTAAATAGGATTAATGATCGACTTGTTATGTCTCAGCGATCATACTTCTCTTTAAAATTCATGTTGTGTGGTTTTATAACTTAAATTCCTAAGGTATTGCTCCACAGTGAATATTCCTTCTTTTTTTTTCCACTATAAAGAATTTGTTGCCTAAGTGTGTTATAGTCAGTTTTTTTCACCGTTTACATCTAGAAAGATACTATAAAACTTATCCAACGTCCTCTCATGGGTTGCGTTACTTTCTGAACACATTTAACAGCAATAGATTTTTAAATAACCGTGTTTGAACTACCTGTTCAGGTTATACTCAATATGATGATCATTAATCTAATGAGGTAGGAATGAGGAAGGAAGCATTTGATATTTAACTTACCCGAATCTGCTTCAAAGGATTGTAAGAAACAATTTAGGAAAAAAAAACTACTCTCAATAGACCCGACCGGAATTTGAAATCCGATCTGACCTTAATCAGCAGGCCAGTCTAATACGAAATTAATGACTCAGAGACCATTTGGCTTCTGAAGTGGTTTTAATTAATGTTATATAAAAGGAAATATCTATTAAGGTAGTCACCAAAAGAGCTCTTGTGTCTTTAAGTTTTATTGCATCTGGAAGGTCGCCCTTTTCACCCCCAAATGAACCTGATAGTTTTTGAAACTACAGTACAATTTTCTTAGGAAGACCGTTATTTGAAAACTTGAAACTCATGTCACCACAATAACCTGAATAACGAAAATGACAATATTCTATATATACTAATAATTACACTAATGTGATAGGGATGTGGGAGGTTGAATTTAGAGGAAGTGTACCTGAATTCACCTGGAGTTAGACTGGAAATGTATTTTGGGGAAAAAATCAATCCCCAGTACACCTGAACAGGACTTGAAGCCTGATATTCCTGTCGTCGGCAGTCTAATTTATTGCGAGAGTGACACCTTAGATCATGCCGCCACCAAAGCTGGTAATCTTTTAATTAATTAATTAATCTAATAAAAGTATTTAAAACATTACAAATTTGTTTGATTTTCTGTCTTTAAAGTATGATTTATATGGAAGGTAACATTTTTACTTTCTCTTGCCACCTCGAAGAGAAATCATTGTGATCGTCAAAAAAAAAATCGAAATCATGACTCCCTGAAACTAAAAAAGTAGTTTTCATGATGTCATCTATACCTCAGGCTAGAGCTGAAACTATTTTACAGATTGAGTTAAAACTTGATATCCGAGGTTTTCATAAGAACCCCCATTAGATTTTTTTTTGTAATTAGATGTATAAACCTAAATTTAAGAGTAGTTACTGAAGGGCAAAGAGAGACAAAAATCATTTGTCTAAAAATCCGCTTTAAACGATTTTGATTCAATTTTATATCTAGACACTGTTTATTATTAAAAATAAGATGGAAACTCTCATTTTCTCATGAACATGAATTTGAGTGTACTTTACATATGGGAAATTTTCCCAATTTTCAGAATTTCTCCGCAACTATTTGAGATAAAAAATAACTTTTCACTGTAAAGTTTTAGTACTATTAAAATCTAAACTCTTTTATTTGATACTTAAGTGATTTTTGATACGTACCCTCCGTCGAGATTGTAAGGTAGCAACTTACTGGCTCACGCCCGCGTGGTATGCTATAACTCCATACATGACTGCAGAATAGTTTGCCTAGCTACGCCCAAGGCCGGATTTAAAGAAAGCCTTAAGTCTTTAAACTATTTCTTGACTGTTTCAAAGGAGCGATGGGGGAGGAGATATTTCTTTTTGAGATGTTCAAATGGTTTGATCTACTAAATTAATTTTACTTTTTTATTCCCTTCCTAATAAAATCAATTATTCGTTACATACTTAGTTAATTATTTATTTTTGGTCTCATTAATATATGGCCTGGATTTTTTTTTTAATGTTTAAGATTTATCCAAACCACACAATATTTTGGCATCAGTGCTACCCACATTTATTGTTTTTACATGGTAACATAAAGCAGGTCTCCCCCTTTTCAGAATCTTAATTACTGTGAATAGCAAATTATGAATTTATTAATGATTAATTATTATATTATACACATGTAACTCAAACAAAATTGAATCTTAAAGATTTTTATTTTATTTTTAGGACACTGAGTTTAAATTTTTTTTATATAATTTAAGGGTCCCAATTTTGATTTAAAATATTTTATACAATTTCCGGATAAACAAAAAAAAATAGATAAAATCTTATCTATTGGACATATTTTATTGATAAAAGGGAATTTATTTGTTTCTTCAACGTTATTATGATTGTATATAGCTTTGTGGGACCATAGTTAGACTCCATAATTTATTTAATGTTACCATAATGGCCACAATATAAATATTGAAAAAAGTTTTGATAAATATTTTATTAGAAAAATTGTAGTTTAATAAGATTTACGTTGATGAACATACGTTGATGAACATTTTCTAATAAATTTCATATTTAATTTTTTTTTTTCAAATTTTTTTTTTTTTTTTTTACTAAATCAATTCTGGAAATCCAAATAATAAAACTGGCCATTTCATAGGCAAGTATTAATATAATATAAGAGAAAGGAGGTTTAAATAAATGAAAAGCAAGGAGAAGTATTGTATTTGGTTTACGAGCTTAAAAACAATTTACATGATATCTCTATATTTTTTTTAAGGTTTGGAATGTAGATATCTTTTAGTAAGAAAATATTGTAGTTTTGTACTGTTTTTAAGAATTTATGGGTGTTGGCAAAGATACCTGGAAATGGGTAGCCAATTGTGGTGAATTTATTTATATCCCCTCGGATGTCTGCTAAGTGAGGATCTATCATACATACAGTCAGCGTTTGAGTTTCCGTGAAAGAAACGGCCGGATTTATTTATATCTGTAACTTAGGACCTCTGGAACCACTTAACCAATTGCGGTGCGGTTTTTACTTTTATACTGGCCAAATATCCAGACATATTTTAGGATTATTTGTGTATAATTAGGTGTTTCGGTGTGAGTCCCGGTGAAGTGCGAGCTGCTTTTTTGTATAGATTTATGGAACCACATAATTACTGTGGTGTAATTTAAGTATTCTCTAGAGTATTTATCTAGGCATTTTTTTAGTATAATAATTAGGTGTTTTGGTGTGAGTCCCGGTGGAGTGTCAGCCGGATATTTGGATATATATATATATATATATATATCTATGGAACCACTTAACCATTGCAAATTTTTTTTGTAGAATATTTATCCAGGCATGTTTTAGCATGATTTAACCATGTTTTGTGTTGTGAATCTCAGTGAAGAACCAGCCTGATATTTGTGAACAACTAATTCCGTAGTTAATTATTTTCCGTAGGATATCAATCAGGCAAATTGCAGCATGATAGACTTAGATTTTGGGGTTCGAGTCCCTGTTAAAGTTTCGGATGAATGTTGTGTATATAGATCAACGTAGTTTTTATATCCAGACAGGTTTTAACATTAGTTTAATCAGGTGTTTTGCTGTGAGTCCCTGGAAATGCTAACAGTCCTATCTATAATGGATTTTGTGGGTCAGCCGGAAGGGGAAATTCCGTTCTTCCACGAAGAGGATAATATAGTCCAGAGTGAACTATAGGAGAATATTTATATGTAACATAATATTACCTATTTCAACCATCTTTACTACTAATTTCTGGGGGCTAGTGATGAAAAAGATACAAATTAAAGATGATGTAGCCACATTTGCTTGGAAGAAAGTTGGAAAAAAAATTTAGGAAAACTTGTCTCAATATGCCCAGCCAGGACTATAACCCTGTTTCATCCATCACTGAAAATGGACCATATGAGAAATTTTCTGTCCGAATGACTACCAATGCAGGAAAATATAAATTATTTACCGTATTTCCTAGAATATTTATTTTACTTTGTAATTTTGTTTAATATAAGATATTGAATATTTTATTGTGTGAGTGTTTCGATAAGATATCACACTGGTCTATAATCTATGATTAATATGGGGCTTTCTTTTTTAAGTTCAATCAATAATGTCTTTATTACAATGAGATTATAAACAACTCACAGACCCACCCCGGTGGAGTAGTTAGCTGACGCGCTTGTTTCCTGTTTAGCTCAACTGATGTGGACAGGAAGATAGAGGTTCTAATCTCACTCAGGTGAATTGGGGTAGTTTTTCCTAAATGTTTTTCCGCTCTCCCGCCACGCAAATGCAATTTCACTTCCTCTAACTTCAACCTCTACAATTCCTAACACATTGGAGTAATTAGTACTTAGGCGTATTACCAGAACGGGTAGTAAGACGCGGTGCTAAAAAAACAAAAAAAAAAAACCCAACCCTCAACAAATGCTTTAAACACTCTTTCATTGTCATATTGATTTAAGACTGACTATATGAAGGTTATCTGAGAAACAGTGAAGTTTTCATGGCACTCAAACATATTAATAAATAGCTCGTTCTATGTGTGCTTGCTGGCCGTGAATGTCCACGTATAGCGTATAATAGTTAAATGGCGCTTGTCTAAAAGGAGGATGGATCACATTATTAACTTTATCAAGTAATGCACTAGCAAAATACTGACAGTTTCTAATGCAGTTAACATTCATACATCTTCTAAACATTTGTTTTTTGCATTAAGCCAACAGTTTATTACTTTTTCCAAGCTAATTTCAAGACCAAATAAATTATGTATTTAGTAGTCTGCGCTACAACCTATATGTTAAAATCTCATACTCTTCAAATAATTATTGGTTACCTTACTATTATTATTATAAATGCTTTCTAAACCAAGAATCCAACCAGAGCACTATTTACAGATTTATTTAATATTTAGATATTGCGACGGCGTAGCTCAATCGATAGCATGTTTGATTAATAATCTAAGTAAACTAGGTTCGATTCCTGCCATAGAAGAACTTTTATTTTTAGCGAAACATTTGTTTCCTCTTCTAAAGTGAGGAGCTAATGGACGGGCATGTTGTGTCTTTAAGATAGTATCAAAGTAGTGCGCTGATTTTATCAGTCAGTTCAAAAAGTACACGTCAGATACCTCAAAAAATTTAAAAAATGAAACCTTAGGATGATACGCGTCTCTCTAAGTGAGATCGGTTATGACTTATTGAAAAAAAAATTAAGGTGTATTCATATATATTAAATATCACTTTAGCTTTATCTAGGAACCAAAATAGTAAACAAACTTTCAGCAATATCTTTATGGCTTAATAATATGCGTTGCTTTGTTAGTTTTCATTCTTTACGTATATTTAATGTATGCACTACTATGGATCAAGTATGCACTAGGTAGAGGCTATTTGGATTTCGTGCCTAGGCTCGCCATCCTCTCCTCGTTTATGCGGTCTTGCTCCGTCGAAAGTTGTCGTCAGGTGGCATTCATGAGTAAAAGTACTGAGTGATATTAATATAGAAATATTTCGAAAAGTATTATTTGCATATAAATAAAATTATTTTAATGTAATAAACATATGTTTTAAATAATCTTTTTTTTTCAGTGTTTTCCCAACATTTTAAAAATTCCGTTTATGAGACTTTTTATTAAAAAAATTATAATATATGTATACTATTATATTAAAATATTTATATATATATATATATATATATATATATATATATATATATATATATATATTTGAAACCCTCACGGTAAAAGTTTTCAAAAGTACCCTCACAATTAGGTAAAAATAATAATAAAGCGTAAACTTACTTTTAATGATTCCCAAATTCCGTTATTCGTCTTTTTTCAAAATTGTTACCAACCCGTTCCATGTGGGCACGCTAGCACTTAGCTGCAACCCAAGCTTTGACTTTATATATCTAAACATTCAAATGTTGAGATCTGTGTAGGAATAATAAAAGATATATGACGTGAGTTTTTCATAAGAGTTCTATTCTTAGTACGGAACCCAAAAATTGAGTTGTGACTTTGAGTTTAACTTACGTGTGTTTATTTTTTAAATTCTATCATAGTTTCTATAGTTATATTATCATAGTTTAAAACAATGTTTTATTCTCTTGAAGGCTATATTTTTGTAGTTTATGAGTATTTTAAATTCTTTGTAATAATGATTGAGCTAAAACAAGTAGACTACACGTTGCTATGAAGAATTAGTAGTAGCTTAGACCATTAATTTTCGTCCACATTTTTATTTAATCAGATACATATTGATACAATTTAACATGTATTGATAGGCCTACAATCAGTTACAATAATAATAATATGACAAATAAGTTATAATAATTATGATTGTGTCTAAAAAATTTACAAAAAATATTTCGAAACATTTTCTTTATACAGATTGATATCTTGGATCCTTACTATTAGTTCAAACCCAGCCGAGGTCGATGAATTTTTCTTGAACGTTTAAAATACGTAGCACAACTTCATTCGGAGAGGAAGTAAAGTTGTCGGTGCCAAGTCGATTGTGGTATTTAAAAGAACCCTGGAAGGTGTGTGAAAATACCTTTCCTGGCAGAATTGGAAGGCCTCTCGCTATCGCTCATAGAAATTCTCGTTTGCTGATATAATCACTCGGTGCATAACGTGCATGTTAAATACATCCAATAAATAGACTATTAGTTATAAATTACCTATAGGCTAAGGCTCTTTCACAGTGAAGTAATAACCATAAATAACTTTTTTGGTTGGCGAGTTTTGTATATTTTGTATACTAATTTATCAAAAAATAAATGTTTCTTTGCTTTGTGTCTTATTTATCGTCCGGGCATTACACATTACTATAATGGTGTAGTCAAGAGTAATGTAGCGTTACTAGCAAACTTACCCGCACGTGATTAGGTTAGATTTGAATAATGTGTGAACTTATTTAATAAAAACCTCCCTTAGTACACTATACCGGGATTTACCGTGCAGCCCAGGGCTCTAGATCTTGAAACGTTTGTGCTGTAAAAATAGGTGATGTCAGACTAGTGACTAGCCAGGCAGTTCTCCCCAGCCGAACACCTTGAGAGACAGGTATTGTCTGTCAAGTAGGGTAGAGATGACCAACACACGACATTAATGGCACGCCAAGTAATTTTAAGTTCCAACCTTAAGGTCACCGTAGATTAAATAAAATAAAATCTATTACATCAGAAAACAAATAGATCGATTTTTTCGGTCAACTTAACTTGTTGTTAAAATTTGAATAAATTTGTTCATCTCCTATTCCAATCTCCAAATAGGTCTATTTTTTACTGTCCACGATGGGGAAAGAGGGCAGTAGTCAGGTAAGGTTTGTGGTTTTGGACTATAGCTACACGCACAATGCCAACAGCGTAGAATGTAGATAGTGGTATGACAGAAAATAATGTTGGCTAACCCTGGACCCCTAATTTTGAAAGTTGCAAACAAAACTCGCTACTCATAATCTCGCAAATCGCAGGCTGTACCAAAACAGAGCCAATTTTGAAAGGTTGCTAATCTCGTGCGAGTTGGTGTGGTGTTGTTTCGCTTGCGAATGAGTTTTCAATCTGACAACACTGTAAAACCTTGACGTACTAAAAGATTAAAGCGAAGGGATGGCATAATCCGCCATTATACAAGATACGTAACTGAAAGTAAACACTATTATTGTATTGAGTGCATCATGTAATTCGATTTGTTTGGTTTTATTAGGAAACCATCTTCCATTTGATTGCATCTAAGTTTACTGTCTCAAAAATGTATCGGGTTATTTAAGTATGAGTTAAACGTTCGCATTATTTCCTATGTTCGTTAGTTCACTTAGTAGCGTGCTAGTCTGAAGCTCAGAGGTTCATCGGATCAATTCCAACTAGAATACAGTGATTTAATTTTATTTCGGAATAAAAAATCACTTGTTAATAATTTGAATTCAGTAAAACATTATTTTATATTATTAACTATTTTAAAACATAGCTATGCACTAAATGTTGTTACTATGCAATTAACAATTAGTTTGCTTAGCCTTATTTTTAAATATGTATATTTTTATATCATAAACCCAATAATTTTATTTTTAAATAATCAACAACATACAAAATTTCAAAATTAATGTACTGATTTTAATTTACTAACCTATTAAATTATTTTTAAATAAAAATTTTGTGGTATTCTACATATGCTCAAATACCTTATATACTTCTATACAAAATTTTAAAACAAATTATATATTGATTAATACAAAAATTTAAAATGAAAGGTTTTTTTTCTGTCTGATAAAATTAAAAAAATAATTGAACTCTCAAGATTTGAACACCTGAACTCTAGATCATGAGGATGGCACGTCACCATCTCAGCCAAACTGACGGTTAAAGGTAATGAATAAAAACTAAGAAATATATTATAATTTCACACAAACAAATATTTTGATTGAAGTATTAAACAAAGTGTCCAAAGCTCTAATTTTTTACTTCTGTAAAGCTCTTCTGTACAATAGTAGGATTATTTCAACAAAATCACTCTCAGAAGGTTTCAACCGAAGAGGGGGATGGCGTCCAAACTGAACGGGTGGGGAGACGCGATGGTGAAAAAACAAATAAAAAATTTACCTAAGATCGAATACCTGATACACCACATCCAAAAGTAGTTCATGGAATGTTACAAGGCAAACCCACCGAAAAAAAATAATATTTTATATCCAACTCAAGTTCAAATATGATTTCCTAAATCTCTCCCTTGAATCGTATCCAAGAACGATAAATAATTAGTAAGGACCTTATAGTAAAGTTAGACTCGCAAAGAAAACTAAATTCATACAACGTGGTGAAAATATGTTTGTTCAGAGAAATTATCCATAATATTCACTTAAATCCCTTTTTTTTTAATATGTCAATATTCGAACTATGCTGCTACATTTTCTCATGAAGAGAATAAAATAATATGTTTAAATCATGTAAAAATGTAATTTGTAAAGAAAGTAGAACAAATATACAAAAATCGACGATGAGAGAGTGGTGTCAGATATTAACCAGAATAAAGTTAATTTTGATTAATAATCCCTGGTGACCTGGCGGTCTAGGGGTAAAGTGTCGGGCATCTGTGCTGGGGGTTCGGGGTACAATCCTCAGTCCCGGCACAGATGTATCTGATTGCTAAACCCTTCCTTCACCTCTGACAAGACGTGTATCAATCACAACTTGTGAATGTGTGGAATGCCAGGCCTCCACAGTGGTTCGGATTCCACTTTAAACTGTAGGTCCTCCATTTCATCTCCCAATCACCCTATCATTACACATTTGCATAAGTGCGTATGGCCCGAACGGGTAGTAAGACGTGGTGGTATTAATAATAATAATAATCAATAAACAATTATTTTCAAAATAATGATGTATTTCATGTGCGTACTTTTTCACACAAGATTCGAACCTTGTCCTCCACGTCATGATTAGCTGGAATATTATTATTATTATTATTATTATTATTATTATTATTTAGCACCGCGTCTTACTACCCGTTCGGGTTATACGCTTAAGTACTAATTACTCTAATGGATTAGGAATTGGGAAGGTTGAATTTAGAGGAAGTGAACCCGCATTTGCGTGGAGGGAGAGTGGAAAACCATTTAGGAAAAACCACCCCCAGTTCAACTGACCGAGATTCGAACCTCGATCTCCCCGTCCTCGGTGGTCGAGCTCAACACGACTAGCGCGTTAGCCAACTACGCCACTGAGGCGGGTATTAGCTGGAATACACAGCATGAGAAACCACTTAAGAAATGCAACCTCATCAAACCCAATCAGGATTTGAGCCCTGACCTCCTTGTCACAGGAAAAACGGACTAAATTAACTTGACATCCAAGCTAGTTTATACGTTGTCTTCCTCACACTTTTTCGTAAAAGATCCTCCCCTATCGCCACTCCTTATTTTGACCCTCCTAGAAAATGCTCTTGTCTAATACCTCCTTGACTCTAGAAGCCTAGCCTGTAACATCCAATTGATAACTACACTCTAAACTATCGAAACGCATGGCTGGAGAGGACGTTGCTTGTATTGTGTTTGGTAAACGCAGGCCACGCTGGCCTATTTAACAACGGAGCAAGATTGGTTTACTATAAGCATTTCATGACAGCAAGCACTGACTTGAAGGCCAAACAAAACAAACTAAAAAATATCATTTAATAAGAAGACTATTTACGTATAGCATGATTCAACCGTTTCGGTGGTCACATGTTCTAAGATGCTACCCTCTCAATAGACTAAACTGACAATGACGGGGATATCCGGGTTCACTGGAGGGTTTTTCCTAAACGGTTTTCAACTCTTTCTTCACGCAAATGTGGGCACACTTCCTGTAAATTCAGCCCCTTAACATTAACTAATAGTATACAGGCGTAAAACCCGAATGGGTGCGGTGTGGCACTAAATATATATATATATATATATATAATATATTATTTGGTTCTGAACCTACATAATGCGGATTTATCTAAACTTAAATATTAATATATTGCTTCCTTGAAAAAAAGGAATAAGCACATTGAAATTTTTCTATGCCACAGTAATGAACCAGTAACTATTTTAAAATATTTATACGTAGTATTAAAAAATATAATTTTTAAAATAACCAATTTAGCGTGAAAAGCTCTACCTAGAAATTAGTGTAGGCCTAAATCAATAAATCCTTACATCTTTACTAACAGGGATGGGATATGGGTGGTGATAAGAATTCTCTAGTAAATTGTTCCCACCTCCTTGATATTAAACCTGTCCTTGAGCTTATGAACACACTTTTGCCCACTACATTGTAATGTATGGGATTGGGAAAATGGATATTGAGGGTTAAGGTCTGCTTATACAGACCAGCCAAGTGGAGCCAGCCTTTGGGCTAAATAAATACACTCTTATGTTTTATAAGATAAAAAAAAATATAAATGCAAACAATCGATTAGTTGATAAACGAATCATATTTCCCGTGTTTAAATATCTAGCAATTCTAGTCTAGTTTGTCGATGATGGGGATGTTAGGTCTAGAATCTCAGCTGAGACTATTGAGGGTGTTTATTCGGAATTCCTTCAGATATAAATAACTGCACAAAAATGGGCTAAAATGAACCATAAATATTAGGCAACATAAAAAGATATCCGGTTGGAACTTCATCAGGGTCACTCCAAAACACCTGATTTATCATGCTAAATAATGCCTGGATTAATATCCTACCAAAAAAGAAAAACTACATCCTATTCGGTTAAGTGGTTCCATATATATATACAAATATCCTAAATATCCTGCTGACACTTCACCGGGACTCACACCAAAACACCCGATTATAATTATTACACTAAAAATGCTGGATAAATACTCTACAGAATAATAGAAATTACACCAAAGTAATTATGTGGTTCCATAAATATATACAAACAATCGGCTGGCCCTTCACCGGGACTCACACCAAAACATCTGAATATACACAAATAATGCTAAAACCTGCCTGGATATTGGTCCAGTATAAAAATTAAGTAAAAACCGCCCCGCAGTCGGTTAAGTGGTTCCAGAGGTCCTAAGTTACAGATATAAATAAATCCGGCCGTATCTTTAACGGAGATTCAAACCCTGACTGTATATATGCGAGAGCCTCCCTTAGCAGACATCCCAGTGAATATAAATAAATGCACTGCTCGGTTATGAAGATCCAGGTATCTTTGCCAACAGACAGACATTCTTAAAAACAGTACAGAACTACAATATTTTTTTACTTAAAGATATTTACTTACCAAACCTTAAAAAAGCTGAGATATAATGTAAATGGTTTTTAATCTCGTAAATCAAATACAATATTTCTCTTTGCTTTTCAATTATGTAAACCTCCTTACTCTTATATTAATAATTGTCTAAGATATGGCCAGTTTTAATGTTTGGATTTCCAGAATTGAGTTAGTGAAAAAACAGATTTGACAAAAATAAATTAACACTATACACTTAATTTAAAAGAAAATTATCATCAACGAAAATCTTATTAAACTACTATTTCTCTCAATCAAAGTATTTATCAAAACTTTTTAATAGTTATATTATGGCCGTTATGGTAACAGTAAATAAGGTATGGAATCGAACTATGGTCCCACAAAGGTATAGACAGTCATATAAACGTTGAAGAAACAAATAAATTCACTTTTATAACTAAAATATGTCCAATAGATAAGATTTTATCAAATATATTTTTTGTCCACCCTGAAATAACATAAAATATCTTAAATCAGGTTTGGTGCCCTTAAATTATCTAAGTTTTTTAAACTCAGCTTCTTATAAATAAAATAAAAATCTATTAAAGTTAATATGTTACTTGCTTTACATGTGTGGAATATGATAATTAATTATTAATAAATTCATAATTAGCTATTCAAAGTAATAAAGATTCTGAAAAGAGGGAGACCTGGTTTAAGGTTCCATGTAAAACCAAAAAATGTGGGTAGAGCTGCCGCCAAAATAATGTGTGGCGTTGTTAAATCTTTAACAGCTAAAAAAAATCTAGCCCATATATTAATGAGACAAAACATAATTAATTAACTAAATATTTAAGGAATTATTGATTTTATTAGGAAGGGAACCAAAAAGTAAAATTTATTTAGTAGATCAAACCATTTGGACATCGCAAAAAGACATATCCCCTCCCCCATCACTCCTTCCAGACAGTCAAGAAATAGTTTAAGGACTTAAGGCTCTCTCTAAATCTAGCCTTAGGCGTAGCTAGGCAAACTATTCTGCAGTCATGTATGGAGGTATAGCATACCACGCAGGCTGATTTATAATGTTGCTACCTTACAATCTCGACGGAGTGTACATACAATGCAGAGATGGGACGCTCGAATCTTCTGGTATTCGAAAGATTTGAGATTTGTAAAAATCTAAAATAATTATCTCGAATACAAATTATACAGACGCTGACTTGAAATAGAAGTTTTTATGCAATAGTGGTAATGGTAATAGGAAAATATGTTTAGTTGGCAGGGTAACCAAAACTACATTCCCTCCCACAAAAAAAGGACATAATTTTATTAGTAAAGTAAACTCAAATAAAAAGTTTTATCTTTGTGGCTTATGGTCTAAAAGACTTGACAAACAAAAAATATCATTTTATCAGTGAAAAAAGCCTTAAACAGGTTTACATTTGTTTCATTTAAAGTAATTTCATATTGAAATTAATCATTTTTTAAATATTCAGGGTTTCAAATTTCGATTCCAGATTCGAAAGAAAATGAAAGTTTTGGATTCGAAATCCGGATTCTAGAAATATAGGATTCGATCCGTTATTAGCTATTACTGTGGTAAAGAGATGGTAAGGTCATCCCTTAATGCACACAACTTAGATTAGTTTATTGTGAGCTTGACATCTTATACCGCGTGACTACAAAGGTGTCTCTGTGGGGGGTTGGGGAGGAGGGGGGGAGATAGTTGTGGAACGGGAGAGGAAGGGTTTTCTAAACATTGTTCAAATTAACGTTCTAACCTCAGCTGAGAGACCACAGTTTTAATTAAGTTGGAGTAGACCTTGCTTAGATTCATGGACGGTTTGTGAGTAAAGTAGGACCGTTGTATCGCCCTGTCTCCCTCTCTTTCTAACGTGGTTTAAATACAGACAGATTTTCTTAAGAAGGGATTTATTTGACAGCTGGAAAAGTTACTTAATCTCTCGAGTCATGTGATCTACAACGGTCACTCTTGAAAGATATTATATTCCTAAGTAATATCCCTAATTATGTAGGAAAATATCGTTTCTGGCCTCAATAACTAATGTTGGCAATTGAAGGGCTCAGGGGAAAAAAAGGAGGAAATCCATACTATACACATTTTACAGAACAACTTTTATAGTCCGCTTCAGTGACCGCATGGTCTAGCGCGTTATTCTCACAGTAGACTAGTCATCCGATGACGGGGAGATTTACGTTCGAATCTCGGTAGGATGTACTGAGGGTGGTATTTGCAAAATGTTTTCCCCCCTCTCCCTCCACCCAAATACGGCTACACTTTCGATAAATATAACCTTCCTAATCCCTAAAAACATTAGCGTAGTTAATAGATAGCTAGAACGGGTATTAAAAGTTGAACCGTTATTCGCGAGCAACAGTTCAAGTGGACCTTCACCTAAAGGTGGGATGGAAGGGTATGTGAAAAAAAGCCAGTATTTTTACAGTTATTATGGTAAAACTTTTTTTGGATAAAGTTAATAAAATGTTGCTCTATTAAAAACCTAGAATTCAATTTTCTTCACATGGTGATCTCAAAATTTTTTGAATATCTGTCGAGGGTGTTCTGGAATTTAATGGATTTTTTCTTTTCATTGGAAAAAATTTGTTAAATAAGGCCTCCATACTCATGACATATATTCAAGAACTGTTGAGGTCACCATGTGAAGAAAATTAAACACTATGTTTGTACTGGAGAAATATTTTATTTATTTTGGCCCCTCAAAAAAATGTTTTGCCAAAAAATCTGCAAAAACACTGGCCTTGTCTTGCGTTTCCTTCCATCCCACCTTAAAGTACTGACATTGGTGGATAGTAAGGTTAATAATTGAAACTTGTGTACCTCTCGAAGAAAGTCCATTAAAAAAGAAAACATTTAATGTATAGAACACGGGAGCCTTTGAAACTGTCAACAAGGAATATGTTAACTGGGCAAATTTTATCAAACATATCAATTAATATATAGGCAGCAAATAAAAATTATGAATAAATATATAGATTATATAGAATTGAGATTCTTCTTTGAATATTATAAGTCATAAGATAAATGGTTGATAACATTTAAGCAATGGTCAATATTGGATAGAGAAAATAATTTACCTATACGAAAACGAACTTGCCACTATTACTTCTTGGTAGTTTTAGTTTATTATTATTATTATTATTTTAGCACCGCGTCTTACTAATATTATTATTATTATTAATAATAATAATAATAATAATACCTAGAACCGCGTCTTACTACCCGTTCGGCTTATACGCTTAAGTACTAATTACACTAATGGGTTAGGAATTGGGAATATTGAATTAAGAGGAAGTGAACCCGCATTTGCGTGGAGGGAGAGTGGAAAACCATTTAGGAAAAACCCCCCTCAGTTCACCCGACCGAGATTCGAACCTCGATCTCCCCGTCCTCGGCAGTCGAGCTCAACACGACTAGCGCGTTAGCCAACTACGCCACCGAGGCGGGTCACCGCGGCTTACTATCCATCTGGATTATACGCCTAAGTACTAAATAAGCTAATGGACTAGAAATTGGGCATTTGCGTTGAGGAAGAATGGAAAACCATTTAGGAAAAAACCACCCCCAGTTCACTCGAGCAAGATTCGAACATTGATCTTCCCGTCCTCGGCAGTCTAGCCTAACACTACACTAGCGCGTTAGCCAACTACGTCACTGAGGTGGGGTGGTAGTTTTAGTGTTTAACATAATACTGAAAGAACGCTAAGTATTTTAATTGGCATAAAAGAATATTAACAATTGAAACAGAACTGTACAAATGTACATAAGTATTGGTGGTTGATGGGATATTCAAATAAGTAATAAGTTAGTCGACAACCTCACAAATAGTAAACAGTGTGGCCCATTCAACCAAACAAGGTCATCAGGACCATAGAGAGAAACAAAGATAATTATAATATCACAAATAGTCCAATCTGGACATCATTAACAGCAAGGGGCCTCCATTTAAACATATTCCCAACTGGGACCTTAAACAAGAACACAATCCATACAGGCCAAGTGACCACAAGTAGGCTTGGAGAGAAAATATCACCTTCATTAACCACTCATTAACAACACTCTAATGAACTTATAGACAACAAACTAAACGGTTAGTATTATAAAATAGGGGGACACATAAGGCCATTTTTCATACTGACCTAGCATATAAAAGAAAGTAACATCAAGATGCCATAATACTTAAAGCTCAGAAATATATAATGAAATAATTTAATTATTACAACCCTAATAAATGGCTATATACATTTAACCTTGTTAAACATCTTGGGTAAGAAGCTCTCCCCACTTGGTTGATATTAACATTTCAACTATCTAATAACTCTTGTAGGGGACACCTATCCTATTATGATCAACGTGGTCACGCCGTCAAGGGCGATTCGTCCAGCAATTTTGACGTAGGAAGACACTAAATGGTAGATCAAGCGTAGCTCGTTGGCTAATAAACGGAGTCTTCTTTTTTCCTTGTTTATATAGTGCAGAGTGGCAGGCAGAGGAGGGGAAGGAAGAACTCTCTCGATTATGCTAGAACCATATTCGCTGAGAGAGTGTAGAACACGTGACGCTATGCTCTATCCCACCTTTAGCAAGTGTAGCTACTGGAGGATCGGCGCATGCGTGACCAAGCCCGGCGTGTCAGATTCTTTGAAGTTAGTTTATGGCCAGTTCACACTGAAAGCTAAGTTAAGTTATGACTTGCTACGCCAAGCTATGTTTTTTTTTTCCGATCGCTGGCCGGGCAATTTTTCCATATTCAATCTTGAGCCATCTTACGTTGCGCATGCGTACAACGCAGCTTGGGTTACGTGTTGAACAGACGCAGTGCTGAATTATTGAAAATAAACAAATAAGATTTATTTCACTTTGAGTCACTGTATTTAAGAAATATTCTCTTAAGATTTTATATTTAAAAATTGTTTTTATATTACAATGTAACCATTATTTGAACAAGTCAAACCTCCACCTTTTAAATTTTCTTTTATCTTCCTCAGTACTATCATCTGAGCTCAAACAAGACTTTAGAAGAATTCCAAACTGTTTGCAAGAAAAGTTTATAAATCTTGACATTTGTGATTTTGACTATCTAGATTTAATCATAAATAATAGTTAGTCATCAATTCTAGATATCACAACATATTCTTAATTTAATACTGATAAAATAAAAATCATTCAATATGTGTTAAAGACTTGTAGCTCCGGTCACCACCCTGGATAGGTGGGAGGACACGTGTCCCCCCCCCCCGTGTCGGTCCTACAAATGATTGACTGGAAGGGGGGAGGGGGGCAGGAGTTAATTCTCGCCTCCCCGCCAGCCTGATCTGGATCATACCACCCTTCTGGGTGCAGGGGTTGGAGCTAAAGTGTAAGGTACCGACCTAGAAACTGCCCTGGACCCCCGATTGTCCCAGGGGTGCTTGGGTTCCGCGTGAAGGCAACCCATTGCACGTTTACGGCTATGACCGGCGAGTTCTAATTATCACATTTAATGAAGATTATTTATAAGTTATTATTACTCATTGCTAACAAATTTATAGGACTCAAGAGATAAAGAAAATGTTACTCAGGAATTATATAGTGCCAAGATAACGATCAATATAACATTCACGTAAAGGTAAATAAACTTTAGTGTATGATCAAAATTCATGTAACGTAAAATTAGCATCTCGGCCAAAACATGTACAATGAATTTTGACTATTTGGAAAAAACATATTGTTATCTAATATTAACTCAAAAACGTTTAAGGCTGACTAGGTTAACAAATATTTGCAATAGAAGCTTATTGATATACAAAATGAATTGTAAAAAGAGGCCACGACGTTTTAATATTCACTATACGTGGACAAACAAATTATACCAAAGAAGTCTGCACACAATAAACAATAATTGAAGTTCTAAATCTATATTGACGTCACTCTTAACATGATAGAGAGGCAAAAAGCCCGTGGTATCTGATATATATCTGGCCTAGGTGAATGGTCAGGCGCCAGACTACGAGCCTAGGGTACCGGACTCGATTTCCGGCTGGTACTATTCCATAAAGAGGAATAAAATCAAAGGTTATCCGAGTTTGGTTAGTTAGTCTTAGTTTAGGTCTAAGTATTTTCTACTTGTTCACACCCTCATACTACATACTACCCTCATCTCATCTCATCGGACATGGAAAGATCCTCTACGGAAAGGATGTACGATTAGTATATTCGGGCGTCCTCTTCGCAAAGGTACATTAGTACTGGATAACTCTCCACTACTGGCTACAAATGACGTTCCAGACACGAATATAGTAACTTCACGTAAAGTAAAGTGCAAATTATTTCCTGTACAACTATTTCATTAAGTGAATGTTAAGTGAAAAGTTAATAAAATTGCATCACGATAGATACCATTTAAAAACACGATGAAAATTGTTATGTTACGTTACGTTACATGAAAGCTGATGTTGAATTTGGTGCTAGCATTTCTTACTGTCTGTTCACATTCTACTTAACTCATATAAAATATGGGGATAAAAACTTTTAAAAAGGAAGAATATTAATTTTGAATTAATTTCTTTTTCAAGAGTATATATAGGATGGGAGGAACCAAATGGCTTATGCATTTAGGACATATTAACTAATGAGTAGATAACTTGTTATTTAGTACATAAAATGTTTGGATTTCATTAAACAGAAGTTTTAAATTTGGTAAAAAGATTCAGTATATAAAATATTTTTGGAAAAAGTTGAGAGCAAATTAGCTCATGTTAACGAGTAATGTACTATATATTAGAAACATTATGTTACAATGTGCATAGTGCCTGTTTTATATTACTATTTATGTATACTAGCTATGCAAATTTTTATTCAAAATATACTATGAAGCTTAATTTTATCTATAACTATGTTTTAAGCTATTTAATTAGTGCAATCACTTTTAATGTCTAATTAGTTCGCATTTAAATAAACAGAAATATATATAGTTCACTTTAAAGGTCAAGTTGTCAAATTCATGACATTTTTCATTTATACATCCTAAAATGCTACAAGGTGGGAATGTAGGGAACGCGATAAAAGATAAGTATTTTTTTTGCAATTTTTATATCAACATTTTGGACAAAATAAACAAAATTTTCACTGTGTATTTGTCACTGCGTTAAGATCAAATCTTTGATATCCAGCCCCTTTTCAGATTTGAATTTATAAAAACTCATTTAAGATTCATTGAAAAAAAATTTCATGAGAATGTAATACTAAACCTTCAATTTAAACGGTATTTTTAATATTTTTAAATAATAGTATAAAACAAAGGTAATTAATATTTATTCGGATTTATTCAAAGTTTTTTTTTGTTCTAACTTAACTTTTGTAATCCTAGTTTCTTTGTGTCTTCTTTGACCTTCATGAAACATTATTCCAAACGTTGATACATATTCAATCCTAATCGTTTTACTTCACAACAGGACATAATCTTGATTTATATATATTTAAAATCAAATTCACTGTAATAACTCTCCCATTAAGTAACAGAGACTTTTAGATTCTGTATTCAAAAACAAAACCAAAAAATCTGATTCAACTCTTGCCAACTTTTGGAAACCACTGCCCCAAGACTTGTAATTAAACGACATGTCAAGAACATGTTCAGACATGAGATAATAGCGATACCTACTTAGTAAATGGCATTGTCTGCTCAGTCACCCGTTTGTGGCTTCTGCTACGTACCACATAAATTGAGTTGGTTCATGCGAAAGTAAAATGAAATGTAATACTTTTTTTTCCTCTGTGTTTTTTTAAAAAAGAAAAGTCTTCTATCATGTAAGTCGTTTTGAGAGTCTCTCTTCATCATTTTTCAATTAGTTCCGGTGAATGGATCTGGGAAACATTTTGGGTTTGATGTTAAATAAATAATATGACACAATTGTACTGTACATACCTCCTCATTTAGTCTCTTATAGAATGTGTCTGTTTTAAAAAAGAAACAAGCTATCTGTAAAATATGTTTTATTTGTTTACGGTAAGAAAAATTAAGAATTATTTTATAACCAAATGAAATACAATTCAAATATAATTGCTTCATTTATTTATAAAAATTTAAAATTTTCAAACCTTATTCACCATTAAATTTCTTTAAAGTGTATTAATTTTTAGAAAAATTAACATAGATTTACATTTATTATCTGGAACATTTCCCAAATAAACATTATGAAAAAAATCAAAAATTATTCTCAAGTAAACCATTCTTATTTGACTTTTATCCCAAAAAAACACGTATAGAGATTTTTTTTTTCATGTCACACACTTCCTCAGATATCTATGAACAAAAGCGTTAATGCCATTTTTGAAAAATATCTAACTTTCAAAATCATCTATCAGTAATCTATTAATAATTTTAAGGTCAGATTTATAGTTAAAAAATCTCATGAGGTCTTAGTTAATAAGTTTGAACAAAATCCATCAAATCTTTTCAACTATAGCCACAAGACAGATATACAAAAGTGTAAGACTCAACTTTTTGGATTCAGAGGTTCTTAATACATTAGGATTCATCATAATATCAAAGTAAATAACATGCATGATTATAATAATGTATCTGTATATTGTAGAGTAGAAACTATAAGTGAACACTTTTAAAACAAGGTGCTATCATTCACGATCATACAAACAATAGTTTTTGATTTGTGGACAGGGGCGTGGTTGAAAAATAGTTTTTACTGGAGATAAATTCTGTTAATTCTTTTGCACCTTTTATTCACAGCTTGGTACTAAAACATCAAAGAAAATTTTAGTATGCAAACAAAGTACTATATTACTAAATATTTGAAAACCAAGTCCAAGATTATTGTAAATAGATATAGTATTTTTTACCTGTACGTCTAACGACACGATCGGGTGATAAACTTATGTACTAATATGATAGGGAGAGAGCAGGTTTATTCAGAGAAAATACACCCACTTTGCACGAAGGGAGAGTGTAAAACCATTTAGGAATATCTTCAGTACACCCAACAGGGCTTCGAATCCTGATATCCCCATCATGGTCAGTCTGGTCCATTTCAAAAGTGACGCCTTAGACCAATAGTAGCTTATATCAAATCTATATGTCTACTTAAACGGCTATATTTAATTTTAACATTTAATATTCCTCAACACTTCTGATTTTAATTTTTGGTGATAATATTAAATAATCTTAGCTTACTTTACAATACACCCATTGGCCACTTCAAAGTGTATATATATATATATATATATAGAGAGAGAGAGAGAGAGAGAGAGAGAGAGAGAGAAAGAGAAAGAGAAAGAAGAGAAAGAGAGAAAGAGATTTATATTGAAGCAGTTCTCCACTGTGCTGGCTATTAACAAGGTATATTTATATATAAAAATATAACTCGTTAATATTTATCGTTTGATGTATAATCGGCTGTGGATATCGCGACTCAGTGCAGATTCCAATCACTCTAATAGTATTTAATCCCTTTGTTCATCCTGTACCTCACCCCTTCCTAAAACCTCCAATCACGCGTGCCACCATTAGGATTGCTTTAATAGACGCATTGATCTGTTCCTTTTAGAAGCTACACTTTGAAACGAGTTTGACATGGTATGATATTTTGATTCCCTTTTACAAAGAACGGGACATTCATATAATTGGATTGGAGTTTTTTTTTAAATAAATGTTTATTTTAACTTCAAGTATACAATGCGCGTTTACAAAATGTTATATATATAATATATATATATATATATATATATATATTCAGAATGCAACTTGACGATAATTAAATTTTCTTTATTATTTTTACGCGCACCCACATCTATCTTTTGACGTGATTTATATATTTACACTTTGGTAAGGAGGTATTTTATAGTCTCGCATTTGGAAGGAGAGAGGGGAACCAATAGAAAAAAAATCTTATTAAGCTCTCCTATCGATGGCTATGAACCTGACTTCCCCGTCACTGGGAAACAATACAAGACGAGACTAATGCCTCTTTCGGCATGATAGAATACACATGGGTTTGACCGAAACACAGTCTTGAATATAAATCTTATAGAAACCAGTAACTACAGTCCAATTTTTAATAATAAGTCCCTTTTAGAAATATACATACATATTTGTTGCGGACAAAATTGCTAATATTCTACAGTTTTATTAGTGTTAATTTAGAGGTATTGTAATAAAAAAATCTTCGAATGTATTCATGAAAATAGATCTAGTAAATTTATATATTTTTCGGACCCTTCCTATTAAAAACTGACTGTATCAACTGCTCACATCAGTGGGCACTTGGACTAAATATCAAACTTATTCTTGTTTAGATTTTAGCTAATAGATAGGTTGGGGTTTCTAATCCCGGCCGGATGTACTAAATATGCTTTTCACCAAATCGTTTTCACTTTTTCTACAAGCAAATTCAGGTAAATTTCCTCTAAATTTTACATATTTAATGATCAGAACCTTAGCTCAGTTACTGGCTTGTCTGTCTACAGTTCCCGGGTTCAATTCCCTGGGTGGCCGAAAAAATTATCATTGATGAAATGTAGGTTTACCCTTTCACAGTGATGAATTAACGGCAGGGGTGAGGGGGGGGGGGGCGCTAGTGTTCTGATATAATGAGTAGTTTCAGAAAGCGCACGTTAAATAACTCGAATATTTTTTTTTTAATTCTTCATCCCTAAGTTAACCTATTAGTACTGATATCCCAGAAGAATATTAATACGTGTTGTACCATATATATTTTTTTTTTTAAAGTTTAGTAATAATCGATAGTAAACTAAATTTATATTCTCAAGCAACTGTGTGACATACTGAGGACTAAAATAGTTTATTTTTATTTTAAAACATGTGTGATTGTTTGATTTTTATTTTTTTTAAATGCGATTCTGCGTCCACTAATATTGCAGGCGAGGGAAATGAGATTCCTGAGAAGAAAGATCGGCGTGACAAAATTTTACTGGACGAGAAATGAAAGAATAAGAAGGATTGTAAAGAAAGAGTCAGACCAGGATAGTATAGATAAGGCACGACTAAAAGGTGGTATGGCCATGTGAGAAGAATAGAGAGAGAAAGGATGACTAAGAAGATGTTGAATATGAGGGTGAGGGGGGTAGGAGGCCGAGAGGAAGATCAAGTGACAGATGGCTGAAGGGAGTAAGGAGGAGTGTGGAGGAGAGAGGAGAGGACTGGAACAAGGTGGAGGGAGAGATGTGGTGGGAGGAAAGGGTATGTTGGAGAAGCTTATGTTCCAAACAGACCCAGCCAGTGGATGGTGATGATTTTAAAAAATGCATTTGTTTACAATATTTCGGCTATAGGCTTATATTTTAAATTAAAAAAAGAGCACACAAGTATAAGTTGAGTATTAAAATAAACAAATTCATTATCATTATTTTTAAGGAAGTAATTAGTTACACTGGTATTATTACAAGAAGTAAATTAATTAGTCATCAGACGGTGCATGGAAAACAATTTTGTCCAAATAAAATAGATTTTCTAAATCATTAAGTCCATCGTTGTGAATATTCCTTGGAAAATTCTGTTTATAGTTATTTAAACATTAATGTAAATATTGTCAGGTATAACCACTTAATAAAATAACATTTTTATGTATTATTTTATTAAGTATCCAGTTTTAAGAACAAACAGGGTTTATTAGTATTGCATATTAAAAATTAACAACGATTCTTTTCCATATATTTCAAAACAAGTTTTATATGCTGTCATATTATCCGTTCACAAACAAACAGACAAACAGACACACAAAACAAGATGACATTTTGCAGATAGTTTATTTTACGTCATGGATAATTTTTATGTAGTTTAGAAGTTTTACTGAACAAATAACTTGGAAACTAAATAAAAAAAAACACGAAGAAAGCGTAAACAATCTAAGGAAATGAAATTGTAGTGAGATAAATAACAGGATAAAAATCTTTCTATTATGAATAAAAAAAAAGTTTTAAAAAAATTTGGCTCAAGTTTTATCTATGTACACTTTGATCAAATGAAATTTAAAGTTTTTACAAAACAGTAATTATTTTATAAGTTATTTTAACATCAGCATTGTACTTAGAAATGAGGAGGGTAATTTTTAGAAAATGCATCATGTTACTGTGGCGAAGGGGTGGAAAATCCACGCCACGATGATAAATTGCATATATGGAAAATAGATCACAGTGCACTCAGCCGAATGTAGAACCCCTTTGTGAACAGCAATCCAGTTCATGGATAGATAGCTTGACATCCTAGACCACATGGCCACTAGTACGGTTAGAAATCAGTAATAGGATGTGTTTCTGTTAACAAACTCGAGATAAAATAGTGAATAAATGCCAGAGAATATTATTTATCTTGGTTAGTGAAAGGGGTTAGTCGTAAAAAGGCAAATGAAAAATGTCTTTAACTATGTTGAAGTTGAAGTCTTAGTCTAATAAGTCTTCGAATCAAGTTCAAGGAGGAATGAATGTTTAGTCACGTTTTGAGCTCAATGCTTAAGCTGATATGGAAAAATATTTTATAATTTCTTATAACAAAAAACCTTGTTGGCTAAAATAAATCAAATAGCTCTCCTGTAGATAGGCTTAGTTTAATTTCTTACACACAATCGGCCCCGTGGTGTTGTGGTCGGTGCACCTAACTACGATCCTAGGGGTACCGGGTTTGATTCCCGGCTGGTATCTTGGGTATTTTCCCCGAGAGGGGAATTACCACAACGGTCACTAGGTTTTGGTTGGTTAGGCTTAAGTTAGGTTTAAGTGTTTCTAATGGTTCCACACCATCATACTCACTATCTCCATCATCTGAACACATCGGTAAATGGAAAGAGCCTCCACGGAAAGGATGTACAATTAGTAAATTCAGGCCTCCCCTGGGCAATGGTACATTAGTACAAGATATTTTAACAAACTGGGACTTTAATAATATAGCCCAGACGCGCAAATATATTATATTATTAAATTATTATTTATTATTTTATTATTATTAATTATTATTATTATTATTATTATTATATTATTATTATTATTTCTCTAATACACATAGCTATAAAATTAGTAGGATACTTTATTTTTTAAAATTACATCCATTATTGTTTCCACTCTGGGACCTGAGTAAGTTTTTTTATTCAAGTCAAATATTTTTCCACTACCAGTTGGCTAGGTCGGTCGTAGCTTCCTATGCCTTATAATCTAATGGAAGACTAGGACAGAAAAACATCCAGTCCCCGACCATTAATTTATCAATGTGAAAATGTAAACCCATATTTTCAGCAATGCAATTTTTGGTAATGCTGTAAATCGAACCCGGGACCTTAAGCTCAGTAGACAGACACTCTATCAACTGAGCTAAGGTATCTGACCGTACGATACTTGAATATTCATCATTATAATTATAGAATATGAATATAATTAGGGTAAAATTCCTGCGTAATTCGGTGCATGGAAAATGAATTAGAAATTGGTAGTGCACGAACAAATATTTCATGCTAAACGATTCGCCTAACTCAACCAGATGAACTAGTTCGACTCCTAGAAGTTATCTAGTTCAAAGGGAACTACGAGTTGACGTGACATTAAACACTCCTTCTTCAATCGAGCTCGATCACAGAAACGAAGTTACTAAAACAAATATTCGATCATCTCATGAGTTACTAAGACAGGCTTATGAGAGTTGAAAAAACATTTTATTATTTATTATTTACCTTGTTCATAAAATTCAAACAATTCTTCTCTAGTACTCCTCAGCTCCAAGCAATTTATCATTGTCCCAATAACTATGATCATATAATAATAAAACTGGCAATTGTTTAGGTAATAAACTGACGAATCACTGAACTGCAGAGTTTAATTCGTAAACGACTTTTTATTCCCAAATAAGTGAACTGCAAGATTTGGGGCTGCCACCAGCCAGTTCACTTTTACCTACAAATTTTAATTCGATAACGACTGAACTGAAAGTTGTAGATTGTTCGCGAACTATCTACCAACTGAACTTTATGATGTAGTTCCTGAAAAACTGAACTAAAATCTGTTGTTCACGATTAAATGTAAATTTTAGTTTGTTCATGAACTAGCTACTGATTTGAACTACAAGCCGTAGTTCCCGAATAACTGCAGGCTGTAGTTAAAGACTGAATTGCGGGCTTGAAGTCGGCAGCGAACTAGTGAGCGAATGGATTACAGGCTGTTTCCGTGAATTAGTCAGTTATTGAACCAAATAAATAAAATGCTTATTTAACCTGCTTCGGTGGCCGCATAGTCTAAGGCATCACTCTTTCAATAGAATAGAAAGCCAATAACAGGAAAATTAGGGTTCAAATCTCGGTAGGGCATATTGAAATTGGGTTTTTTCCTAAATAATTTTTCATCCTCCCTCCATTCAAATGTGGGTAAACTTTCTTTAAAATCATACTTACTCATCTATAACTCATTAGATCGTAGTTAGTAAATATATGCGTATAGCCTGAACAGGTAGTTAAGACGCGTTGGTGAAAAAGAAATTGCTCATTTTGGTGAACGGAATAAGTTTAAACTCTCATTGACAGGAATATTTCTGCTATCTCTACCCTGAATAGAACCAGTGTTCCTATAATACTCATAGTACTATCTCTTTGATCATGCGGTGAAGTAGACAGGTGCCTGACTTCAGAATATCAGAGTGTACATTAACTTTTTCCACATCCCTTCCCCTCCCCCTTTCCCCTCATTTCTACCCCCCCCTCCTCCTCCATCTTATCACACACACGGAGTTTCATCCTGAGTGGAACTTTTGTTAATACATCTCGCCACAAAAATCTTGCTTCCGTCTTCCTTACTGACTGAGAAGCTCTGTCACACAGCTTCCGCCACAGTGACTACGGCGGCTAGTTCTTTTTTTTTTTTAGATATATCTTCTTATTCCATTATTCTTCCTACTTCCCCCTCTTTTCCTTTTATTTGATACCCCCACCGTATGCCATCTTCTTCCCTCACTATTAACTAACTTTTCATTTCAGGAATCGCCCCCCCCCCCACGCCCCTCCAAGGGAATAAACTTCCACGGCGCCGAAATACCCCACATGGTATTCTTCTGCCGCACCCTTTTATCAGAGCCGACATACACACACACACACACACACACACATACAGTGTTTTGATTGTGGTGTTAATTATTTAATAAATTTTGATGGATGCTTAGATATGTGATACAGAAAAATTTACTTTTTTTTTTTGGAAAAATTTTCATATTTTTTTTTCTTGAAAAATAAAATCGGTATATTTAAACGAGTTCTAGTAAAGCAATAGAAGCGAATCAATGTCTCTTCTTATATTCACGTGTTGACTTCAGCGCTTGGTGTTTGATTGTGTCCCTAAGACTAGGTATGTAGACCATTTATGTTACTACTTCAATAAAATAAAATAAATTCATAGTAAATATACCACCTTCCTTCTAACATTTAACTATCAGAAAATTTTACCTAATTTTTTTTATCTTTAATTGAGATTATTTGTTTGGATTTACTTTCACAAAATCACTAACGAGATAACTAAAATGTTCCTAATTTTTTCTATATATTTGCCAACAAACCTTTCCCATATTTACATTCCCCCCACGCATTTACGAACACAATATTTGATTACTTTATTTGTATACATTATAGGTTTTAGATACCGCCTTCCCTCCTACCCCCATCTATTCTCCTCACTTATATGTTAGGTCGCAAGCCACCACTGCCGATAATTTCAATCACTACAGGTCCTCTCGTATGGTCGGACAAATATACCACCCTGAACCATATATTTTTACTTTCTCGTAAAAAAGAATGTGTTGTAATAGAGGACATTTTTGACCCAGAGACTATTTGAAATCTTGATGCTTTATTTGCCCCTAAAAAATCAAAAAGTGTGTCCTACAATTCTGTATGTCTGTCAGTTTGTCCATCTGACTGTACCTAGAGCTACGGCAGAAAAAGTTTTATTGATTTAAATTTAAATTTATATTTAGATGTTATACTGTCATATATTGTAATTGTTTTTTTATTTTTATTATAGCCTTCAAATGATTAGGGGTTATCTTACTGATTACTTATTTGGGAAACCTCCCAATTTTTCCAAAAGGGTAGTGGCAATTTTGCTTAAAATAGATATTGACATGGTAAATAAAACTGTAGCCTATTTTGTTAGGAATTTTTTAAAGAGCAATTTATTGTTTACTAATTTTTTGAATTTTTTAAAAATGTGTTTAACATTTTTGTGTAAAATGAATATATTTGGAGAGTTTTCCAAGATAAGTAAGAATGTATGTTAGTTAAAAATAAGTCATCTGAGTGTAGTTCTTTGATGACTAAATTTTTAAAATTGTTTAACAAATTACAATCCTTATTTTATATTAATAAAATGAAACCAGCGTCGGTGGCAGCATGGTCTAACGCGCTACTCTCACCAGTAGACTAGACTGCCGATGACGGGTAGATCGAGGTTTGAATCTCAGTCGGGTGAACTAAGGTTTTTTTTACAAAATGGTTTTTAACACTCCCTCAACTCCAATGTGAGTACACTTCTTCTAAAAATATATTAAGAGTTTGTCAGTCTGTCGTGAAAATAGCATGATATTAATTACCACACGCAGAGATATAAAATAGTAAAATTAGTAGCCCCTGTGTACAAACATGTGTACCTTGAAGCTGGAATGACAAAACATTGATTTTTTTTAAAAATTTATTAAAAACCAGGTTAGAAGAAATAAAATGAACTAGTTTTTTGCTTCAATCCGTTTGAAGAAAATAAAAGCATGGCTACCATGGATATTTCTAAAAGTAGAGAATTTAAGATTATTGTTAAGGTGTGGCAGAAGGGAGCGCGAGTAATTTCACAGTTATTATAGCATTAAATATTTTTTGGACAAAATAGATCAAATATTTCTCAGTAGCAACATAGAGTTTAGTTTTCTGCACATGCTAATATCATCAGATCTTGAATATCTGTCAAGGGTGTCCTGGAATTTTGTCAAAATTTTTCTCTTTATTTAAAAAGTTTTTACAAAATTCCAGGACACCCTTGAAAAATATTCAAGATCTGTTGATATTAGCATGTGCAGAAAACTAAACTCCATGTTGCTACTGGAGAAATATTTGATTTATTTTTGCCAAAAAATTTATATTCTATAAAAACTGTAAAATTATTCGCGCTCCCTTCTGCCGCACCTTAAGGTTTGTAGGAATGTCGACACATTTAAGTCATTAGGGCGAGAATTTAAGAGAGTCTGTACCACTGTGTCATAGCATTAACTTGTATGTGCTTGTGTGTGTGGTGTGTGTGTGTGTGTGTGTGTGTGTGTGTGTGTGTGTGTGTGGTGTGTGCACCAAGTCTTACTACTCGTCCTATATATCCTCATATTTACAGTGTAGGTGAGGATAGAGATGATGTACCTGAATTTGCTTGAAATAGGAGTGTAAACTTCACTAGAAAACAAAAAGTACCTTCAGTACAACCACCTGGTATTCGAATCCCGACCTCCCCATCACCATAAAAACTAGAACGACCATTATTTTTCCCACCTTAGTCCACGTCCCCATCGCAGAGGACAATACATTTGTTTCTTTGATTCTAGACCCGCCTCAATGGCGGTGTTAGCTAACACGCTAGTTTCTTGTTGAGCTAGACTGCCGAGGACGGGGAGATCGAGGTTCAAATATCACTCGGGTGAACTGGGGGTGGGGTTTCCTAAATGTTTCTCCCACTCTCCCTCCAAGCAAATGCGGGTTCACTTCCTCTATTTTCAACCTTCCTAATTCATAACCATTAGCATAATTAGTACTTAAGCGTTTAACCCGAATGGGTAGTAAGACGCGGTGCTAAGTGTTATTATTATTATTATTATTATTATTATTATTAGTATTATTATTATTATTATTCTTTGATTCTAGGTCCTACTGATAAAAATACTTATTAATGGAGTCGATATTTTTATGTAAATAAATACAATAAGTAAAGATAACTATTCTTGCATTTTACAATAGTTTTAAGGTAAAAACTGCTAAATCTAAATAAAATAGCAGGAATTCTTGAGGAGAAAATTCTTAGTACTTTTTTTTACACCGCGTTCGTGCTATATGCATAATAACGTTAATATGTTAAGGATTATAAAGGTAGATTTAGAGGAAGTGTACGCATATTTTCGTGGAAGGAGGGTGGGAAAACTTTTAGGAAAAGGCATCCTCAGTACACCGGAACAAGATTCGAACCTCAAACTCCTCATAGTTAGTAAGACAGTCTATTGCGAAAGGGCCTTCTTAGAACATAATATTACAACCGTGGTAGGTTTATGCTAAGCCAAACAAGAGATACCTTATTCCACTGAAATCAAATTTCGAGCAAAATATTGTATTAATAATTTACGTTTTAATTAGTTTTAGAACCAACACAGTATAAGGCCTACATCAAACAAAATAAACCCTTTTAAATTTAATCAAAAAACAGGTTTTTTTTAGGAAACGTTGCTTTGTTTAGCTTTTTTTATAAAGAAATACAAAATATTCCATACGAGATAAGCATTTCATGTTTCATTCATATGTAACCTATATCATGTAGTCATTTTAATTAACTAATATTTACCAAATTAGTTTGATAATTATTTCATTTTAAAGAGAATCTCATTATTACTGTTATTTTTTAATAAAGGGCTAAGAAGGTCAGATAATTATAATGACAACACTTGTTCAATATCAAGGGATCTTAAAATATTTTAATATAAGTGTATTTCCAAAAATAATTCTTAAATAGTACATTATTAGTGATAGAGTTGCTTGTTTAGCGTAAGAAGTTATATTTATTAGTGAGTTTTAACACCTGGGATAACTTTATTCACGTCTTACTACCCATCTGACCCATCCCATATTTACACTAGCGAAATAGTGACTGATTATAAAGGAAGAGTATGCGTTGAACAAGAATAGAAACCAAAGAGGAGAAGAATATATCTTAGAACACCAAGCCAGGAATATAGCCCCAACCTCTTCAACAATGTGAAACTAGACGAGACTGACGTCTTTATCTTCGTGTCCACTGGTGCTGGTAGAGGTATACACTAATTACTGTATTGATAACATATTTATTAATTAGTTTAATTTACCAATGTTCTGGCTTTCAAGCGTCTTATTATATAATTCAAAATAAGAGACAGTAAAAAAGGAAGAGGAATTTCAAAAAGTTTACTTACACTAGGGCTTTGCGTGTACAGCATAGTTCTGTTAAGAATTAACTCTTAGAAAAAAAACATGCACCGTCTATGTCTTGGGTTCAAGTCCAGGCATAGGTAGGTGTGGTGGCCCTGACTGTATGGTCATGACGTCACTTTTCTACAGGGGAGAAATTAAAGAAGCCTTTTAGGCAGTTAAATGCAGGTTAAGAGGAAAATTTTACTAAACCTTGGTCCTTGAGATTGAGATCTGTAAAATGGGCAGTTTCTCAAAATCCTATGACTTGCTCATGTCCCACAATCTCCAACTGCATATTAAAATTCTTACGGAATAATTTAAATATATATATAAATATTAACAGGTAGTAAGATGTGGTGAAAAAAATTATAAATATAAATATATATGATATTATTTTTTTCATAGCGTCTTTCTACCTGTTAAGTTCATGCGCAAACACCATTATTATTTTAATGGGATAAGGATGAGAAATAAAGCATTTTAGAGGTAACATACCCGCATTAGCGTGGAAGGAGAGGGTGAAGACATTTAGGAGAAACCATTCACAGTAGATCCGACCAGGTTTTTAAACCCGATCCTCCCGTCATCAGCAGGCCAGTCTAACACGAGAATGATGCCTTAGACCATTCGGCCACTGAAGCGGGAATATATAATGTTTATATATAGATATATACTATGCTTGTGAAGAGTATGAGAAATCCTATTGATCAATAAAATAAACATTGAATTAAGCTGGTGATTGAAACCCAGCCTTCCAGTTCAGAGCCAACAAAGCTAAGAAACACCTAATACTTCAAACTAATAAAGGGGGATTTTAATAAGAGAATCTTAGAAATAAATTAACCAATCTAAATAAACTAGCGAGGGCCTTTAAATTATACCTCTATTTTTATTTATTTTAAAGAAAATATATGCTAGTAAATCAGATATGAAGGTTTAAAGGGAAAAATTCGAGAACATTCAATTTGAATCAAATTGAGTTAGTGCTGCTCTCTGTTAAAACAATCACGAAACTTTTCTAATACCTTTTACTATTGTTAAATGAAGTATCTTTCATATTTAAATTATTTAAAAAATCTTTCTGAATTCCTTATAAAGGTTGAAATATAAAATTGGTTATCTTGGAAAATGTTTGTAAAGCCTGTTCAGCGTGGAATTGTTTTCTGTAAGGCCTTTTTCCCATCAAAAACTATTATATAGTAGGATTATTGGTAGGAAAAAAGACCTTCTCAGAGAGTAATTCCTACCGTGAATGGGGGTAGTGTTAATTTCACCATTTTCCCCCTGTGCTTTTCATGTTTAAGCCCAAACCAAAAATTATTTTTGCTTTGGTTTTTGTTTTCTAAATAGAACCGACCAACCCTCAATTTATTTGACCAGGGTTTCAAATTTCTAATCATCGTGATAAAAGTATCGATCTACCAACACTGCGTTATCCCAAACAATCAGTGAATGGAACCGCTGACAAAATATATCAGCAGTACCAACCCGCAACGAATCCCCAGCCAGGTTCCAATTATATTTGTTTCATTGGTGGTTTTTTTTTTACACTTAATTTTATTCTATCAATTTTATTATCTATTTTTTAATTTGAACTTCTGAACACACACGTACCTACGTTGGTAGCCATTGTAACTAAAATATGTTTAACTCATCTAGTCTGATTTGTTACTGACAGATAATTTTTTACACCCATTATTTTTGTCATATAAAACCATTAAGTTTCAAACAATGGCGACGTAAGTTTGTTTGTTTGGATAGTTTCCTGTATAATCTTTTAAAATTTTTATATATATTTTCTATTTTTCTCAATTTGACCTTAATATTCTTTTAACATTTCTTACTAAATTATTTAATCTGATTTTACAGATTCCATTAAATATGTTACAATATTGAACTACCGAAACATGTCTGATAAAAGTCTTCCAGAACTCTTCATCTGATCTGGACTACCAAAGGAGTAAAGGAACGTTGATTTCAGCAAATACTTAGACCTAAGCTCAACTTTTTAAAAGTAAACTTCAATTAACTTCAATTTATATATACTATATTCAAAACTTTTGACTGGTGATGTTAACCTTATTCTAGCTTGTAGTTTTAAATAGTTTTATATTTTTCATCCTTGTATCAAACTACAATTGTATTGTAATTTTCACCATGTTATTAATGATAGTTTGACCATTTGACTCTTTTAAATGCACTAATTATTGAGTCAGTGAAATATTTTAAATATTAATGAAATGTTATAATTGATATCCAGGATTATAAATAACTTGTCCATGGTCTTTCAGTTTTATAAATTTTTCATTAGTATTCACATGTACACAATCCTAAATTTTAAATCCTATGTTTCTAAATTCCTTAAATAACAATATCTTAAGTCTTAACTCACACCCATTACTGTTTCCAGCCTATGGCCTGGGTCTTTTTTTTTATTCAAGCCATATATTTTTCACTACCGGCTTGCTAGCCCTGTCGTAGCTTCGTATGCCTTATAATCTAACTTAACGACAAGACAGACACAACATCCAATCCCCGGCCGTTAATTTATCAATATAAAGGGTAACCCGTATTTTAACCAATGATACATTCTCGGCCATGCCGGGAATCAAACCCTGGACCCTTAGCTAAGTAGACAGACACGCTACTGACTGAGCTAAGGTGACAAATAAGTCAGGGTTGGATTCCTGGTCAGGGTGTAGTTAGAGTAATTTTCCTCTTTACGTTTGCCTTCTCTTCCTCCAAGCAAATAAGAGCTCGTTTCCTCTAAATTATATTTTTCTCGTCTCTATTAATTTACTGTAACTAAATGATTAGAGCCCTTTTAGATGGTAGGACCCACAATAAAACAAAGAACACAAAAGATTTTTCACGTGTGGATTTTTGTGATTTTTTTTTGGTACCATGTCTTACTATCCTTTAAGGCTATACGCATGTTATGTCAATGTTTTAGCAACGGAGAATGTTGAATTTTAAGGGAACGTACCAACATTTAAGTGGAAGGAGAGGAGACAAATATAATTTTTTGGAGGAAAAAAATACCATCAGTACACCCTTCTGGTCTACAGAGAGAGTAGCCCCTTAAACCACGTGTCCACCGAAGTGAGTTATAAACGAGTAATTCACAATAAGAATGAAAGGAATATCTCAGAATAACCATTTACAGAAAATACAATAATTTTTTTGCTGTCATAATTTTAAGACAAAATTATAGCACAGCATCTTACTGCCCGTTAGGGTTATACGCTTGAATACTAATTACTGCTAATAGGTAGGAATTGGAAAGGTTGAATTTAAAGGAATTGAGCCCACATTTGTGCGGAGGTAGAGTGGAAAACAATTTAGGAAAATCCACCTCCGGTTCACCTGAGCGAGACTCGAATCTCGATTTCTCCATCTTCGGCAGTTTGTCTTTGCACGAAGACTAGCGCGTTAGCTAACTACACCACCGAGGCGTTTTTTTTGTCATAATTAAATATCTTACCCCTCTTATTCCCACAAAAATGCGGATAAGTTTATTCAAAAATCATACCCTCCTCATCCCTATTTCATTAATATAATTAAATATAAGCGTCTTGTTAGGCCCGCTTCGGTGGCCGCATGGTCTAAGACGTCATTACCGCAATAGATAGGACTGCCGATGAGGGGAGATTGGGATTAGAATCCAAGCTGGATGTACATAGGATAATTTTATAAACCACTTTTCCACTCTCTCTTTCCAAGTAAATGCGGGTACGATTCCTATAAATTTAACCCTCCTTACCCCTAACATATTAGCGTAATTAGTTCACACGCGTATAACCCGATCGGTTCGTAAGACGCGGTGATAAAAAACGAAAAAATTATGCCTAAGGGTACTAAGACGAGGTAAAAAAAAAAATATCAGGTTGAGTTGAAGCACTTTGACACATTAGCTAAGTTGGTATCATATCTGTCTATTGAGATAAGGGTAACCAGGTTCGATTTCAGCATGTCCGAAAAATTTATCTCTTGTGAAATGTCTGTTTTCTCTTTCACAGTGATGAATTAACGCCCGGGGGGCTGGATGTGGTGTCTGTTCTAGGTTTCATTTGTTTATAAGGTGAATGCTGATATAATCAGGCGATTCAAAGAGTGCACGTTAAGAACCAAAAAACCAAAATTGAAGCAAAATTAAGGAAAGCCGTCATTATTTAATAATACTTCACGTAGGGCCTACTAATAAATACGTAGTGTACCCTAGTGCAGTGATATTAAACTTTCTTTTGTTCATGTACTACCAGATATAATTTATCTTCAACTTTGTACCATCAAAGTTGATAGAATATGTAGGCCCACCCCTGGGGTACGCTTACCCCATGTTGACTAACACTTCACTATGGGCTATGCGTACCCTAAGTTTAAGCTATTGCCGTAGGAGGGTACGCGTACCCTAAGTTACAAACCACTGCCCTAAAGGGGTACACGTACTTTAAGTTGGAGACCACTCCTCTAGTGGGGTACATGTACCCTAAGTTGTAAGCCACTGCCCCCTAGTATAAGTATCCTAAGCTGTAAACCACCACCCTAGGAGGGTACGCGTACCCCCTAGGGTGGTGGTTTACAGCTTAGGGTACGCGTACCCTAAGCTGTAAACCACTGCCCAGGAAGATAGACAGAAACGATGACATTGGACTTCACCAAGCGGACATATTTTTGATACGAGCCGACAGCTGTCACAAGTCTCTCTCTTAGCCTTTATTTTCAAAACACAATGAGGGGGGAGGGGGTGGTGAGGGGGTGGAGCTCTCTCATAACTTTTTTTTATTTCGTTCTTTCAAAAAACCACAAAGATGACAAGTAAAAGCAGCAGCAACAACAACAATGTCTGAATGTAGGAGAGAGTTTATAGAGTACGTACCGAGACAATACGTGGTGAAGAGAGCTCGGTGGAAGTGTTTCAATGTCGTCAGATATGTCCTCTAGGGCTGTCTGTCAGTAGTTCGGGGGAGATATGATAAGCGGCCGTCGTTTGTGTCTGAATATGACGCCCCGAATTCGGCTATGACGAAGAAAATGGGTGGTTTTGTCACTTCTGTGAAGCAGAGAAAAGGAAGGAGGAAAATAGCCCAATTTTCAGAGCTGTCGGTTTATATTAGAACTAATGAAACTTTTTTTACTTTCTCTAGACACGTCGGAGAGAAAGTATGGTGATCGTCAAAAAAAAATGTAATTCAAGATTTTAATAATTATTAATTTCAACGTTTTATGACACATTTGAAACCAAAAAAGTGGTTTTGGCAATGCCGTCTATCTGTACTTCAGGCTAGAGCCAAAACTATTTTACCGATTGGGCTATAACTTTGTATCTGGGGTGTTCATAAGGACCCTCCAAAGTTTTTTTTTTTATTAGACATCTAACCCTAAAATTAAGATTAGTTTACTGAAGGAAATAAAGAGAGAAATTTGATTTTTTCAAAATTCGCTCAAACTATTTTGATTAAATTATGTATTTAGACACTGTTAATCACTATAAACAAGATGGCCATTCTCATTTTCTTATGAAAATGAATTTGGAGGGTACTTTACATTAGGGAAATTTTCCAATTTTACTCATTACTCTGCAACTATTTGGGATATGAAATAACTTATTGTAAAGTTGTAGTACTATTAAAGATAAAAATATTTTATTGGAAATATAGTTTTATAGAACCAATCGTTTCTGAGCTATAAGCAAATATATCATATTTGCTTAGCTCAGAAACTATCGGTTCTATATATTAAATAAGTTTTAATTCCGGTCTTTTAAATTGAGTTTGATTCTTTTGCTCTTTGGTGGATGGAGATATTTTTCTTCTCACAATTTTTTTTTGTAACAATGTTCCTAGTTCCTAATGCCATAAAGTTAGTAAGTAACAATGTATATTATTTCATTTATGATCTTTGGTGTATTGTTTCTACAACAGTTTATAGACCTATTGTTTCGTTTCACAAATCCTGCGAGCTTTAAGTAAATGTCTACCTTAAGATAAAAGCAGGAGAAAGTCTGTGCGGTGCGCCGTACCATTTATTTGGTTTAAGGGGGTCATTAAATGTCAACATTTACCAAAATATCGATTTTGATTTTTTTTTTTGATGATCACAATACCTTCCCTCCGAGATGTCAAGAGAAAGTAAAATAAAAAAAGATAATAGTAAATATTATTAGAGAATTTAAAGTTTTTTCCGAGATTTAAGACGTCAAACTTAAGAAAAGATCTTAAGTTTTTTTTTAGGAAATATAACTGATATACATTTCTTCAGCTTCTCTTAAATAAGTATACCATGGTTCAGCTTGACAGTGAGATCAGGGTTCGACTCGCGATCAAGTGTACTTGGGGTGGTTTTTCCTAAATGATTTTAAACTCTCCCTCTGAAGTAGCCAATTTCAGGAATAATATTTTATTAGCTTAAGTATTTTAATGTCACAGGAATATGTTTCCGAATAGGTATATATATAGATTTATTAGGTGAAGTTTTAAGGTTTAATATAAATCGGGAGGTGACTAGTTGAAAGTTAGTGGGGGGGGGGGGGGAGTATTTCCATTATTCACGGTTGAAGAAAGTGTAAGAATGTGACTGGAAAATTCTAGGTAGAAAGGCTTTGTTTTCTGGTTGATCGCTGGGGCGCCGCTCGAGGTGACACTGGAAATAAAGGACGGCAATTGTGCGGACGTGTTAGGTAGCGAGTCACCTAATAGTTTTAGTAAATTCACGTATCTATACTTAAAGTATAAATATTGTTAATTAAAATAAATATATATATAAAGGTGTCTGCTTGTTTTTACTAAAGCAAAGCAGGGAACACATTGATCATGTGCCAACTATTACATCATATTTAACTAATATCAGACACACAAAAGTAATATAATTATTAAAAAAAAGTTGAAAGACAACATCCCCACGCAAATCCTGTTCCACGTCCTCTAAATTACACCGTCCTCATCCTTAACTCACTAGCGTAATTATTACACATGCGTAAGACGTGGTGCTTTAAAAGAAAATCAGCCTCCTGGGTTTCTTGGTTTGTAGCTTTTAGCTCCGCGTCTTACTACCCGTTCGATTTATACGCCTGTGTACTAATTACACCAATGGCTTAGGGACTAGGAGGGTTTAGTTTATAGTAAGTGCACCACTATTTGCGTGGGAATAGAGTCGAACACCATTTAAGAATAAACATACTCATTGCAATCTACTGGAATAGAACTTCTATCTCCCTGTCTTCGGCAGTCTAGTCTAACATGAGAGTAGCGCGTTAGACCACTGGGCCACCGAAACGGGTCGTTTTGTAGTTCATTCTTTCTTCAATACACAAACACATACACATTATATTTTATTTACATGATGCTTGTCCTATGAGCATACTGTGACTATACTATACTACGAATAATCACGAAATATCATTATATAGATTTGGCTCAATTATCCATATGAATAAATTCGATTTAATATGAATTAATAAATTTTATTTATTTAAAAATTATATTATTAAATAGAGTTATGGACTATTTTTATTGTTATAAACCATTTATAGGACTGTTTTAATTTACTAAATTTTTTTACACATATGAAAATATGCAAATGGGATTATTTTTAATGTGCGCGCGGGAATTACAATCGGGGTAAACAATTTTAATACATTATAAAAGTGACCAGTTTATTTGTTAAAAATTGTACTTCCAGATTTTAATTTACTTAGACTCAGTCACGTCTAGTCTTATTTTCAGCAACGGGAAGGCTACGGTTCGAATCCCGGCTAGGTCAAGAAGGGGGTATTTTCCTAAAATAGTTTATCACGCTCCATCTTTGCATGTGATGGTAGATTTACTCTTAGCTATCTTCTTTTACTGTAAACATGTGGGTAGCTTGTGAGTGTAATAGTACGTGATAAACGTATGTTTCAACCTTGTGTGATAGTCTCAAGACCTTGTAATTTTATCTTTTTTACACATCACCACTAACAATATTTGAAATTGTTCTATTTATGTACCAACTGACAAACAAAGATGAAGTCCTACTGATTGTAAGTAGGTAATAATAATAATAATAATAATATAATAAATAATAATAATAATAATAATAATAATAATTAATAATAATAATATAATAATAATAATAACAATAACAATAACAATAACAACAAAAACAATAATAACGAAATCGTCGTAAAGAAAACTAGATTGCAGGTATTCATTCAGAATCTTAATGGTATAAAGTAGTTGTTAAAAATTATAAAGTATCATGCACTTCAAAAATCTATCTTTATCTTTTGTAAATAGCTAGTTAGTGTATAATTATTTCAATAATTCAAGCTTTAATTCAATTATTTTTCTATCACCACGTTTTCTTACCCATCTGGGCTATACGATTTCATTTAATTGTTTAAGATACTTGTAAATTACCCATTCTTTACACAATATTATTTAATAATACGTATTAATTGTTAAAAAATAGAGGTTCATATCCAATGTTAAAGAAAGTATTTATTTAATGTTAATTTTATTTACAGAAAATAGATAAATAGCTGTTAAATATAATAATAAAAATCTTAGCAATATTATTATTATTAGTTTCAAACATTATCAAGCTTCCCATAATTAAAATTTCGAACTCTGGATGGGTTGAAAAATAATGTTCTCTAGGCACCATTTTCTTTCATAATGGCCATCTTGTCTAACCTATATCTATGAACAAATCAAAGTGGGTCCAATTATATTCCTGTAAGCAGATCCTTGGAAAAAAGGAAAAAAAAAAGTTTTATTGCTGCCATCTTGAAACAAATTGGCAGGCGTGAATTTTAGTTACACTATAGGCTAACCGGACGTTCGATTCATGTCGGTGAGAAATTTTAGCACAAATGGTGCAGATGTTTTTGCTTGAAAGATTAACGGACAGACACCAACTGTAGGATAAGGAACAAGGGCTTAACATGGCGTGTTGGTTTTAATTTAATTTATAAAGAAATGATCTCTTGTTAATGATCTACAAATATTTGTCATTCACTAATTATATTAGCTTTCGTGTGTGTTTTATTATTTGATTTAACACAAAGGTTATTTTATCCAAGGAGTAGGAATTAGTAGAAGAAATTCACCAACATAAGCGTGTTTAGAAAACTAGAAAAGCCATACCAGTAAATCAAATGTGAAAAAAAAATTTTTTAGCAGACTGAGAGTCGAACTTTAACCTCCCGTCACTGATAGGCCTTTCAATTTCCAGGCTTCCACCATATTATACCACGTGACCATCATTGAGTTTGACGAGTTTAAATAAAGTTGTGTTTTTATTTGATTTTACTTGAAAATCAATTGATTACATTAACCATTTTTCAGATTTTTTTTATTCAAGATGTTTATACATGTGTTTGAATTTATAGTGTACTACGAACCAATGTTAAACTGGGCAATTCAATTCCACCCCTCTTGGATTGAAGTCACAAATTCTTTTGTAGATTGTTGTGATACGCTTCAAAACATAGCCCTTTAACGATTTTGCCTCCTACATATAGTCAATGCCAACAATTTATTTCTTTACACGTTTCAGTACTCATTTCTATTATGTATGCTCTCTTTAGGTAGGTATAATATATAGTAAATGGTAAATGGCGAATTAAAAATGGTAACAAAAAATTACCTAGTGCCCAAAATCACAAGAGAAAATAATAAAATAATTTGGATGCATGAAAAAGTGCCCATTCTTTCAAAGAATAATTTTATTATTAAAGTATATCATAAGATGTACATTTTATATCCAGCCCTAATTTATTAATTAATTTTACTTTTGTAATATTGAATTCAACATTCTTAGTTAAAATTTTTCAGAGTGAAACTAAATAATTATTGTAAAGTTGCTAAGTATAAATTAGCTACTGATTCACTAAAATAAATGTTTTTTGTTTAAAATATTTAAAAAAAAAAAGAGTTTCACAAATGTTTCTGATAAATCTATTTCAAACAATCATTTGAAAATATTTTTAATATAATTATATATTTGGATATGATTAAATTATTCAGAGTTTATGGTGCAAATTATAATATCTTCCGTATCAATTAAAAAATAATTTTCTTTGAATTAACTTTTCTGGTCAAATTTTAAAAAATGAACGTCTATTTGATAAAAAAAAAAGTATGAATCAAATAAAATACGAAAATTAAAAAAAATCACATTTTCGGAGTCAATGTTAGAAAAATGTGAATCAAATTAATTACCGATCTGTATTATATTTAATCTGTGCAAAATATTGAACGTTTCACAATCAGTTGCTATGATATAATCGCTTTAGTAAATTATAATGGATTTTTATTTTTTTGAATACTATGCTTGGTCATTGAATGGAATTTCAGTACAAAATTTAAATGAAAATTTATTGAAAAATCTGAATGTTTGAACGTAAATTTTGTATTGTAAGGATGATACGTTTTTAGTTTTTCTTGTATGATTTTAATGTCTCAAGTATTGAAATGTAACTTACGTTTGCTGTCATAAAAGCACATAAAATGTTTTGAGGCTAGTTTTCTTAACATCAAATAAATTTTATGAAAAATAATTTTTTTTCTTTGTTAATAATAGGTATTTAACTTCACGTGTATGCAAGAACAAATGCTGAAAAAGCGAAACTTTATGTGTAACAATCTGGAATAAATAAATAACAAATTATTTCAATCATAAAAACTTTTTTTTTAAGTTTTGGGGCTGCCGTGAAGTTCCCCAAACCCTCAATGTAAAAATATAATTTGTGGGCCTATAAAAACTTAACAAACAAGAACATTTTAGGAACAATTAAGAACAAACTAAAAACAAACGATTGTTATCATAAAAGCATATTTATTAAAAATTGTGTGTGTGGAGAGGGGGGGGGGTGTTACCGTGAAGTTGACCCCTCAATCGTAGACAAAATGTCAAAAATTCACGTGCAAATACACAAGAACAAATGTGAAACAAAGGATAATTCCTGTGAAAAAAGCGTTCTTTTTTGGGTGATTGGGCAATAAAGAAAATATTTTATTCAAAGTGGGTAATGGAGGTGGGCCCTAAAAAAAACAAGGAAAATTAATTATTCACACAAGAATTCTTGATGACCACTACACTATAAGAAACAAAAAAAAGGGCTCAAGCTAATACCACGGCCTAATTCCAGATTCATGAAACCTTCTTCACTCACCAAAACTAGAGTTCATTTATTAAAAAACGTTTTTCATTCCTTAGATTCCAAAATCTGTTGAAATCTGTTTCTTTTTTTTTTGTGCGTCCCTCGACACTAGGAGTGTATCAGGTGATGTATTTTAAACACGTTCTAAGAGCCATCTGGTGGAGGACTATGCGGTTATTACCCCCTACCCCGCGCTTCACCCTCATTGACCGTGTTAGGCGGGGGGAGGGGATGGGATGTGGTTCCATGTGGCGTGGGCAAAGGACGACCAAGAACCAGCCTTGTCGGCAGTCTATCCAGAAGGTGTTTAATGGTGCTCAAATGGTGCTCCTTGTACCATCATAGCCCACGTGGGTTTGATATATATATATTTTTTATTTTTTTTTGGTGTTAAGAAACTAATGGGAGGTGTAAAAAAAGTTTACGTCTTGGGAAGAATTTATATGGTAGGATTCCTTCTGGAAGTTACTTTCAAGAATATAAACATATTTTTTTCACGCTCAACGTTAATTTTATTTCACAAAATTATTGGTGATATTGTATAGGTATTGATAATATTTATTAAAATAAAATGCTACAGCTCACACGAATTGGCCTATGAATACGTAAAAGTAGATCAAGTTTTTTTTTGTCTCAGACCTCAGATATGTCTATTCCTAAAAAATTTGGGTGTATATTTCCAAACTACTCTTTGATCATTATTTATAATAAAATCCAAATGGGGCTGAAAATCTCTCTCTTCTAAGAGAATTAGGTAAAATGGACGTTTTCCTCATTTAACTTGACTTAGTGGGAATCCCCTATCTAGTTATAAACCCATCCACACCAGTAGGCACGGGGATAAAGTAACCTGCCTCGTTTTATCCAGTTAGCTGTTTGGTTTTTTATTTTTTATTTAGCACCACGTCTTACTACCCGTTCGGGTTATACGCTTAAGTACTAATTACACTAATGGATTAGGAATTGGTAAGGTTGAATTTAGAGGAAGTGAATCCGCATTTGGGTGGAGGGAGAGTGGAAAACCATTTAGGAACCCCCCCCCCTCCCGAGTTCACTCGACCGAGATTCAAACCTCGATCTCCCCGTCCTCTGTGGTCTAGCTCAACACGACTGGCGCGTTAGCCAACTACGTCACCGAGGTGGGTCAGTTAACTGTTGACAGGGAGGCTAGGGTTAGAATTCAGGCCATACGTCATAGAAGTTTTTTTTTATACTTTCTAAATAGCTTACCTCTTTTCCTCCACACAAATGCGGGTAAAACTCCTCTAAATTCTATCTTCCTTCCGTCCTCATCCCATTAGTTTAATTATGCGGATATATTTTATAATTCACTTCGACATTTTGTCCAAGTGTCCAACTGTGAATGTTATGACTTTAGTTAGTGGGGTGGTTTTAGTAAAACGCGAAAATTAATTGTTTCAATAAACCTCTAACACAGTATATCACTCTTAAGGATGTTTATAGTTAGAAATTTTTATTTTCATCCAGACGGTTACTTATATGTTTAAGTTTCATAAACTTAAGGAAAAATACTTTTTTGTAATATTTGGATTTAATATATAAACTAGATGTATTAAGCTTGATGTATTAATTATATTATTGATCTACTTTTTTCTGACTGCCTGTAAAATAAAAAGTCTATAAATAATTTATGCATTTATAAAATGGGAATTTGAATTATAAATTTTCGCGGAAAAATAAAATAATAAGTTATAAAATGTCTTCTGAGAGTATAGCCTACCTCTCTGAACAAGGATTTTCAGGTCTCGTTACGGTCAAGAACCTCAGAATGATTTGCATTTTACTCTTCCCGATAGCATGATACACTCAAAGAGCTTGTCTACAAATATAGCAACACCATCTTGAAAAAAAACACATGTTTTTGTCATTTAACAAATTTTTCACGAGAACATGTGTGGTTTTCTAACTGTAGGATAAATATTTATTTTAAATTGATGAAATTTAGTTGATAAATTTCTCGATTAAATAAAAAAACTCAAAAGAATTTTCCCCAAGAATTAAACAGCGACTAAATATAGTATTTTTATGGTCACTTACCGAGCTATGTAACAAAGTAAATATTTTCAATAAAAATAATACTTTAAATTTTTGTTTGATTATAAAGTTATTGAAATAATTATGTGTTTTTTTTAATTTAATTAATTAAATTAATTTATGAAAATAATAGGAAATTGAAACTACATGTAATGCATTTTTGAGTCACCAGGACAGGAAAATATTATATTTAGGGACTTGATCAAAATATTGGGAAACAATGATTATGCTATACATATATCAGTTTTGATATTTACTACCAATAAATATAAAATAACACTAGTAACACATTAAAATTAATATCAGTTGTTTCAAAATTATCTTTGTATTTTGTAAAACTGGATTTTAGATATGTTCTCACAAAGTGGTAGAAAACCATCAAACGTAACACTAGATTTCTTAAATTAAAAATGTCTAAAAATAGAACAAAATTAGAATATAATTTGTATGAAAAGCCCAACCGCAAATAAAATTTAATCGTACCACGGTTCTATAAACTAAAGTAATGATTGTACTGTTATAGTAATAATAATTTTATTCCACTTTACAGTCATTTACACGAATGTCATGTCCATATGGTCACATCTGTAATGAAACAATTTAGAGAGCTGTTCAGTATTTAATTTATTTCCTCCGATCGTCCAATCAATGTAAGGCTTAGTGGAAAAACGTGTCAGATAACCATTTTAAAAGTATTCACTGAGATAACTTGTAATTAGTTATCTTCTCTTATATGGTCTCAGTAGCGCAATATATAGTAGAGTATGGCTTGATTTTTTGTGATAGTTGAAATAGATGTTTTGTGTATGGATTCGTATTATTGCAATAAAAAAAATCCTAATATATTTATACTTTCTCACATAGAGAAATAATTTCTGTTATTTATTAAATTTTTGACCTTGAAATTATGATATATATTTACGTTTTATGGGCCCGTGCACTCAAAATAGTCGATTTTATTATTTATTTGTTCCTATGTTTGTCTTTCTGTGTATCAAAATCTTGGCTACAGCCGAAATGGTTTAATGGATTACATTCTAGCATCATATTTAGATGGATTGAACATCCAGGCTATTATATTTGTTTATTGCGGTCAAAGTCGCATCTAAATTTCATATTCTTTAAATTGAAAAATGTTACCTGAACACGGGAATCGAAACAATAACCTTGGTTTTGAACGCCATGATTACCACTGAGAATCCCAGGAGTCATTCCGTGCCGAGGTTATTCTTTACTCACATTTTAAGGCAGAATCTGTGATGACCGTCTGGAAATTGTCGGCTACCTATGAGTGATCAATTAAGATCACAAGCTATCAGATAAAGCAGCCACCTACGACTTGGGAGGCTTTGTGCTGCCAATAGTCCAATAACATGTACAAATGCGCATATCATGTTGAATTAAATAGTCATGTTTTAATATAGTAACATGGCTATTTAGTCCGTCTATATACTATAAATTCACATGGCTGACTCACTCACTCACATTAATATTCACCCACTTCCAGATGAGCTAGATACTTGAAATTTGTAAAATTATAGCTTCTAGCCTTATACCGACGGGAAAATTAAAAAGTAAAAATTTAATTTAACCTCGAAAAAAAATTCAAAATAGTGGAGAAACTTTAAAATCAGTGCAGACCCTTCTTTGGAGGTTCATGTGGCTAAACGGTAAGACCTATCAAAAACAGATTGCCAGAAATTGAGGATTTGGCGAGATCCACAAGTTTGGTCCTATTACTTTTTGTCTTATCTCCATCGGTTATACCTTAGATAGAGCTAGATATTTTTTATTTTAGGTAAATTTCGCACATTTTCCACACATTTTTTAATTTTATGACACACTTATGGGACAATAAAATCATTAAATTTGAGACATATAGGCATATCCAATTTCCATAAGCGTGCCAAATTTGATGATTCTAGATTTCCTTAAGTATGGAAAAACTAAATAATGTGTGAAAAATACAATAAAACACAAATAACTTTAAGTGGTTACGTTCAAAACAACGCTGGAATTACATTAGTTTACATACACTTGTAAAGAAAACTCACTGGGGGTTTGGGGTCATGATATAGAGCTAGAAGGACATTATTCTATAACATGGCTACTTAATCCATGATGATATATATATATATATTTATAGCGCGTCTGAGCTATATCATTTGTAACCCAGTGGTGAAAGATTAGAAAGTACTAATGTACCGTTGTCCAGGGGACGCCCGAATGTACTAATCATACATCCTATCCATGGAGGCTCTTTCTATGTCCCACTGAGATGATGATGATGATAATGATGACGATGATAGTGAGTAGGGGTGTGTGGAACCAGTGGGAACAATTAAACCTATATTAAGACTAATTATCCAAGACTGTTAAGGTAGCTCACCTTTCGAAAAAAAATACCCAAGGTAGCAGTTGGGAATCGAACACGGGACCCGTAGTTTCGTAATCAGGTGCACTTAAAAATACACCATGGGGCCGTTTAACTTTAGTTAAGACCCTTCCTATAAAAATTTGAGGGTAACTAAATGTATCCCAAACTTTTTAGAGTTATACATTGATTATAGTACTAAGCCCAATCTTGAAGGCCTTATATTATATCGTACCATAAGCCTGCTATATAATAGAATTTTGGTACTAAATAAGGCCTTCCAGAACGGACTTACCTACCATCTTCTGGAAGGCCTTTTATTCTACCAAAATAATACTATTCAGTAGGATTCTGGTACGAAATAAGGCCTTTAAGAACGATATTCCTACAAAAATAAATATATACTGACCCCTTTCCAAGACATGATCAAACCAACGTACCCCCCCTTATTCACCCTCTTCATATAAAAATAAACAAATAACTGCTATCTTGCAATTTTTTAGCCCCACGTCTTAGTAACAGTTCGGTTTATACGTCTTGTACTAGCTAAGCTAGTGGGTTAGTGATAAAGAAGGTGAATTTATAGGAAGCGTTTCCTGAATTTGCATGGGGTGAATGGGAAACTATTTAGAAAAAAACACCCTTAATACACCAGACTGGATTTGAACCCCAATTCCCCATTATCGGTGGTCTAGTTTATTGTAAAAGTGACGCCTTAGACCTTGAAGCCACCGAAGCAGTAATCGCAAATTAAAAACGGTAATTGAAATGTTAACAAAATATTAGTAATATGCTTTATAAAGTCGTTACAAAAGGGACAAAAAGGCTTATTACATTACGTCGAAAATTGATATAATTTGTTTATCAAACTTACTATAACACTAAACTCCCAATTATCCGGTATAAAATATACCGGAGAATGCATGGCTTACTTAAAAACACGAATAATTGAATACACTTTTTTTATTGTTTACATATGAAGTGTTTTAGTCTGATACCTTAGCTCAGTTGGTAGCGTGTCTGCCTGCTGAGCTAAGAGTCCCGGTTTCATTTCCAGGCATGGCCGAAAATGTATCATTGAGTAAAATATGGTTTTTACCCTTTCACATTGATAAATTAACAACCGGGTAGGTGACCTGGTGGTCTAGGGGTAAAAGTGTCAGACTTCAGTACTGAGGGTCCGGGGTTCAATCCTCGGTCCCGGCACAGATTTATCTGATTGCCCAAACCCTTCCTTCACCTCTGACAAGACGTGTATTAATCACAACTTGTGAATGTGAGGAATGCCAGGCCTCCACTGTGGTTTGGATCCCACGTTAAACTGTAGGTCCTCCATTTCATCTCACAATCACCCTACCATTACACATTAGTGTAAGTGCGTATAACCCGAATGGGTAGTAAGACGCGGAGCTAATAATAATAATAATATAACAACCGGAACTGGATGTTGTGCCTGTCTTAGTCTTAAATTAGATTATAAAGCATATAAAGCAAGCTGTAGTGGAAAATATAGGGCTTAATGATAAACTGACGTGGTACAGGCTGGAAACAGTAATGGATGTAAACATGTGAAGTGTCTTATAACTGAATAATCATCTATATAAGGCAGCTTTACTCAGGAGCCGCTTCAGTGGAAAAATGATCTAAGGGCAGCGTTTTTCAACCGGTGTGCCGTGAGGGATCGGCAAGTTCACCGAAGGAGTTCGGGGGATGAAATAAAAAAATAACGATTTTTGATTCCATGTCCAACATTATTTTTAGTAGTAAAAATTGTTAAAATTTAGCAATAGAAATCTTAAACACTATCTTATTACTGATTATTTTAATGAAAAGATGGTTTTTTAAGTTGGGATGGAAGGGGATGAGAGAAAAAGCAAAGTTTTTTGCAGTTTTTTTTGGCCAAAATAAATACAATATTAATTTTCTCCAGTAGAAACATAGAGTTTAATTGTCTTCACATGCTGACCTCAAAATTGCTTGAATATCTATTAAGGGTGTCCTGGAATTTAATGACAACTTTTATTTTCATTTAAAAAGTCTCTCATCTAATGCCATTAAGCTCATGATGGATATTCAAGAACTGTTTTAGTCACTATGTGAAGAAAATTAAATTATATATTTCTATTGGAACAAAATTTATTTTATTTGGTCTAAATGTTTTCCATAAAGTGCAATACACTGCCTTTCTTGCATCCTTCAACGACCTTAAGAAACTGATAAGTGTCTTAACAATTTCAGCGCCTTGTTCAATCTGCGTGAGTTAAGAAAGGTTTAAAGCCACTAGACTAAGAGTCACTCTCGTATCAGCTGGCTATGATTAGGAGGAGACCAACGCTCGAATCCGATCGTGTCTAATGAGGTGGTTTTTCCTAAAGGGTTTCCTACACTTTTTCCATGCAAATTTGGGTAAATTACAGATTAAACGTTTCTTTCGTCATCTCTACCCATTAGAGTAGTTATCAGATATGCGTATAACGTGGACGGTGATAAAAGGTTTTTCTACAAAGTTAGATATGCATAAAATCACACTACAGCCACCCTTTTGGTATCTTATTAGTGAAATAATCGTGTGTTATTTTATGAGTTAATGTATTGTGATGTTTTATCTTACGCCATTTCTAATTATTCATAATAGAACATCCATGAAATCGAAACTTTTCACCCTGCATAGTTCAACAATAAAGGTAGGGTGTTCAGGAAATTCAAGACCAAACTGCACATACATTTTGTTTGAAGCAAAGAAATACAAATCCTGAAAAACTTACATCCGGCAAAATATGCTAGTACCATTAAATTGGGTTCAAAGTTTCCGCGTACAGCCCGGGAGAGCAAAGCTGTGCAGGCATGCTTGTACAACAGTTGCATAGGAGCTAGGCACGTATCACCACACATGTAATAATGAAAAAGCATTTTCTGTGATGTAGGACCGTTAATGATGACTAAGAACGTACTCCCATTCCTATATGGACTGGTGTGCTGTTTAATATTAATTGTGTTATGTGCTGCTGCCGTACTCCAAAATGTCATGGTGTGCAGTGCCGCTCTCCTAGCTCCTATGCAACCTGTTTTACACGCATGCTCGCGCAGTTTAGCTCTCCCAATGCTGTACGCTGAAACTTCTTGAACAAAATTTAGTGGTATTAGCATAGTTCTCCGGATGTAAGTTTATAGGGATTTTAAATTAATTTTGGCTCAAACAAATTATATGTGCTGTTTGGGCGTTGAGTTTCCGAACACCCTGAATATAAATACACTGCTTCCTTGTGACTAACTAGAGATCCCTCCATTACTTCCTCCTCAATCTCATCCTCATGTTCACGCACTTTACTCACAATGTAGGCGTCGTATAGATCAATACCATTCACAGTACTACGTTTACTACCGAATTACGTATTTAATTGAAAAAATACGAAACCTTCTGTATATTGTATTATTTTGAAGAGCCATGCACGAATAATCTGAAAACTAATTAACAAGAGTACTGATAATCGGGAGTCTACTGTATTCCCAAGCATTTTATGATTAATTTAACTCGGTGATTTGTCTCTTAACTTCTTGAAATCTTCACGTCCCCCTGGCGATATGCGTAGTTCAATTCAGGAAAAACTGAGACAACATTTACAACATTACAACATTTAACCAATTAATTGAGCTCCACAAATTTGGTTCATACGTGAACCAACATATTGATAGTTAATGCTCAAATTTGTTATTATTATTATCATTACAAAGGTATGAAAAACTTATTTTAAAATAATATTAATTCATGTTTATAAATCTAATAAGTTCCAAAAACATTACCTAAATATAAATGTCAAATTAATAAGGTGGTCGTATAATAAAAGTAAAACTAATAAACATTATTAACGACTTTGGTGGCCACGTGGCCTGACACGCTATTCTCGTTTTAGACTAAACTGCCGAAGACCGATAGATTGGGGTTCAGTCCAGTAAGGTACACTGAGGGTGGTTTTCCTAAATGGTTTCTCCACCCTCCCTCTACGCTAATGTAGGTGCACTTCCTATATATTAAGCTACCTAATCCCTAACACATCAGTGTAATTAGGAGGTGTACAACCCAAACAGGTAGTAAGACAAGATGAAAAAAAATACCAAGGGCTGGGGATTTATTTTTTTTACTTACAGGAAATACACCTCCACTGATTTGGAGAGAGGATGGATGAACTACATTTAAAATAAAATGCAGAATGCCTTCTCTATTATCACGCATTATGTTGAGAATTGAAAACTAGACATCTACATCAATATTAGCCAAGATAATGTGAACCTAATGCCCTAAACCACAAAGTCACCATTGTGGTTCCTCCCCCTCCCCAACCAAAATAAAATTTTAGACTCCATATTTAAATAATATTTTTTAAAAGCAAATGAATGATTGTGTTTAAGAAAGTCCTAATTTTATTACTTATTTATTTTAAACTCTGTCGATACAATTAAAATTAAATTAACCTTTTTTATAAAGCTCAATGATTTTCAATAGTTTATTCTGAAGAAAATTAATATATTTCTTTGCTTTGTTATAACTATGTAGAATCTCTTCAATGACATTGTAATATTATTATCTTCCAAGATTTCATATTATTGGTGGAATTCTTTCAATATTTAGTAAATAAAAGATAAACTTAAAATAAAACCGCTTAGGAAGTTTTTAATCCTTTTTAGATCAATTTAAAGAGCTCTTAGTACAGATAAAAGCTATTAACTTTGAAAAGTATATATTTCCAATTAAATTTCTTTTCAAGGTACGCTTTAATTTTCTTTTTGTATTGACATATTTTAAACAATACACAATTAGCTATAGTGTATATATTCATTATTAGTTCTATAAACATTAAAGCAACATTTATTATACAAAGCATTTTTTGTCTAACTTTTATTTTCAGACTCATGTATCTAGTAAATATTTTTGTTTTAAAAAAACGTATCTAGTCATAAAACAGCTCTAGTTCTATTCATACTAATAAATATTAAAATGTAAGTAAAAGTTATAATTTATTCAAACAAGCAGAATAATTGCTCAAAGTAAATATAGCAGTGGGTGGCAGTTTCAGTATTAGCCGTGGTATATAGTTTTGATTGAATAACAAAGTTTCGTGAGGATAGATCAAATTATACCAATTATGAAAATTAATTGTGCTTTGAGATAGAAATCCCTATATTGTAAGCTTTACTGTCTTTTTCAAACAAGGGGTACTATAAAAACATTATTTATGAACTTATGTAAAGATATTTGATATCAAAATAATAGACTAGAACCAATCATATATATATAATACATGTATAATTATATTAGATAAATTGAGTTCTTTAACCAGTGTCCTTAATTTCAATCATTTTTTTCGATAAACATTCGGGTACGGTTCTAACCATATAATAATTTAGTAAATATAATATTATTAATAATTTAGTTTTAATTATGTGTGGAAATATGGCACCTAATTAAAACTAATAATATTTAAATAATATATCAATGTGATATATATAACTCTGTAGGTATATGCATTACATTTAAATCTGGTTGAAATATTATTTATTTTATTGGTTAAAAATGGCCAAAAAATTAATAATATCCAAACAAGATGCAAATAATATATATATAACATACAATAATATAAATAATATTGAGATGCAAATGCAACATATATATATATAACATTTTATTCACACATATTTGATAAAATGGCTTATAATTGATATTTTTTAAGAATATTAGGTTTAATTTTTCTGATCTTATCCATATTTTTTAATTAGGGAAATATCTATTTATTATCATTATATTGTACAAAAATGTAGTCTCTTTATTTTTAAAATATTTTCTAATTAAAAATTATCAATATATGGTGTTAAAGTATATTTTTGTAATATAATAACACTAACTGTATTTTTGTAAATTAATGGTTTTCTAAAGAAAATAATGACTCAGAATTTTTACTCTGAATATATTAGTTTAGTATAAGTATTTTGTAGTATTCCAAAAAATAAAACAACATATATTTTGCCCATGGACTATATATTTTTTAACTTCTGTTTATCTTTTATTAACAAATTTTTCACTAAATACAATGCAAGCCTACCAAATATAGTATTATATTTTTTATGACATCAAAATATTCAACTTCTGTACCTGGCAATACTGTGTACGTCATCAGGATTTATGTTATCTATAGGGCAACTGTGATGGCGCGCGTTTCGTTCTGGCAACCCCCCCCTCCCTCTCCCCTACCCCTAGTTGACACGGCTTATAATCACATTTCATAGTTGAGAGATTTTATAATGGAATAAATCAGTCTGGCTTTATTACATTTGTTTGCTTTTGGATTACCAGCACCTCCTCCAATATTTCCCCTCTCTCAACCCTTTTCAACCCCCTTTTCCGCCAATTTTCCCTTCCCTCCCGATACGTTCCCAATAGAATATTGATTTCTGTCCCTGGATTGGGGGGGGGGGGGGAACAGGGGAGGGGGTGAAGCGTTTGCAGCCGATTCTCTAATCCAAAAACCAGCCCTCACATTCCCCCCCACACCTCACTACCCACACCCCCCCCCTTCTGCTCCATATCAAGCTAAAATACTACCCCCTTGCCCCCCCCAAACCACGCCTCACCCCACCACAACACCCGAAATCCACCAAGTCCTTGCGACATTTCCTCTCCCAGCACTTAAGCCCTAGTGAAATGAAGTGGTGGTTTCATAAGTAAAGCTTGAGATTTCCTGGGAAAACGTGGATTGGAATTTTATTAACTATTACTTAGGGAGACCGACCTGAAGCGGTTGGAGTAAAAAAATATTGTTTGTTCATTTGTATTGAATTTAAAAAATATAGGTCTAGGTTAAATTGGTTGAATTGGTTAAATTTGTCGAGTAAAATATGAAAAGCCAAAAAGAAAAAAAAATTAGGATAATATTATAATGTTATTTACCATTCCCAGGACATTTTTTTTTAATCGTATGGCATAAATTACTGGGAAGGACCTATTTTCTAGGTTAGATTGCCTTTTATGTAGACTATTAGCTCCTCTGGTGACACAGAACGTTGCTCAGGGTACACCATAGGAGGAGGTTGTCTACACGTCGTACCGCCATTAGATTATTATTATTATTATTAGCACCGCGTCTTACTACCCGTTCGGGTTATACGCACTTACGCTAATGTGTAATTGTATGGTGATTGTGAGATGAAATGGAGGACCTACAGTTTAACGTGGATCCGAACCACGGTGGAGGCCTGGCATTCCTCACATTCACAAGTTGTGATTAATACACGTCTTGTCAGAGGTGAAGGAAGAGTTTGGCAATCAGATAAATCTGTGCCGGGATCGAGGATTGAACCCCGGACCCTCTGCACAGAAATCTGACACCTTACTCCTAGATCACCAGGTCACCCGCCATTAGATGTTGTGATGATAGTTATTCTGAGTTGTGGAGACAGTGTGAGCCATAACCTAACTTAAGCTTAAATCACCAAACACTGGTGACTGACTGTTGGGATCATTCCCCTTAAGGGAAAAACACCCAAGGTACTAGCCGGGAATCGAATCCTGGGCCTCTATGTTCGTAGCCCCAGGACCAGTTAATTTCTTCATTTAAAAATAAAGTTTAATATTTTTAATAATTTGTTGTTTAGTCATATTTTTATTCACGCGATGATTTTTTTTATGTACGCCACGCTCCAGTTCGTGAATTATTATTTTATTCCCATCTAAGATGATATTTACAAAATATATCCAACATTTATTGATTCTAGAAATAATTATAAGCATAATAAGGCATATTTGGAAACACTTATATTCTTCCTAAGTATTTTTAATAATATTTTTTCAAAAAGCAGTGAAACTTTCATATTATTTACACCTCAACTCAGGCATGGATCACATCAAAAAATACCACTGATGCTATCTGCACTTTTCGAGTGGTCATGCCAGTAACTAGTCAGCTGACAAAGGCGTTCGAGAATCTTATAGAATCCAAAGCAATGACAAATCACGGAAGGGGTCATGGAATGAGTTTTTTTTTTAGATTAGCATGAACTTATAATTTTACGTGGTGGAAATCAAGAAAGTTTAAACGCATTATTACATTAATTCTTTTATTTATTTTAATTATTTTGCACAATTATCATTAAATTTAATTCCTGTCAGAATTATCTAAGTTTCTTGGAAAATCTTTTGGACCATTGTCATAATACTTTGATGTTTTATTTGGACTGTAGCAAAGAACACCGTTGAACTGTTCTAGTAGAAGTAAACTTAGAGCTATTTTTTTTCTTTTTCTTTGGTCTTTCTTAAAGTGTATACGATAAAACCTGGGACATTTCTCAGTATAATTTAATTTAAAGTGATAATTAATATTCAAAATTGGCAAATAAATATATCCACAGTAAAATAATTGTCTAATACTTAGCCAGACGTTATTTTTATCAAGAAAAGTGGAAAAAAAATTTAATTTGTAAGAGGAAAACAAAATCAGATTATTTTTTGCCTACTTTATACATGAACTTTTTTTTTATCACCACCATCTATACTTAAAAAATGTTTAAATTTTCAAGTAATGACAGTAGCTTAACGATATCATATTTTATTTTGTTCAGAACATTAATATTTAATTTTAAACACCAACATACTTATTTTAATTTTTAACTATAAAAATTTATTACCAGCTTCGGTGACTGCGTGTTCTAACGCACCACTCTTGCAGTAGAATAGACTGCCGATGACGGGAAGATCAAGGTTCGAATCTCAGTTGTGTGTACAAAGGGCTGTTTTCCAAAATGGTTTTCCACTCTATCTTCATGCAAATGTGGGTACACTTCCCTTAAAATTCAACCTTCCTAATCCCTAACACATTATTGGAATTAGTACTTAGACAACGTATAGTGATCAACGAACTAGCTCTCTGGAATTAGGAACTCGAAAGTCAGTGGCTGACCAAAAGGTAGGCTCTTCATTCAACCCTATGCTAAGACACCTTCATCCCATTCCCAGCCTTACATCCTACAGTAGCCCCATGGCTTCTTTGGTGCTGACTGACAGCTGATGGCTTTTAAAAGCTACCAACCAAATTATCTATCCCTACGCCGAACATATGATCTGCAAAAAACATGTGTTTAGCAGCTGTCACTTCTGACAGTCTACATTTAGGTATATACCTAAATGTTGACTGTCAGCTGTGAACTGTCAGTCGGCACCAAAGAAGCCATGGGGATACTGTACCTCCTTTAAATACACTATAACATTACCCTCCCCTCGAGGTTTTAGACTACCAAAGTGTCTTGTATCTTCATATTTCCCAATTAAAGTTTTTGTGTACACGTCTTTTATAGCTCATACACGTCACATGACCATCCCACTTCAGCCTTGTCGCCTTTTTTTATTCAGTGGGAATGTAGAGAACACGAGATAAGCGTAGTGTTTTTGCTGTTTTTATACAGAGTGGTCCACGAAAAAGTAGCCCGCCTCCTATATCCAGCAGTCACCTCACTCTGAATTGGAGGAGGTCAATCCCCTTCCACCATATTGTGACATGAAGAATGAGCAAGTGAACTGCTTGTCTAAAACACAAGAAGTGGATTTACCTTCTCCAATTCAGAGTGAGGTGCCTGCTGGATATAGAAGGCGGGCTATTTTCCGTGGACCACCCTGTATTAAAATACTTTTTGATTAAAATAAATATAATATTTCTCCAGTAGAAACTTAGCTTTAAATTTTCTTCAAGTGGTGATATCAACAGTTGTTGAATATCTGTCATGAGCATAGCGGAATTAGATGAGAAACATTTTAAATGGAGAGAAAAAGTTATATTAATATTATATATATATATAATATAATATTATATTTAGCACCGCTTCTTACTACCCGTTCGGGTTATACGCCTAAGTACTAATTACGCTAATGGATTAGGAATTGGAGTGTTAAATTAGAGAAGTGAACCCGCATTTGCGTGGAGGGAGAGTGGAAAACCATTTAGGAAAAACCACCCCCAGTTCACCCGACCGAGATTCGACCTCGATCTCCCCGTCCTCGGTAGTCGAGCTCATCACGACTAGCGCGTTAGCCAACTACGCCACGAGGCGGTAGAAAAAGTTATTATTAAATCACAGAACACCCAAGACAAATATTCAACAGACTGTTGAGGTCACCACGTGACTAAAATAAAACTTTATGTTTCTACAGGATAAATATTTGATTTGTTTTGAACGAAAAAAAAAAGGTTTTGCTATAAAAACTGCAAAAACACTGCCATTAAGTCACGTTCCCTACATTCCACCTTAATGGTTTGAATGCATCCATAAACATATTAATTTCTTCATTACGTAACTTTATCCATTCTAGCGTTTGTTCATCCCACCTAGGTCAAAATATATTCCTCAGTAATGACATTACAAAACACATAGTCACCAACTCTACCTCGCAAATACGTTTAACAACCCCCTAATTTTAGTTCTATTTGCCCGTAATATCCATGTGAACCTTTTGGCTGACGGCCCAGTATCACGTGTCTGTCTCTACGTTCTTTGAAATGCTTTTCTCGAGTAATTTTAGCAAACGCGCAGCTTTTCCGGCTCTTTATATTCCCCTGTTGTTTCATAACGTTTCCTAGAAACTTCCCTCTTTATAAGGGGTCACCATTGACTACCTATGGGGCTCAGATGGGGATTCATAGAATCATAACTGTTGAGAGTCCAATTTATCAGCGATGAACTTGAGCACGGTGAAAGTAAAAACATGTGACGAGAGAATAAAGTATGTGTCTCTACAACCACAGTCATTTTGTTATTTGGTTCATTTTATTTACACAAACAGTTTGAAGACAGTCTGCCTTTGAGAAATTTTAAAGTTTTTTTCTTAATTTTTTTAGAGATGACTTTGCAAAACTAATAAACATTATTGCGAAGTAATATGCTTTTGGATAAGAACTACCAGGTAATTGTCAAGCTACGGAACAAAGAACTGTGAATATTTCATAATTATTAGAATGTATTATAATTTATTTTATTTTGGTCCGGCTAAGTTGTCGTTTTGTTTCAACAATTATGAGTAAGAGAGAGAGGATAATGTTAAAAATGGAAAAATAACAAAACATGCTGACAGCACAGCTACCAACTTCATAAGTAAATGAGATAAGGACTGCTTTTTTTTTACAGTGACGTAATATACATCCAGGTTATTCACCTTCAATTACACTAATAGGACAGGTGTGAAATATACATAATCTAGAATAGAGGAAGTTAATCCACGTTTCCAAGGATAGAACGCAACAAAACTTTTTTTTTAAACTTCAGGGCAGTTGGTCAGTATTAAGACCCATACCTTAAATAGTCAGTTGCAGTCTTTTTTTTTTTTACCACTGTATCTTACTACTTGTTCGGGTTATGCGAATTATGAAAATTACTCTAATGGGGGAGGAAGGATGTAGGAAACATGTTAGAGGTAATCTACCCGTATTTGCTTGGAAGGAGAACGGGAAACCATTTAGGAAAAACCACTCTCCGTAGACCCAACAGGGATTCGAACCTTGACCTCCCAGTCTTCAGCATGCCAGTCCAACATGAGAGTCACGCCTTAGACCATTCGGCCAGAAGCCTTGATTGGTCAAGCTTGACGTGTAGTCCACATGGCGATCGATGCGCGGGTAAAAGAGAAACTATTTAGTACGGAGAGAGATGGAAACATACGAATGAAACCGCTGCAAACATCATATTTCAAATATTCCGTTTTTACTTTCTCTCAACTCCACGGGTAGAGAAAGAATTGGCATCGTTAAAAAATAATCGAACTCAAGATTTTAATAAATGTTGACGTTTCATTACCCCCATCGGACCTAAAAAGTTGTTTTTGAGATCTGTATCTTTATGTATCTCGTCCTGAAGCCAAAACTGTTTTACTGATTAGGTTGAAACTTGGTATCTAGGGTTTCCAGAAGGTTGACTCAAGCATTTTTTGCAATTATATATCTAAAACTAAAATAAGAGAAGTTTAGTGAAGGACAAGTGGAAAAGATTTTTTCTAAATCCTCTCTAATGACATTTCATATCTAAGACTGTTTAACATAATAAAACAAATAGGTATCCTCATTTCCATGAAAATGGCTTTGAGGATATTTAAATTAGCGGAGATTTCCAATTTTGTCATATATCGCAACTATGAATATACAAAATGGCTTATCAATGTTCAATTTTAATACTATTAAAATTCAAAAACCTTAATTCTAAATTTAATTATAAAACTAATAATTTTCTGGGCTATTATTAAATGTATTTTTTAAATGTAGGCCTCGGAAAATAAGGAGTTGATTGCTATGCTTTATTTTTTTTTTGTGAACAGAGATTCTATTTTCTTATCAACAGGTTTCTGTAAAAGTGTATAGTATTTAATTTATGCTCTTTGGTGGAATGCAATGTTCTTTTACTCCACCATGTTTCTGCAAATCATATTTATTATTTCGTTTACAAATCTTACCAGTTTTAAGTAAATGTCTCCATTTTAAGATAAAGGTGGTGCATGATTTATTAGTACCTTTAAATGATTCTTTATCGAATATTATCACAAATATCAAATACTGAAAGATTTAAGGTCGGAAAAGAGACTAGGGCATAAGCCTGTACAATTGCCAAAGAAATTCTAACTATTTGTTCTCTAACGCGCTCATACATCCAACCAGGATTCCAACACCGACTTCCCTATTTTGAGCAAACCAGACTAAATAAGCATGACATTGTGACCTCGTTCCCACCAGTGCAATGATATCGTATTCTGGCAGATGCTCATAATTTACTAGTAAGAATAGCTTGTCTAAATTGTGGCACAAATGATTATCTGTAAATACAAACATATACATAAATATTAATCATGCCGTTACCCTACGAGGTAGGCAAGAAGTATTCATATAGAAAAAAAATTAATTCTTATCCATCTTCACTAACTAACCTTCTCTACACTTCCCCATCTCATTGTGCAAATACTACACGAGTCATACATGCTCTTTAAATTCTTAAAATTCTTAATGTTTCTATTTTTCACATATTCCCTAAAACATTTGCCACGTTTACATGACCTACCCCCTATCCATTTTTTCATCCGTTTCAACCATCCGCACGAACTCCTTCAGACCAACCCACTCTTCCACCATTCTTTGTCTTTATAAATTACCTAAATACTTTAATTTAATTTTTACATAAGGTTATTTCAACAGTTCTTTAATATCAAAAATGAACATCGTGACATTTGACCTTTTGAATGATCGAAACATTCTGGTCAATTTACGTAATCCCCAAGACAGATATTAAAAAAAACTGTTGACATTAATTTAATTTAAATCCATTATGTTTCCAGCCTGTGGCCTTGTGTAAGTTTTTTTTCAAGCCATATTTTTTCCTTACCGGCTTGATAGGCCTTTAATAGCTTCATATGCCTTATAAACTAACTTAAGACTAGTACAGGCACAACATCTAGTCCCCGGCCGTTAATTTATCAATGTAAGAGAGCAAACCCACATTTCACTAATTATAGATTTTCGGCCGTGGCTAGGAATCAAATCCGGGACCCTTAATTCAGTAGACAGACATGCTATCGACTGAGCTAAGGTGTCGGATTTTGACGTTACTTTGGTTGGAAAGTTAAAATAGATCTATCAACTAGAGTACTATTTGTTGCTTTATGTAAAAAGAAAAAATTATTTTTTTCATGAAAACAAGAGCATATTATTTGACCTTAACTCACGCTATATTCCGTTTATTACGAGGATGTCTTTGACTTTTTTTAGTGTTTTTTGTCCTTAATTTTCCATAAACCCATGTGTTTAATATCTTTTAAATGCTGACATTGGGTTTGTCTACCATTTTCCGGGGCTATAAACATAGAAATAAGCTTTTATTTAAACATTAATAATACAAACCCAATTCGATGTCCACGTGATCTAAGGTGCTACTATTGTAGTAGACTTTACTGCTTATAACGGGGAGATCAAAGTTAGAATCTTGGTCGGGTGTACTGGGTGTTGATTTTTCAAAATGGTTTCTCCACTTCCCCTTCACGAAAATTCTTGCAAACTTCCGCTAAATATAAACTTCATAATCCTTAAAACATCTAGCTTAATTAGTACATTAGCTTATAACCCAAACCAGTATAAAGACGCAGTGTTTAAAAACATACTTCATAGATAAACCCTTAAAAACATAATTACTATGTGTAAAAATACCCGTATACTCACAATAACTAACGAATACGTGTTTGAAATCGTAATATTTTAGTTGAAATGGAGTAATTAATTATTTTAATGCCTGACTCAATGTCCAATAAACAAATTAATGTATCTAATACCAATTACGATTTTATAAATAATAGAACGAACTCTACATTGGCTACAAGCGTCAAGCTGTTTGTATTGTTAATATAGTTCCAGGTACAACCTATTCTTTATAATAAGAGACACCCAATTGGCTATCAACAGTATTTTAAAGTAATCAAATGATTTTTTTTAATATTTTAGCTGAATAGTGAAGTACATATTTCTGATTATTGTCTACTTCTAGAACTAATATATTTTTGGAACCACAATTAAAATGTTACTCAGTTTTAAGTGTTTAAGAGTGGTAGGCCCACCTCAGTTCAGGCTCACATCTTCATTTGCATGTGCGCGCGCGAGGTATGGGGGGCGTGGGGGGGGGGGGGGGTGATACATCAAACTTATTCAAGCAAGGATTTAGTAAGAAGTTGAACAACTTTATTAAATAACATTTGCCACCAGCAGAAACATAGTTTAATTTTCTTCGCATGTTGAACTCAACATTTGTTTAGCTATTATTATTTGATGAGAAACATTTTAAATGAAGAGAAAAAAGTTGTCATTCAACTATCTAGGACATCCTTGACATATATTCAAAAGTTATTGAAGTCACCATGTGAAGAAAATTAAACTCTGTTTCTACTGAATAATTATTTGATTTATTTTGTTAAAAAAAATTAAATACTCCAAAACACTGCCCTTAACACGCATTCTTTACACTCCCACTTTAAGGGGTGTCGCTACGGATGTCTACGGAGAATCAATCGCAGGTAGAAAAATAAATAAAGATTATTGTGCTAATATAAATGAAAACGTCAATGATAATAAATAAAATTGTTAAAATTTTCTATTAGACGTTTATCATTAATTCACCTCTATACAGAAAACTTTAATATATTAAGGCTATCATTTATAAACCAAAAAGTGAATTATGAAAATGTTGATTTTGTTTATATAATTCACTGAAATTATTTTATCTCAATGAATTAGATTCGAAAAAGTATACTAATTTGCCAGTGTACATGGGTAGTGTGCAAAAAATGGAAGATCTTATGGACCTAAGGACTATAAGAATAAGTAGATTATGGAATCTGTTAACAAGGCCTAAAGATGATGGGTTCCTTGTTAAATTCACTTAACCTAAAGAGACCGTAATCTATGTCGACAGCTTTAGTAGGACTATACTTTCCAAAAAATAAAAAATATCAACATTTTACTGACCTAAATACACGGGAAGTGTAATGTGAATTATTCATTGCACAATTTCGCTGTTTATAGAAGTATCCAACCATTCGAGTTTTATGTCCACTTTTAAAACAGATTAACAGTTTAGTGACCAAACTAGGTGAGAAAGCCTTATGCACATCAACATTTCAACGTAGAAACTAAAATATTAATATTAGATATCTGATTAGTTTTACGATGTAGACTTGTTTTTAAGGGCCTATAGTTTGATTCTAACCAGACTAACTTTCTAAATAATTCAAATAGAGGCGTAAGGAAAGGAAAACAGCTTTATTTTTATATGTATAATATTAATATATAATTTTTAATTTATCATGGTAAATTTTAAACAACACTTATAACTAAGTTCTCATCTGTTAAATACAACAATCAGTTTAATTACAATACTGAAACTAGTTATTTTTTTTGTCAAACATACATTGCTTTAATTTATTAACTAACATTTCGATAATTATTGATTTTAAATTGTGAAGTAACAATATATTACTGTACAGTTAAATAATCATTATTAATAATATTTAAATATAGGTTTGGATAGAAGTCTATATAGAGTTTTAGTGGCAACTAAAAATATTGTATTTATTGCAACAACATTTTATTATATCTAATTACAGCTTAAAACATCAGTTTTATTATGATAAAATAAAAATTTCACAAATAAATTACTTTGTATGTTTGGATGAAACCTGTTCACTTAGAATTGACCTATTTTTTAGCCACACCAGTGTTAATGGTTTAAAGTATCAGTATCATAATAAAATGGATTGCCAGTGATGGTGAAGGTGAGTTTTGAATACTAGCCTGGTCCATCAGGGTGGTTTTTCTATGTCCTTCATCCCTGAGGTTTACATGATCCTTCCGTCACAATAACGCGGGTGCACTTTATATTAAGCTACCTTACACTTAGATTTAATCGTCAATAAAATTGGTGTTAACCGCATCTGCGTCACTCTATGTTAGACTGTATTGTCAGTAACGTGGAGAACGGGGTTCGAATTCTAGTGAGGATTGTTGAGAGTGGTTTTCCTAAAAAAAAATTACCCTCTTTTAATTCCACGCAAATACCGTGTACATTTATTATAAAACTATACCTTACTCGTATCTATCTCATTGACATAACTCATGTAAGAATATAACTCAAACGGGTACTTGACGCAATGTAAAAAAGTTGGTTTTACCCGCATCGGTGGGCACGCCGACTGATCACCAGACTCATCTAGTCTGGGAATTTTGGAGCTCAAGCCCAGCTAGAGAGTACTGAAATGTGTTATACTATTCTTCCAAGCAAATTCAGGTACATTTATTCTAAATTATACTTTCCTCATACTTTCACTAATAGCGTAATTAAATTTTATATAGCGTGACTGGTTAGGTAAACAAGCTAAAAGATACATTTGTGATTAAAAAAAATTAAGGAATATATATTTGATTTGAAACAAACTTTTTCTTTATCTTAATTCCAGGCCTCCACCGTGGTTCGGATGCCATGTTAAACTGTAGGTCCTCCATTTTCATCTCACAATCACCCTACCATTACACATTAGTGTAAGTTCGTATAACCCGAAGGGTAGTAAGACGCGGTGCTAATAATAATAATAATATAATAATAATAAATAATATTATCATAATTTATTAGATTGATTGTTTCTCACAGAAATAAAAATCATCTTCAGACGTCTTTAATTTACGTTTTCACCCACTTCGGTGGCGCACGATCTAAGGCACTACTCTTAAGTAGTGTAAACTGCCAATGACGGATAGGTCAAGGTTCGAATCTTGGTCGGGATTACTTAGGGTGGTTTTACCAAGATGTTTTTCCACTTTTCCTAGACGCAAATGCGGGTACAACTCCCCTGTATACAACCTTCATCATCACTAATACCATTAGAATGGTTAGTAAAAAAGAGCGTATAGCCCGAGTGGGTAGTAAGAAGTGGTTGTAATTTAAAAAATACACTTTTTTAGTATGTTTTAAGGTTTCTAACTTTTTATCATGTTTACGTTAAGAATAATTTATCTTTTAAACACTTAATAAAACGTGAGTATAAAACACCCCAAGTCAATCTCAACACGTTCTCTTCGAATAAAATGTAGGGTTATTTTTTTTGTTAGGGTTCTACACCAGATCTAGTTTGGTTGTTTGAATGTTGTCACCTCTTATTTTCCGGATGAGACGGTAGTGCTCATCCGGGCTGGAGACGTAATTAGCAGTAGCAAGAGAGCGTATCTTTATATGAAATAATATTACTTTTTTTAATCACCTCAACACAATTTTGTTTTATGCAGAGACTAGGAACTTTTTTTTTTGTTTAATGCTGGGGGGCTACAAATGGGAATTGTTAAATAAATTGAATGAGTGTTTGTCAAAGTTTTATTAGAAAGTGGGTTCTAGCAAAAAATTGGGAATTGGTGTTCTCTAGATGCTATTTAAAAGTGTTTAAGGAATAAAAGGCGTTTTCTCATAATTTAAATAGATGTTTTCTTTACCTATAATATATTATATTTTTACATTATAAAAATACAAATAATTAACTTAGATATAATACTTTACCCTCCAGCTATAGGTAATAATTTTATTTCGAAATTCGGGTGGGTAAAATTTACATTATATGCCCATCAATAAAAATTGAATGGGTAAAGTATACACTTGTAACTACTTAATACCCTTATTTTTTAGTTCCTCTATCCTGATTGTATTAATTATTTAGAATCTTATTTTATTTTAAGTATAAGACAATTCTAACTGCTGCACTTACAAAAGTACGCCACCTATCCCTATCTTGAGCTAGTTCTACCCAGTCCACCTCATTACACCTTATCTCTATCTTGAGATAGTTCTATCCAGTCCACCTCTTACACCATAATCTATCTTTAGCATTTCATCATCCCTCATTACACACTATCCCTATCTTGAGCTAGTTCTATCCAGTCTGCCTCTTTTTCCCCTATCTATTTCAGGTCCATTCTAATGCTATCCCACCACTGCGTCTAGATCTTCCCACTGTTTTCTTTCCATTGAGTTTATCAGTCAATGAATACCATACACAAGATTATATATTCTCCCTTTCTTCCTTTACACCGTAATCTTCAAGATTTCATTATCCTAACAAGGTCTTGTGATGAGTACAGGGTATGTAATTCATCATTATGTAACCTACTCAACTCCCCAGTAAACTCTTCCCATTTAGGTCCAAATAACGTCCCAAACACATTTTTTCTTCGCACACCCTAACACTACTAATTTAATAATTTTAATTGACACAATTATATGATCACTGAGCCCTTACTAAATTCAATATTCATGATTGTACTAATTAAAATACTTTAAATAATTCATAACATTAATTTCACAATATCAAAGAATCAGTTATATTAAAAACATTAATTTAATAAAATGTTATTAGTATTTATTTTGCATACAGTGAATATGCAGTTCAATAACAAAGATTATTTGAACTTGTAGAATGAGTTTGTCTCGCTTTTAACTTAATTTAATGCAGTGACGTGCGAATGACAAATACGAAAACTCTGTATAAATATTTTCTGGAAACCGTATCCCCCTTTTACTTAGCTTTGTATACGCCAGAGAGAATAATATACGAACATAATTACTAATAAAATGTGAATATAATATGTGGAATACCTGAATCTCTTTGTACAAAGAAAACTCTTCTTTCTTTTTTTTTGTCATAGAAATTTTTGTAATGAAGCCTAAAAAAGGCAAAATCATTTTAATAGGGCGTGAAGAGAAAATGTGAAATATAGGAGACATTCAAATATGAAATGAGTTACAGGGAGAAAAATTGTGGTGACAATTTTTCTTTAAATAATATTATACTTTAGGATTGGCTAATTAAACGTAAGTTAATTCTAAGAATTGCTAATTCTAGCCCACATGATTTCCTATGAAGTTTTTATTAAATCAATGGTAAGATATAACAATTAATTCGAATTTTTGATGGACATATTTGATAATTCGAAGCCTATTCATTTTTTAAGTTTGTACTAATTTCAAACCAAACTCAAGATCTTTATTAAATCCCCCATGCCAAGAGTGCCATATAAATTTGTAGTTATTGAAGCAAAGTAAAGGATAAAGCAGTAAATTTTTGCAACGGTGGCAAGAGTGTTTCCTAGAATAGAGGATGTGTTAAGATCGGCTTTCATATCTTCTGTGTGACAATGTATACTGCGTTTTAAACTGCTGCTTTAGGATTGAGGTCAGCCCAGCCGGATTGGGGAGTGGAGGCTCGTCACATACTCGACCAATCCGGGAAGGGTTGTTGTCATAGCAACCGAGCTACGTTGCCAGAGTTATTGACAGTCACTGAGTATGCTTGAATAGTAGTAACGCGCTAACTCCCGCTATGTGGCAACTATGCTCACCAGCCTACCCACCACCGGGTCATAAATCAGTTTAAATCGCAGTATAGTCACGTAAAGCCCCGAATGATTTACGTCTTAAATTCTCATATTTAATTTTTTTTTTTTAAATTGTTCTTGTTTTTTATACTATATAGATATGCTATGTTGGTTTTATATAGCATTAAATTATTAAGTGTTGTGTTTATTTTATAGGTTTATTTTAAGATTATTGAATAATAGTGTGCCAGCTGCCTGGACACTCATAAAAAGGGTTAAATTAGAGTTTTGAATATCTCAATTTTTTTTTATATTCCTTGGATTCAAACTAAAAAAGTTCTACTATAATATGATATTATATTTTATATATACTATATATGTGCCAGTAGAGCTATCGGATATTTTTTTACACTTATTAGGGGGTATTAGGAAGTAGATTGTAGAATAAATGTATCCACATTTACGTGAGGAGGGAAGGAAACCATTTAGGAAAGAATACTCCAGTTAACAAAGAGACCACGGCTTCAACCTCACAAGCAATTCATACTTGGTGGAGAGGACACTTTATCTATGTGGTGAAAACATTTACCCCTTCCTCTTATCCTATACCTTGGTAGAAAAAGGGCCAAGGTCACATTTACATGTTTCTGGGAAAAGCCAAATTAAGTCTCTAAAGTATTTGAATCTACATATAGATACAAAGATTTTTTTTTCACCCAAGGTTTAATTCTTTCATTATTCTTGGAATGGCATATAGTAGCTAATGTAAAAGAAGATTTCTGTTTTACATGTTTTTAGCCTTTTTTTTTACTTTTGGCCCCCTTGAAAAATTAAAATGAAGGGACTTGTTCCCTTAAACGAAGTGTATATAGATTAAAACACATGATTGAAGCCAATTCTCACACTTTTTATTTTCATAATATTATATAGCTGACTACTGAGTGATATTGTGGTTTTCTAATAACCATTACGTGACAATGGGCTGCGACGCCAACGGCCAATGTCACGCAAAAAGGGACATTGAAGTTTAAGAATGTTGTTATTGGGCCAATGTCCATACATTGGCCCTTTTTCGTTTTAATGTACATATCACCTTGGCCCTTAGAGAAAGGGCCTAACTTGGAATACGAGTAGGACATTGGCAATTTTTTATATAATAGGATTCATGATTTTGAGGTGACTAGTGGAAATAACTCAAATTCGATGATTTTGGACATTGGCCATTTTTCTACCAAGGTACAGAAGTATACACAGCACAAACACTCTCTTTTCTTTGTGCCTGGTAATATTGACTTTAATTTATAAAGTTCATATTTATTGTTTCCAATTCCATGGACTTTTTTAATATGCATCCTCGTAGGAATATTACTGAAGGCTCTTTACGTGAATCTACGAAATAGCTTAAGTTAAAGATGATTTATAAAAAAAATACGTTTATTAAAAACTACTTCAAGATAGAAGAAAGAGTTTTGTGACAATGTAAGAATATTTTTAGGATTATTTTAGAAATCTAATGGGTTTGTTTCTACGCTATATCTTTAAAAAAAAACGCGCCCAGAAAGAACGTAATTACATTAACATTAGCTTGATTTGGTATGACATCACAGGTAAGGCCACGCCCTTAAGTGACTTCCTTTATTTCGGAGCACTGTAGTGAGTCAACCATCAAACGAATGAGATAAATAATAACGGAAGAGCGTCAACCAAGAGAGAAAGTAGGGGGGTCACACAAATTCAAAAGAGACAGAACACGTGTATCATTTTGGGTGTCAATTCCAGTAGGGACAAGTGGACAGTTATACACGCCCTTCTGGTCAAAAGGATCGTTCCCAACATCACCCACTCCCCTTTTCGTAAACCACATCCGTTTTAAAATGGGAAACGCTGTTGTTTCCGTTTTAAATCGAAAATGGAAGCTATGTATCTGGTTTTTTTTTTTTTTTAGGTTGAGGGGGGATTGATTCAAAACGGTAGGGTTTTGCGAGAACCTTTAAAATGTTGAGGTTCAACTCTCCTTTGCTTCGAATTCCGACACCCCACAATAGCCTTCTAATCTTCGAAACATTTAGAATGACAAAGAGAACTTTATATACATTATTAACATATTTGAAATATCTCAGTAAACATGACATATTTCAACATATACTCAAATTTATAACAACTTCTAAACAGTATTTTGACACCAACTAGTGATTAAATGGCATCTATTACATAAGAATTAATATATCAGGCATGAAGGTAAAAGAAAATATATAATATTATATTCAATATCGCCAACATTGTTTTTTTCAAATTAAAATTACCTCTAAGTTGTTTCTAACAATCACTGGAATGGAGCAAAGAAAATATAATACACAAAGCTTTTGAGTCGTGCTAATTCCTTGTTCTTATTCGAATTTATAGCGCACCTATCCAATATATTAGTCCTTGATATTATTTCGAATTTACAGTGCATTTTTTTTATACATACGATAAATAAATTCAGATGTGTGAAACATAAATGAATATAGATAGACTTAATTTTTTTCTCCAACCTTTTATTTACTGAGATTAAATTAATTTATATCTGTAGAAGTTATTACATAGTTTTTTCGATTTTTTAATTTTAAAATATACATATTATCAGTTAATACGCTGTAATTTTTTTCAAAAATCTTTTTTTTATCCTAATTTGATTTTAAAGCTAATCTCGTCAGGGATATTGTATGTAACCCTTATACATTTTTTGTTTCTAGAAACATGCCTCTTCATCCCTATTAAAATAATTTATAGCCCCGCATCTCATTCGCCCTTTTCGGGATATACACATATAATACTACTGTAATTACCCTAATGTGTTAGAGATGAAGAAGGTTGATTTGGAGGAATTATACTCGCATTTTTTATGAAGAGAGAAGGTAAAAACCATTTAGCGAAAACCACCCTATACCAGGATCAGAACCCTGATTCACCCGTCATCAGCAGTCCAATCTATTGCGAGAGTGACGCCATAGACCATGCTGCCACCTAGGCAGAATTTGTTCTCAGTAATTTTATATACCTATTAATCTATATTTAGTAAATATACATTTAATTATTACATAGAAACAAAAAAAACATTCGTAGCAATGGAAACAAGCTGCTGTTTGTCGTCCACTAAAATAATAAACTTTCGGCGCTAACATTTACATATATGTGTGTTTGTGTGGCTAACGCTACAGGACTACTCTCTTGTGAATCATCACAATAAAAATACATTCACACACACTCACATATAGATATGTATATACGTATACTACCCCCCCTTCTCCCCCCCCCCCTCGCATTGTAACATGAAGTGAGTGAAGAGGCTTTCGCGGGAAACGAACATTTCGCTTCGCTTCCAACCAGAGGGGAACTCGGTTGTGTTTATATTTGCAGAGAACTTCAGTTGGCGGCCAGCGAAAACAAGAGGAGTTAGAAATCGAGGGGGATTCTTAATGACCGACCAGAACTTGGGTTGGTTTGGAAAAGGGTGCCGTGGGGTGGGTGGGGGGTGGGGGTTCCACCAGGGGTGGATGGGTCGCCGGGACAACCGGGAGATATCCCATGGGATGTTTTGATTTGGGCTGCCACAAACCCTAAAAACCTAAAGTAACCTAAAATAAATTATATTCATTCAATTATAAATTATGTTTTCCATCAAATTTAATCAAAAGTTCCAGTGAATAAGTCTGAAGTGTTTATAATAGATCTTTTGTGAACATATACGATAGCATTAAATTTAAAATAATCCAGTTTGTTGTTTATTAGTGTTGTTTTTATACTATTTTTTAGGACAAACGTAATCATCTGTTTAGTGATCTACAAAAGTAGCCAATGGAGGATAATTGTACAAAATCAAATTTATCAATTAAGACAACCAGCTACTGTCAAAGCAAGTAGAAGCAGTTTTGCTCATTTTAGTATAAAGTAGAAACTGGGCGTAGATAATTTAACTGACATGACCTCTGGATTAAATTAATTAATAATAACCCCGTTTTGGTGGCCGCGTGGTCTAACGCTCTACTCTAGAAGTAGAATAGACTGCCGAAGGCGGGGAGATCGTGGTTCAATCCCAGTAGGGTGCACTGAGGATAGTTTTCCACTCCCCCTAACGCAAATGCGGGCTCATTTCATCTAAATCAACCATTTATGATCCCTAAACGGTTAGAGTAATTGATACATAGGCGTATAACTTGAACAGGTAATTAGACGAGGTCCTAACAAAACTAATAATAGGGTCTAAAGATATAAATACTTCACTTCATCACTTCAGCTTACACTGAAACACAGCTTCAGTGGTAGGTATTAATATATACTATGGGCCATCTATATCTGCCAGTCCACCCCTGGGGGTTACTTTCATTGGAGGAAAGGGATGTTTTTACTTGGACTTGTGATAGTATGACTACCTCTGTTCTGTACGAATGTGTGAAATAATGTATATATATGTGTGTGTGTTCTGTTAAAAGTTTGAATTTTGTTTCTAAAATCATTCTACGCGAATTCTTTTTTTTCTCGCAAAAGTATAGTCAGAAAAAAGGGCGAAAAATATTTTTCGCACACCGGAAAAAAAAAAAAGTTAAGTTTCATTTTATTTAAATCTATTTGGTTTTATTATATTAGTTTTTTTTTCAAGGGGAGTTCTGTAGTAGTCGAATTTAATGAGTTGTGTAAGATTTAAATGCAGCCCTATTTATCCATAGATGGTTTTGTGATGTTTGTTTAGAGAAAACTTAAAAAAAAAACGTACAAAAGTAAGCTACGGTTTTAAATACCTTAGCTCAACTAAAGACCTATATAAATAAACTAAATATTTTTAAAAAGATATAGTGAGATTTAATCAATCGTTAAAGAATAAATCGTACACAAGAAAGCCATGTGGTAAGAATAAATTATTCAATTTTATTTATTTCAAATATATATTTATTTATTAAATATATATATATATATATATATATATTATAAAATTGTGATACTGTTTCGTTTTTTAATATTGTATTATTAAAGATGATATTTATAAACACATGTGTATCAAACACGATTTAACTCACAGAACTACTTGGTACACTGAGCCAAGTGTTCTGGGTTTGATTCCCGTGGCCATGTCTAATTTATCAATTTACAAATATAATACTTGATGATACGCATCGGTGACCGCGTGGTCTAACGCGCTAATCTAATGTTGGACTAGACTGCTAAAGAAGGGGAGATCGGGGTTGGAATCCCGGTCGAGTGTATTGAGGGTGATTTTTCCTAAATTGTTTTCCAATCACCCTCACGCAACTGTGGGTATACCTCTTCTAAATTCAACCTTCCTCATCCTTAATACATAAACATATATTAATTATATACAGGTGTTGTAACTAGCTTATTTGAAATAAAAGTAATACAAAATCCCTATGCACTTACATCCGGAAAACTATGCTATTATCATTGATTGTGTTCAAAAGTTTCGGCGTAAAACGTCGGGAGAGCAAAGCTGTTTAAGCATGCGTGTACAAAAGTTGCATAGGAGCTAGGCATGCAGTGATTTTGCTTACTCATTTTTTAAATATTACAGTCAAATTAAAAATAATTTTTTTAAATAACAAAATACAGCACTAAACTATCTCGATTTCACAGTAGTCAAATGAAAAATCCAGAAAATCGAACCTCGATAATAATATGGTTCTGGTTCGAAGGTGTACATCTAATCTCCCGGATATTGTTCCGTCTCAAGTACGATGGTGATAAATAAATACTATCATATAAATAAGACTATTGGCCATTGAAATCCACTATTTTATTTGATAAAAATATTTCTAGGAACGCTTTAAATCTAATAGCAGATGAAAAATCATTTTAAATGTGTTATAGAGAAACAATGAAAAATTGAATTCAGTTTCCTATAATTAATATTATACGCTAGTACCCAAAGTGGGCGTGATGTATAAGGCATTAGACTCACACTAAACAGTTCAATGTTCTAAGCCAAGTTTTGTGCATGTTTGAAAAAGAAAAATCAGCGTGTTGGTTTTCGAATCCTAGCCTGGTCTCTTGAGATATTTATATATAAAAAAATTGTTTCCCATTTTTCTATACGTAAAATGCATGCTCATTTCCTCTAACAATTTTTTTTTACATCCATTACTGTTTCCAGCTGTGACCGGGGTCAGTTCTTTATTCAAGCCATATATTTTCCATTACCGACTTGTTAGGCCTGTCGTAGCTTCATATGCCTTATAATCTAACTTAAAACTAGGACCGGCACAACATCCAGTGCCCAGCCGTTAATTTATCAATGTAAAATGTAAACCCATATTTTCATCAATAATACATTTTCGGTCATGCTGGGAATCGAACCCAGGATCCTTTAGCTAGGTAGGCAGACACGTACCACAGAGTAAGGTATCTAACCAGTAAGAATATGTGCGCATGATAAAAAAAATAACATTAATATTTTACCGTCTACATTGAAATAAAATAAAATTTAGTAAAAAAGTAATATATATATATTTATGATCTCAGTGAAATTCAAACCCAGTAGTGTCCTAAAATTTAAAATAACAAATGAGCCTGACCCACCTCGAGAGGACATTTTAATATATTATCTTTATTTTATAGTCTCATTCCACTTCAAATGAAAACATCTACTAAAAAAAAAAAAAGAATCTATTACATGTAAAGAAGTTCTCCCCCCCTACTTTATGTTGTTGTGTTGTTTGTATTTACATTAGCTGTTACGTTTCGATGTAGTATACGAGCGTTTGGAATTTCTTGCGATCGGGGTGGTTTGGGCTAGGGTTAAAAAAAAAAAGAGGGGGGTGGATGTGTGGGTGGTAGAGAGTGGAAGGCGATGGTGGGAGGGGAGAAAATATCACCGAGTAGGCAGAAAGCGAGGGAGGCAATGAGACGCGATTTCCTGTCTGAGAAGGCCTGGGCCGAAGGCTAGCCCTAGTTTTCTTGACTACCGAAAGGAAAGATGGCTGCTAGAAGTGATTTAGAGAGAGAAAGAGAAAAAAAATAGGAAGGGTTGTTAGGGAGGGTTGAGAGGGGGTGTGTGGAAAAAAAAACACCTCTAGAATGAGAGAGAAAGAAATGGTATGACTTTAACATCCGCTGCTACTAGAGGAAACTGATGGCTCACCCTACCCCACCTTGGCCATCTCCACTTCCCTAACAACCGACCCACCCCCACCCTTTTGCAGGTCCACACACACTCTTGGCGACACGTGGGGGGGTGGTTGGTAGAAGGGGGTGGCTCCTACCCGTCTGCGATAGTCATTTGTTACTAAGGCCAATCCATCCACTACCTTTTATTTTTTAGTCAAATATCTTTTCTCACATCACAATTAATTTTTTTTTTTTGTGATTGGTGTTTCACGACAAGTCCAGGCTAGCCACATATACACAATGAAGGGGTAGGAGATAAGGATGATAAAACCTCGTGGAAATGTACCCACATTTGCGTTGAGAAAGATTGGATAACGGATTTTTTTAACTTGGAGAATAGCTTAAATTAATGTTATAATCCACTCCGGTGGCCACATAGTTTAAGGTAACACTTATACATTGCTGATGAAAGGGTTATCGGGGCTCGATCTCGGTTGAGTGTACTAAGTGTTGTCTTTACTAAAAAAAAAAAAAATCCATTCTCCCTCCACGCGAATGCGGGTACACATAACTAAATTCAACCTTACTAATCCATAGCTCATTGAAGTAATCAGTACATAGGCGTATAGCCTGAACGGGTAGTAAGGCGTGGTGCTAGTAAAAAAAAATGTATCTTTATGATAGAAAGACGACTCGACTTCATATAAAATGAAAATTGGACGATTTGTGTCAAAAGTCACTAATAAGTGTTGCATACAGGCAATCATGGTGGGATGGAGGGTAGTATGGCCTTTATTACAGATATTTTTGTTATTATAATAAATAAAATATTGATTCAATAGAAGGTCTTAATTAATTTCTATACACATAGTAAAATAATATTTTTTAAATATTTATAAAGCTCATCCTGTTGTTTAACGCTAATTTTTTCTTTCAAATTTAAAAAGTGAATAGTAAAAAAAAATAACTATGTTCATGACAAAGAGGGATTGATAGAAAAAACAACAGATTAGTCCAAAAATAAATTGATAAAAACTGTCTAGCATTGTTTGAGTGCATCAGATCAAAGTAATATTTTTAATTTATTTCCTCCAAAAAAAATTATTTTTCATTTGCAAGTATTACTATAATGATATTGTTTTGCAATTTAAAAAAATCTGACTGACTTGTCTGGTTTTTTGCAGAAAAATGTGGACTTGTGTGTTGACTGACACAGCTGACAATCAAACGACTAGTCCACTCTAGCGCTACGGGTGGGACTTTATAGCAACAACCGAACTAGTCCAGTTATTGCTGGAAGCACAATGGACTAGTTTGGTTTTTACAGAAAACCAGTTTTTTTCGCAGTTAATTTTCTCATAGACTAGTCCACTTTTAGCAGAATAATATTTACCCAGATATAGCCCTATATATAAGGTTAATATTATAAGGATCGTACTTGGTAGAACGACCATTGATTGATTGATTGATTGATTGATTGATACACTTCTTAAGTCAAATAAAAATACAAGTTATGAATATGAGAGATGGTTTATTAAAAGGGAGATTGTTAAATCAAAAACAGAGTTAGCTGCTAAGTTAATTAGCAATATGAATTGAGGGAAGTGATGAAGAATTAATTATTCAAAGAGAAAAAATTGTTAAGTCAAGAATTTAATCAATTATAAATACATAACTATCTTCCTAAGAATCACCTAGAAATTGTTCAAGAGCATATTGAATTTAAAAAATAGGTAACACTGTAGTTGAGCAAGATTCTATAAAGCAATACAAATATTAGAAAAAAAATTTTAATTTTTTTTTCTGGAAACAGAATTGAACTGGAGTCGTTATTACAACTGACAATTACATGAATGATCAATTTAATAGAATCTAGGAACCAGTCAACAAGGGCTATTATACAGTTACAAACAATTGATAAGATTAATAAAAGGTTATTGATGATAAGTTGGCAATTTGACTAATAACATGAATGATCAATTTAATAGAATCTAGGAAATAGATAACAAGGGCTATTACAAAATGTAAACAATTAATAAGATAAAAATAAGCTGAGCGATAGAAAGTTGTTAATTTGACCGGTACTTAGTTTGTGACACATTCACATATGAGAATTGCAGCTAAGATGATCACATATGAAACATATTAAAGTTGAATTACATATGAAACATGTTAAAAGTGAAATTAAAATGTATCTAATAACATAGTCCACAAAGTTAAAATAAGTGATTATGGTATTATTTAGAACTTGTTATCAGGGTTAAGAGGTTAAAAACTTGTGTTAACAAAAGAGAGAATTAATTACAAAATTGTTGTAGTAGAAGATGTGTTGTCCAGATCAATCAATGTAGTTATAATAAGTTGGATAATATAAATTGATTAAATATAAGAGATTGGATGTTAATAAGAAGTGTAGACGAAAAAAGTTACTTATAATGTTACTTCAATGGTTGTATTAAAGAGACGTTCCTTAACGGTTATTTTGATTCCACCTCTTAAAAGCTTGTGCCGCCTCTAGGCTGGTTGATGTGACGACATGTTTCGGCGTTAGTTACGCCATCCTCAGGTCTAAAACAAAACCAATGCGGAATACTTAGTATAGAGTTGTAAAAATTATATCTAGAAGAATAAGGAATACATTGGCACAATTATCTCAATTTAGTATTTTTTGGACTGGCCCGGTTTTTTTCAAACAACCTCTCCTGTTCAAGTACTGTTGATATTACTACGTATGGAAAATCCCGCTTCAGTGGCTGTATAGTCTAAGGCACTACTATCGTAGTAGACTAGATTACCGATGGTAGATATATTGAGGTTCCAATCTTGGTTGGGTGTACTGAGGATACCCGCCTCGGTGGCGTAGTTGGCTAACGCGCTAGTCGTGTTGAGCTCGACCACCGAGGACGGGGAGATCGAGGTTCGAATCTCGGTCGTGTGAACTGGGGTGGTTTTTCCTAAATGGTTTTCCACTCTCCCACCACGCAAATGCGGGGTCACTTCCTCTAAATTCAACCCTCCCAATTCTAATCCATTAGCGTAATTAGTACTTAAGCGTATAACCCGAACGGGTTGTAAGACGTGGTGCTAAATATTACTATTATTATTATTATTATTATTGTACTGAGGATGTTTTTAACAATATGGTTTTCTACTCACCTCCACGCAAATATGGGTACACTTCCTATAAATATGACCTTCCTAAGCCCTAAAACCTTTAAAGAGATTATTACATAATCCTATATAATACGAAAAGGTAGTAAAACGCGGTGCTTGGTAAAATAAAAATAAAAAATACGTGTGGAAAATTAATGTGTTGGATCTTTTACCCAAACAAATCCCCTCCTTTCGAAATATAGTACTACTTTACTGTCGAATGATAAATGCCAAATCCTCCCCTTGCATTCTCATCCTAGTTAGTTATTACAGTATTTATATAGCACAGTGGTTATTTTTTCCCTGCGCGTAAGTTATAAAGTCAGTAAAGATGAATGAGGGAAGGGAAATAGTCCAACTTGAGAAATAGTGCGTGGGTTACGTTGAAAACTCCCTCAAAGTTATGGCGGGGACTGATTAGTATTCAGGACTTCAGATTACAGCCCAAAAAGTACCTTCGCATAGTGCCAAGGCGTAAAACACACTTATACAGGGTGTGGAACAACGAGAGCGTGTGCAGCATTTGACCATCTCATTACACCCTATATCTATCTTGAGCTAGTTCTATCCAGTCCACCTCATTACACCCTATCACTATCTTGGTCCTAGTTCTATCCATTCTACATCATTATATCCCATCCCTATCTTGAGCTAGTTCCATTCAGTCCACTTCATTACACCCTATTCCTATCTTGATCTAGTTCTATCCAGTCCACCTCATTACACCCTATCCCTATCTTTATACTAGTTCTATCCAGTCCACTTCATTACACCGTAAACCTATTTTGAGCTAGTTATATCCAGTCCACCTCATTACACCCTATCCCTATCTTGAGCTAGCTCTATCCAGTTCACCTAATTACACCCTATCCATATCTTGAGCTAGTTCTACCTAAACTACCTCATTACACCCTATATCTTCCAAGTCTATTCTAATGCTATCCTCTCCTCTGCGTCTAGGTCTTCCCAATTGTCTCTTCCCATTGGGCGTACCAGTCAATGCTCCGAATATGGTTCTAGATTTTCCCATTCGCGTTGCATGTCCTGCCCATCGTAACCCACGAGACTTGATTAACCTAGAAATATTTTGTGGTGAGTTTGTGTATGCGACTCATCTTTATGTAACTTACTCCACTCACCAATAGCCTAATCCTTTTTCCACCAAATATTTCCTGAGTACTATCTGTTTTCGAACATACTAAATTTTTACTGGTATATTGAGTTTATCAAAAAGGTTTTTTTTTATTTCTTGTGAAACTGGAAATATTGATATTTCAAATTTAAAAAATTCCTTGTGATACTAGCCCCTAAATTTGCCTAACAAAGTCAATGATATATTTTAATTACATTTTTAATCTTTCCTTGAGTTAAACTGTTATTTTTAAACTACCTCTGTATTAGTTTATCTTATTTTACCTTGACACACAGACCTTAAATAACTTCCCAGAGAGAATAGACCAAAATAATAAATTTTAACTATATTTTTTATTTTTTTTATAATACTATATACTTTATAAGTCCTTATCTGTTTGAATTGTTGGCGATAGTTTGTTTATAAAATACAGCATAATATAAAAATAATAAAGTATCACCATATTCTAAATCACTATTCTTTGTTGGGAAAAAATACAACTTTGTGAATAGGTATCTTTCACTTTACATAAAAATCACAACTTCTGAAAAATAAGTTTCCCATCTATAGCTAGTTTAAATGAATATCTAATACCATATTTGAACATCATTGAATATCTCGGCGACGCAATATTTGGCTCCGAAGTAAGCATGAGAGAAACTCGTCTAGCGTCATTCCTTTTTATTACTTTTTTCCCCTTCTAACTTTCTTCTTAGTCCTTGGACCTATTTTCGCAAAGTAGCCTATTTGTTGCGACTGTTAAGGGACGGGTGGCGCTAGGGGGTTAATAAAGGGGGGTAGGGGGTCTTGAAGAAATTGTGGGTATGAATGCAAGTTTTGAAGACTCAAGAAACATTTTTACAAACAGGATTTTTTCTACAAAAATATATATGTAATATGTTATTTAAATTATGCTTAAAACTTTTAATATAAATAATTAACAAGTAATTTTCTTAATGAGCTCTGATGATACTACCATTAAGTATTGTGTTTGTGATTATGATAAAAGGTTTTTTTTTTGTTTTTCTTAAAAAATAATTTAGTAATATATTTATTGAATTTACGATTGGGCGCAAGTTTGGCGACTCAAGTTTTAAAAGTTGTTCAAGACTTCGTTCTCTAGCCCGTGCGCCATTAATGCTGCAAGCTAACTTGTTTTCGTCTTCCTCCATACATTTGGAGCCATTAAACCTAATGAAGAATAAATTATTTTGAAAACTTTCCTCTTCTTCAGTGTTGCCTCTTCCTATTACCCTCTTTCTTAACTATTCCTTACTTCCTCTCCCTTCTTTTGCTCTACAAAGATGTTGAAATAACTGCCTTTTGCAACCTATTTTTACACTCGTTAACCGTTTAACTTTTCGGTTTACAAAAGACATCTTTAGCACTCGAGCATGACAATGAATTAAATGGTTTAAAAATTATTAATTCCTTAAATCGAATATCCTTAAAGTTCACTCTTAAGAATTTCAAGGCAACCTATTTAATTGCGTTATAAAATGAGGGCCCATTCATTTCAATTAATGTTTGTTTTCCAACTTAAGTTGGATTTTTAATTTCTTAAAACAGTACATAGATAATCAAAATCATTCCAACTAAAACATGAACTAATTAGATTATTAATTTCAAAGTTTCAGTCATGTGATTCTTGTTAGTAAAATGTCAACAAAAGAGGGTATTTTAATTTTGTGATTTAATTTTAAAAGCTCTCTCTCTGAACAAATAAAATACTATCAACTTTTGAAAATTATATAAAAAAATAGGGGTTTTTAACTAAAAATATCCAAAACCATTAACTACGTACAAATAATAGATTAAATTTATATAAATATATCTATAAATTTGTGTAAATATTCACATTTAAGATGATTTATTTTCATGTCAAATTTATTGCATAAAGCTTTAAATGATTATACTCAAAAAATAGAAATAAAAGGAAGTTCTAACTAAATTAACTAAACCATTTAAAGTGAATGATTATAAATACTGTCGATGTAGGTAAGGAATCGTTAGGTCTAGACAAACGATAATGGAACTCTGAATAAGAAGGCCTTGCTTCGAACCCAAAATGGTTATTTTTCATAATTTAATTTTCACTGCGTTTCACTTCATTTTTGAGATATACACTATTTATAATTCATTTGATGATTTAGGGATGAGAAAGATATAATTAAGAGAAAATATATTGAATTTTGCCTGGAAGGAAAGTAGGAATCCATTATCTCCGGTCACCCGACTGGGATTCGAACCTTGATCTCCCCATCAGCTACAATCCAGTCTATTGAGAGAGTGATATCTCAGACCATACAATCACCAATACGTGTTGTTAGAGTTAATACCAGAAAGCCACAACAACCAAAATAAAAGGAACTACATTAGTTTATAATTGTATCAAAACAAATCCCAGATCAGGGAAAATTTAATCTGTTAGCATATTTTACTAAAATAAATGATACGGTGCACCGCACATATCTTCTGTTTCATCTTAATACCAAGAAATTTACTAAAAACTTTTATTTGTGTAACAAAGTAATATACATTGTTGCATAAACACTCAACTAAGGGCATGTATGAAATAATATAAACTGTTACAGAAACATCGATAAAAGAGGAACATGTCTGTCCACCAAAAAACAAAGTAATCAATTTCACATTTTAAAGACCAGAAGAAAAAAAAATTCTTATAGCTCAAAACTATTGGCTTACAAAAAGCATAGTTTAGACAAAACATTTTTATTTTTTATCTAAAAATTGAGGAGATATGATCAAAATTGGATATTTTCTGTTTGTGTAAGGTACCCTCAAAATAACCTCCATGGACAAATGAGAGTTTGTATCTTGTTTGTAATGTTAAACAATGACTGGATACAAAATTTAATTAAAATAGTTATGACGTGTTTCCAGAAAATCGAGTTTTAACTTTATGCCCTTAAATCAATTTTAGATTTGGATATCTAGTCCCAAAAACTCTTCGGGGGAACCTTTGAAAAACCTAGATACCAAGTTTTAGCTCGATTATCGAAATTGTTTCGACTCTTGGGCCGATATACAGACAAGACAGACAGATGGCATCGAGAAGACGATTTTTCTTTGTTTCAAGGAGGGTCATAAAAGGTCGACATTTATCAAAATCTCTAGCTCGATTTTTTTGACAATTACAATATTTCTCTCTCCGATGGGTAGGGAGAAAGTAAAAATAACTAAGTTAATAATACAGTTTAAAAAATTATACATTTACAATTAATAACAATTTAACAAAATTGTAACTTCTTTATTTTTATTTCCTTCTGTTTATTTGATGGTAGCTTTGTCTTCTTCAACGAAATGTTTAGTTGTTATTAGACGTGTATTAATCACAACTTGTGAATGTGTGGAGTGCCAGGCCTCCACCGTGGTTCGGATCCCACGTTAAACTGTAGGTCCTCCCTTTCATCTCACAATCACCCCTTACCCTACACATTAGCGTAAGTCGTATAATCCGAATGGGTAATAAGACGTGGTGATAATAATAGTAATAATAATAATGATGATGATGATGATAAGTATTATTATTGATGCTAATACATCTTTAGTTCAAATAAAGAAAAGAGAATAAAAATAAAATATATATTTTTTCATTTATTACTCCTTACCAAATCAAAAATGAACGTTATTAATAATAACAACTTGTTTAAAAACCAACCCATTCGTGGTTAAAGGCGTCAAGTTCCTCCATTTGAGTTGCTGGAGATTGGATGGTCTAGGTTTTAATCCCAGCCTTGTGTATACTTAAAGGATTTTATCTTAATTAATTTGTCTCTCTCTCCCTTCTCGTAGATGTGGGTACATTTAGTCTGCTACAAAACTCTAACTTTTTATTATTACCTTTGTAGTTTGGATATACAAATACACCCAAAGCGGGTAGTAAGACACGGTCCAAACACACACACAAAAAAAACTAAATTTGTGACACTAAGCTTAATTTTAGCTTGAAACTAGTACCACCAATTTTTTTTAAAAAAAAATGCTTTTATCATTTTTAATGCGTTTCATGCTGTTCCTTTTTTTTTTCATGGGAGGATGCATTAATCGAGCACTAGTCAATATTAAAAAAAAAATCCAATCATACATTTCGTGTTGACACTTTCCAGTATTTGGATTATGGGCTTCCAAATGTCTTTTATACTAAAACTTTAATGCATCATAAAAGTATTAACATTGGGATTCGTACTAAAGCAACCAACAAAAAAAATGGCCTATCTAATAGAGGGGAAAAGAGGATTGGAAACAGTGGTATATGTTTTGGTGAGAGGGTAGTGGGGGGGAATATAGGATATGGTAGCTGGAGGTGACTAATGACTCAGGATGACCTTGCTCCCATGTATGTGCAAAAAGGAACCATGGCTTCAAAACCTATTTTAATACATTGAGTTTATTAATATTTTCTAATGGTCAGGGTTGACTATGATCTTATGGGTCAGGGTTTGATTAACGACTATTATAATGGGTTGTTCATGACAAATACATGTGTGTGTGTGTGTGTGTGTGTGTGTGTGTGAGGGTGGGGTGGAGAGGAGGTTGAGGGATACCTGGTGTGTGTGGGGGGTTGAAGGATACCTGGTGTGTGTGGGGGGGTTGAAGGATACCTGGTGTGTGTGGGGGGTTGAAGGATACCTGGTGTGTGTGGGGGGGTTGAAGGATACCTGGTGTGTGTGGGGTATTGAAGGATACCTGGTGTGTGTGGGGTATTGAGGGATACCTGGTGTGTGTGGGGTATTGAAGGATACCTGGTGTGTGTGGGGGGGTTGAAGGATACCTGGTGTGTGTGGGGGGTTGAAGGATACCAGGTGTGTGTGGGGGGGTTGAAGGATACCTGGTGTGTGTGGGGGGGTTGAAGGATACCTGGTGTGTGTGGGGTATTGAAGGATACCTGGTGTGTGTGGGGTATTGAGGGATACCTGGTGTGTGTGGGGGTATTGAAGGATACCTGTGGTTGTGTGTGGGGGGTTGAAGGATACCTGGTGTGTGTGGGGGGTTGAAGGATACCTGGTGTGTGTGGGGGGTTGAAGGATACCTGGTGTGTGTGGGGGGGTTGAAGGATACCTGGTGTGTGTGGGGGGGTTGAAGGATACCTGGTGTGTGTGGGGGGTTGAAGGATACCTGGTGTGTTGTGGGGGGTTGAAGGATACCTGGTGTGTGTGGGGGGTTGAAGGATACCTGGTGTGTGTGGGGGGTTGAAGGATACCTGGTGTGTGTGGGGGGGTTGAAGGATACCTGGTGTGTGTGGGGGTGTTGAAGGATACCTGTGTGGGGTAAATACTGTGGTGTGGGGGGTTGAAGGATACCTGGGGGTTGTGGGGGGGTTGAAGGATACCTGGTGTGTGTGGGGTATTGAAGGATACCTGGTGTGTGTGGGGTATTGAGGGATACCTGGTGTGTGTGGGGGGTTGAAGGATACCTGGTGTGTGTGGGGGGGTTGAAGGATACCTGGTGTGTGTGGGGGTTGAAGGATACCTGGTGTGTGTGGGGGTTGAAGGATACCTGGTGTGTGTGGGGGTTGAAGGATACCTGGTGTGTGGGGGGTTGAAGGATACCTGGTGTGTGTGGGGTATTGAAGGATACCTGGTGTGTGTGGGGTATTGAGGATACCTGGTGTGTGTGGGGGTATTGAAGGATACCTGGTGTGTGTGGGGGGGTTGAAGGATACCTGGTGTGTGTGGGGGGGTTGAAGGATACCTGGTGTGTGTGGGGGGGTTGAAGGATACCTGGTGTGTGTGTGGGGGTTGAAGGATACCTGGTGTGTGTGGGGGTGTTGAAGGATACCTGGTGTGTGTGGGGGGGGTTGAAGGATACCTGGTGTGTGTGGGGGGTTGAAGGATACCTGGTGTGTGTGGGGGGTTGAAGGATACCTGGTGTGTGTGGGGGTGTTGAAGGATACCTGGTGTGTGTGGGGGGTTGAAGGATACCTGGTGTGTGTGGGGCGTTGAAGGATACCTGGTGTGTGTGGGGGGTTGAAGGATACCTGGTGTGTGTGGGGTATTGAAGGATACCTGGTGTGTGTGGGGTATTGAGGGATACCTGGTGTGTGTGGGGGGGTTGAAGGATACCTGGTGTGTGTGGGGGGGGTTGAAGGATACCTGGTGTGTGTGGGTGTTGAAGGATACCTGGTGTGTGGGGGGTTGAAGGATACCGGGTGTGTGTGGGAGGGTTGAAGGATACCTGGTGTGTGTGGGGGGGTTGAAGGATACCTGGTGTGTGTGGGGGGGTTGAAGGATACATGGTGTGTGTGGGGGGGGTTGAAGGATACCTGGTGTGTGTGGGGGGGTTGAAGGATACCTGGTGTGTGTGGGGGGTATTGAAGGATACCTGGTGTGTGTGGGGGGGTTGAAGGATACCTGGTGTGTGTGGGGGGGTTGAAGGATACCTGGTGTGTGTGGGCTTGTATAAAGTAGCCCGTGGCTTCTTTGGTGCTGACTGACAGTTCACAGCTGACTTCTAACATTCAACATTTAGGTATATAACTAAATTTTGACTGTCAGAAGTGACAGCTGCTAAACACATGTTTTTTGCAGATCATATGGTTCGGCGTAGGGATACATAATTTGGTCTGTTAGTTTTTCAAAGCCGTCAGCTCTCAGCTGTGAGCTGTCATTCAGCACCAAAGAAGCCATGGGGCTACTGTAGGTGTGTGTAGGAGGTTTTGAGGATATGATGTGTGTTTTTGTGTGTAGATGTATGGATGTGCGTGAGGTTTGGGTATGTTTGGGTATGTTTGGGTGTAAGGTATTGGGGTATACGTGAGTGGATCTTTTACCGTAGGAAGGATGTGTGTAGTTGGCTGTGGGTGTGTGTATGTGTGTGCGGAATTTGGTAAAAACAAACAAATTTTTTCTATTTAAATCAGTAACTTGTAAGCTATATTGGCGGGGTGAAAGCCTAGGTGTTGGGAGTATGAAGAGGTGGAAATGTAAATTTATTAGAAGAGGAAAAATAGGCATAACTGACAAGGATGCTGACTATATAGTGGGTTGTCATAGTGAGGGGAGGAAGCGCTCAGGTTCCGAGAGTTGGGGGGTCTTTAGTTTTAAGATATTTATTTTGTTATCCAACGGTTAAAACGTGTTAACTCCAAGCGAAACGGTTAGTTAATAATTATTCTAAGCTACCCTACTTAACATTTAATGTTTCATGGGATCATAGTTCAAAGCCATTCTGTATTTAATATTCGAGTGGAGTTCTATTTTAATCCAATGCGAGTGTATCTTCCTACTTCAGGCAGGAAGTAAAAAAGTTTTGAGGGCAAGATTATCAAACTCCTTGTTCAACAAAATGTTGTTGTTGGTGAAGTCATTTTGAATGGGAAAGTTTTTAAGTAATCTTTTTTTTTTCTTACGCCGTACAAGTTCTAGGTACTGCAGTACTCCAAGTTCAAAGAGAGATTTAATATAAGATTACAAGCAATCATTTTTTTAAGATTAAATCACAAGGTGTTTGTTTTACTACATACTATTATATTATTATTAATAATAATAATTAATTATTATTATTATCTATTTTATGCTTGCTAACTATACACATACGTAAAGAAAATTAAAATAAAATAGTTTAGATACAAAATTATAGATATTCTCTCATTGATAATTATCTAATTTAAAAAAATCTGGAATGAATAAATTAGTAAAATTACAACAACTAATAAATTGTTTTAAATGAGAGCATTTTAATGTTATTCATAGTGTTGTACACTCCCAAATTATAAATTTTGAACAAACTCGTTTGGCCATTTTTTTAAATTTCAATTATTGCTATACTACCTTTTATATTAATAGTTCTTAAAAAACTACGTTTTAATCAATTCCCCCCCCCCAAAAAAAAAACCAACAAAAAACAGTGATATATTTTAACATATAAAATATCTCCAAAAATCTAATTTGAAAGATATAATTATATTCATTTCCAAAAAAAATCTTCAGTAAGCCATCCAAACCTTTAGGGATGGAATCAAAATCACGTTTTGGCTTCTAGATAAGAGACCTGGAGACAGATATAATTTAGGAATCCAACTTTTAACTTCTTATGTAAAGAGAGAGTATTGTAATCGTTAGCAATTTTTATCTTTAAATTGTGTTGACATTTTACGTTTTATGAGCCCCAAATACCAAAAATGGATTTTACATTACTGTTTGGAATGTATGTCTTTCTATCCTGAAGCAGCATCCAAAACCGTTTAATGGATTTTGTTCAAATTGACGTTTAGTCTTTAGATGTTAAATTATATTATTATACCTCATGCTATTTGTTGATTTTGACACAATCCATTAAATTAAGGGTGGTTTATTGATAATAAATGTTAGTAAAATATCTAGTTTTTTGAAAAAGTCTTTAACAATTTTATTTAAAATATATATCTAAGGAGTGTTTGAGATGAAAAATTAAATATATACATGTTTTTTTCGTGGAAAAATTGTATGAGGTAGTTACTAAGACTGACTTTTGAAAATTTTGAAATATTTTAAAAATGGCTTTAATGATTGGTTTCAAAATGAGTATCTAGTAGTTTTTATTCAATTAAATAATTTAATTATATTTGTGTATCTTAGGGAAAACATTCAATAGAAGTTTACCAAGGATTGATTTTTATTATTTTATTTATTTTTTAATAATAACTTTAGGGATTTTGTTCAAAACTGGTATCTGAAGCCTATTTTATATGATAAGTAAATATACATACCTATATAATTTTTATAAAATTAATTAATTTAATTGTAGGCTACTTATATAGTTTTAAAATATGAAATTTTGGAAATGGTTTCTAAGATTAAGTTAAAAATTAGTATCTGGAAGTTAATGTTCATCATAAATGAGAAACTATTTTTGTTTTTACATACATAAATAATTTAAGGTAATTTAAAAAAAAAAATATTTTTTGAACGTTTAAAATTTTATAAAATTATTTTAACCATTTTGTTTGTAATGCTAACAAGAGTTTTTATTGTAATTTACAAGATTATATATTAGTTTTTGTTGGGAAAACTTACTTAGAGTAGTTAGCAGAAATCTTATTTTTGAAAATTTATTTCCAAGTTGTAATATATAATATTATAAGATTTGTACATTTATTTCGTACCATTTATTTGCATTATTATGTCTTTGTCACAATAGTTATTATTTTGTTTCACATATCTTATGAATCATAAGTAAATTAGGTAGAGAAGCTAAAAAGTGTATGCTTTGCAAAGTACCAATTTATTTGTCCATTGTATATACTATACGTATTTAATTAATATATTTATAAAGAGTATTATCAGCATTGCAGCTTTATAAGGTTGTATCAAATAACCTAGCAATGTAACAAATTAATAATAATTACTATTTAATAAATATACTTATTAAATATGGATGATGAATGCGATAGAAAAAAATAAGTCAAATACATATATTATATATTTTGGTTAAATTTAATTACATGTATGTATATAGTTTAATTTATATAACAAATAGTTTGTACGACTTATGAATTTGTAATAGTAAGATTGTTGTCAATATTATATTTAATCTCCCTTTATATACCTTAATTTCTTAATTTATTTATATTTTATTAAGTCAGTAAATATACTCAATTTTTTTAAATATATCTGATTTTAATATTTAAATCAATTAGTCAAGAACCATTTGGATCTAGTTTTAATAGTATAGTATTTTGTAATATAATAGGGTGTTAATAACTCTAGAAACATGGAAAGGGGAGGGAATTTATTCTAGAAGAGTGTGAAAATTAATTGTAAGGGAGAAAATTGTTTCGTCCCCTCTCCTGCCCCCACTCCCCTTTTACCCCACACAACGGTTCAGACATCACTGCATGTAATTCTATACTAAATTACTAAAAAAAGTCACCAAAACGAGGCAAGTATACACAAATCCTATGTAAATGAACCTTTAGAGTAGTCAGTCACAGTAAAAATTGCATCCTGGGGGTACAACGTTGGAACCAGTGCTTTCCAAACTTTTGGAACTATGACTCCAATTTTAGAACGACAAACATTCACGATCCCCATAATTAGATATAAGGGGGGGGGGGGGATGATATTTTAATTTAGTTTGAATATTTATTTGTTTTTAAAGATTATTGTTTAATTGAACTTTTTCAATTTTGCACTTTCCAATTTATTCAGGATTTTATTTTTTATAATTCTACTAAATTTTCAATTTCAAAAACTTTTCGTGACTATCAAAAAATTTCCTTGTAACTCACATTTTGAGATCTATTTCGTGGATACAGTTTCTGTTTATCCTTGGGAGGAAGACGCCGTTTGTGTTTCTCGACCGTAACTACAGCAGATTTATTAGTTGACTAAACAGCCACTAGAGTGGATAGAAAGACGGATATTCTGAGCAAAGTCGATGTGTTTACGGTCTGGACACGAACAATCTATAAACCACGTGTTACTAATGGAGCCTATATACCTATATATTTATTAATTTTTTTGTTACTGATTCCATACATTTTGGCATTTGACAACTATTTATCGTTTAACAAATTTTTCCTCAAGCAGTGCTCATGTAACTAATAGTTCTCTTAAGTTGTGTCGATTATATTTATATACTATTGTAATTTATAGCCCTAAATGTTAATAATTTTTGGATCATTCAAATATATTTAAATGTTTTTAAGCAAAAACATATTTTTTAAATTCTTTGGTAAAACTAATTTTATTCGGAAAGCTATATTTATTATTTTCCAGTTCAAGAAATAAATTTGATATTTAGTTTATAACTGTTCTATATTACTACAATTATTACATACTTAGTTATGACTGTCAAATATTTTATTTTATAAAGATTAAAGAGATTGTAATATCAAATTAATCAAGGGGACGTCAAAACCAATAAAACGAAGGTCGATATTAAAACTACTTGGCTTTCCAGACACAGCGCCACTGAAAAGCAAACAAAGTAGTTTAGTTTGACATTTTGCCGATAGAATGCTCTATTCTTAATTTATATTAAAACCACTTTGACGCATGGTCTTGCATTAGGTTATACCTTTGTAGAAGTATAACCTTACAGTTAAGGCGCTTTGTCTTATGAAGGAGATTCAAATTTCTTTTTTAATGTGACTTTTATAATATATATTATTTATTTCCACTTATGTTTACCTAAAAATTACAATTTTTAATATCCAGCAAACTCCAAATGATGTGCAAACTGTATGAGTGAAGCCGTTACTAACACCATATTGGCTTCCTGTCTCCATTTTCTGATTGATTAGAGTCTAATTTTTATTTATCAGTGTTGAAAACAAAGTGTTAGTATGTATTCCCAGATATATATCATATGATTACAGATAAAAATCTCAACGGTGTTTTATTGATTTTATAGCCTATTTTCTTGGAAGAAAAGTTTGAAGGAATGTGTCTTAAAGTAGATAAAATATCTCAATAGCCAAAAATTTTGTTTTTAAGCTACATGTACACTTTAAATTTCAGAGCTCAAACATCTCTTTTGGATAACTTTTTAAATGTATTGTTTTTAATTAAACCAATATTGGTTTTTAAATAATCGCAAATGAACAATTTTAAATTCACTTAGTTTCTGAGAAAGGTCTACGATATGTGTAGTATTTAGGGATGAAAATTTTCCCTAATATATTGAGATATTTATTATTCGATATATCGCAATGTATTTATTATTATATAATTCTATGATATATTGATCAAATTAAATCAACATATTGTTTGTTTTCGGTATATTGAACCCCAATGTTCTGGGCGACCTTTACCGGCAGTATTATTGCTCCTCTTCACCGCTTTTGACATGGTAAAGTTTTAATTTAGCTGTTAAAATTGCAGACAGGTTTAGAAGATTTTTAAAAATACAAATCTTTTTACTTTATAAAAATGGTACATTTTATTTTGATTCACAAGCCCTTAGGCATAGTTATATACATATTAAATACATCGAAAAATTGATTAATCTTGTATTTTAAATATTTTAGTTAATTTTCATTTCAACAATTAGGCTATTAACTACTTTATAAAAAGGAAGGAGAGTTGATTAGAACAAATGTACCAACATTAAAATAGTGATAGGATAGAAAATCACACTAATACAACCCATTTTGGTAAAATCACTTCAGTGTGTTTAGCTGAGATTCGAACCCTCTACCTCCCGAGATCAGAGGTCCAGTATATTACGAGCTTTTGACCTTGATACCACTGGTACAGGTGCATGAGTCTTACATGTAAAAGATCAAGGCCACTACTACCTGCCTGGGAAATCCACTTATTTGCTCTAAGGATGAGGAATGAGGTAGTGTCTTAGAGCAAAGCCATCCGCACTTAAGTGGAGGCAACATGTGAGACTATTTAAGGAAAAACCACCCTTAATACATCCTGTTGGGATTCAAACCCTTGACTTCCCCGTAACGTTTAACGCACTACTCTTGTGTTAGACTAGACTGCAATGATGGGGAGATCAAGTTCGAATCTCAGTTGGGTGTACTGAGGGTGTTTCCTCCAAAATGGTTTTCCACTCTCCCTCCACACAAATTATAGCACTCTTCATATAAATATAACTTCCTAATCCCTATACCATTAGCGTAATCAGTAAATGTATCCATTCCATTAAAATAGTGACGCCTTAAACCTTGTGACCAGAGATTCAGGTTGTAACACAATAATTAACTCTTTCATTAAGGCCAAATGTACAGATTTAGCTTATGGGAATATAAAGTCAGATTTTCTTAGGATGGGTTCATTATATAATGAAGGGTACAGGGGAAGAAGGGGTAAGAGTCCAATTTTTAACTCATACTGAGCTAGTGTGCTGCCATCTGTTAGACAATAATGAGACTTTTCTAATTCACTTTATATTATGGTTAAAAGAGATCTTTGTCATGTTTAAATTAATTTTAAAAAATAGAAGTATTTGAATGTGTCTTATGCAGTTGAAAATATAAAAGTTGTGCTGGAAAGACACTTTCTTCCAATTCCCCTTGTATTTCTCAAATACTTAAAATCCTTTTTTTTTTTGGGAGGAGGGGGGATCAAAATTGATAACATTTTCCTATACTAATAGTGTTATTATATAAGCATCGATAATATCTCTCAATCACTTCGGTAGCCGGATTGTTTAATGCTTCCCTATAACAATATAATGGACTGCCGATGATAGAAAGGTAGGAGTTCAAATCCTGGTCGGGTTCTCTGCGGATAGTTTTTCCTAAATCTTCCTCCATAAAAATAAATAATAATACCTTACACATTACAGTAGTAAGTATATATCCGTATAGCCTGAACGGGTGGTAAAACGTAATGATCAAAAATAAATTATAAAAAAATAAATCCATCAAAAGTGACAGCTTCGGATAGCATGACATGACGTATGACCACGTGTATTTAGATTGAACACGTGTAAGTAGATCTAGTAGTTTTTTTAGACCAAAGTGGTGTAAGGTGTGACCCTCGAAATAGACTGAACTGACAATGACAGGGACATCTGGGTTCGAATCTTAATCGGTTATACTGAGAATGGGGTTTCCTAAAAATTTTTTCCCTCTCCCTCCCACCAAATGTGGGTACACTCCTCTAAATTCAACATTCCTTCAATCCGAGATTTTTTTTATATAGTACATACAAGCGGATAGTCAAACAGGTAGTAAAACACAGTGCTAAAATAAAATGTAAAATAAACTTTTCTAGTCGTCTGATAATAAAGGCCCTTTCTTTAAAAATTGAACTGTACCTTTTTTTTATAAGACTAGAATCTAGGGTGTTTAATAATCCATTCTATTCTAGAAAATGGTGTAATATGGCTCGTTTTGAGGTGTGTGTTCTTGCTTTCACCGGCGGTTAAACACCCATAAATATATTAAAAGACAATAAACGTCAGACCACTTTCACCGAAGAAGTAGCCTATTTTATATATTTTTTTCTTTCATCCCTTTTACAACCCCTTTTCTTCCGAACAACCCTTTTTCCCCCGTTTTCCTCGCTTGCTGCCGAAACATCACCTGAATATTTTAACATAGCAGCAATGGATTAAACTGAAAAAGAAAAATTGAACAGTAAAATATTCTAAAGGATAGAGAAGGTGAGAGATATTTTCTTAGGCCTCGATCAGTTTTTTTTTCTTTCTTCATGCTCATATTCTCGCATTTATTATTATTTTTTAACTACTTTTAGTTTTCTTTCTCACTTTTAAATCTTTCTAGTTTATTATTTACTCTTATCCATTCACCGGAAGGTTTCCACCTTTGTTTAACAAGAGACTAAAAAGATACATGTAGGGCAAGAAAGACACTTTAAATAGATCTAAATAATTCGTTAAAAATTAAATTAAAATTTTATTATTTGTTATCGTCTCGTTTTAGTACCCGTTCGGGATATACGACTGAATTATAATTAAAAAATGCTTATAGAGGTAGGGATGGGTTAGGTAGAATTTTTGACGAATCATACCTGCATTCACGTGGAAGGAGATTGAGAAACCATTTAGGGTAAAAACACTCTCAGTACACCCAAATGAGATTCGAATCTTAATCCCCTTGTCATCAGCGGCCGGTTTAACATGAGGGTGACGCCTTATACCGTTCGGCCACTGAAGAATGTGAGTCCGACGTTAGAAATACCGGTCTAATGTAGGCTACTGAGGATTTTTTTTCACTTAACATTGACGCAAATGTGGGTACACTCTATCTAAACTCAACCTTCGTCATCCTTAACATACTAACGTGATTAGTACATATGAGTATTAACCGAGAAGTCAGTAATACGCGACGCTAAGAAATAACTTTTTCTCATCTCTTCTATATACTTGTCACTTTCTTTTCATATTCTCTCTTTTTCTTCCTACTTAAGTCTCTACTGGGTCGTGAAAAAAATAAGGGTATGCCCGTCAAGCTGTGGTAATATGGGGCAAGGGGGTTAGGGAAGGGGCAGGTTGGGGAGAGGGTTGACAAGAGAAAAGTGCAGAAATAATAGGATCCGAAGTTAAATGGGAAATATCGCGCCTTGGGAACGAGTATTCTTTCTATACAAGCTTTCTTTTTATGTAAAAAATAAGTAAAGCTTTCCTTCCTCTTTATATCTTTATCTCTCTCTCTTTCTCTCAAACAACATTAAAGGAATTACAAAATTTCAGAACCATCAGAAGAGATTGGAAATATTGTGTTGGCATCCATGATCCGATTAGATTAATTTCTAACTAGAATTTTAGGAACTTAAGATATTCCAATAAACAGATCACTAGAAAAAAAATTATAATTGCAATGACCCAAAATGTTGGTTTATCTCAAGCATCCTATAGACTTACATACTTACTTACATCCATTACTGTTTCCATCCTGTGGCCATATATTTTCCACTACCGGCTGGCTAAACCTGTCGTAGCTTCATATGCCTTATAATCTAACTTAAGACTAGGACAGGCACAAAATCCAGTCCTAAGCCATGATAAATTTTGGCCATGTTGGTAATCGAACCCAGGATATTTGGCTCAGTAGGCAGACAGACTGCCGACTGATCTAAGATGAGACATCATTTAAACTAAAATAAAAAACTCAAACTTGACCAATTATTTAAATTCCAAAGTGCTTCAGAATCATTCGTCAAATCTCTCATAAAATAATACTTGATTTTGATTTGTTTCCGTCTTGGTCTGTAACAAAACATAGCATTTTTATCTCACCCTGTCTTTATAGTTATGTTAATAATAATAATAATATTTAGCACCGCGTCTTACTACCCGTTCGGGTTATACGCTTAAGTACTAATTACGCTAATTGATGAGGAATTGGGAGGGTTGAATTTAGAAGAAGTGAACCCGCATTTGCGTGGAGGGAGAGTGGAAAACCATTTAGGAAAAACGACTCCCAGTTCACCCGACCGAGATTCGAACCTCGATCTCCCCGTCCCTCGGCGGTCGAGCTCAACACGACTAGCGCGTTAGCCAACTACGCCACCGAGGTGGGTTATAGTTATGTTTCTGTAGTATATATATGTATATGTATATTAGACACTCCTTAATCTGAATGTGATATTTTATGTATATTAAATGTATAAATTATAATTTTTTTGGATTTTGTGTATGTGTGTTAGCGCTGTAGCTCCAAAACTTAGAAAGCTAAAACTTTACATACGTAGTAGAATTTTGGCGTAAAGTACCATTTAGAAAATATAAACTTTAATATATTAGTTTCTTTTTAGCAATATTATCCTTCAAAATTGACAACTGCAAATCATATGACTTTAATTGTGAGTATACTAAAAAAAATGAACATTTTATTTTCCAAAATATATCCTTCCTATTGAATTTGGTGTGTACGCGAACACAAGTTTTTTTTTTTCACTATCACGTCTTAATACCTATTCAGGTTATACAAATATAATAATTACGATAATGATTTAGGGATGAGGAAGGTTGGATTTTAGAGGAGGTGCACCCGATTTGCATGTACGAAAGAGCTGATAAATATTCGGAATGTTCAACATAACTATCCTTTGTTTTCTATCAGAAATGGATCACCAAGAGAAATCTCTGCATAGAATACAAAGCTAAATTTCGTGAGAAATATACAGTCAACTAACTTTTCTTTTCTTGTTTCGTAATCACATTAAGAGGTAAAAGTGTTTCTTTGGAAAACAAATAAAAACTACACAGGACTTACCACCTAACCATATTATTCTTATTGTTTTATTACCTCCCAATTTACATTATAATATTTAATTCAACAAAACCCAAAATAATATAAACTCTCCCATTATTAGCAAGTTAAATTCTAGAACTGCAATGGACATAATCATTAAATAAAATAAATGTATGTTTGTGTGTAAACACTGTAATTTAAATACCAAGACACTTTGCGTAAGACGTAACATAAAAAAAAATCATTATTTGCAAGACTTATACATAAGTCCATTTCTCCAACGCTGTGTCTAGCTCTAAATATAATTTAATGATTATATTTTAACCTATTGAAAAGCCAGCTATTAATTTACAGTTTAATTTTTGACATACAAAAATCAATTACTTAATTCACTCAATTTATTTTGCTCAAGATCCTAACTTGAAATTCAATCCTTTGACTAATGTCCAAACTACAAAAAGTTTCACTTAAGTTGAATTTAAATCTAACTTGCACTAAAAGTGCTATTTTTTTTTTTTACTAAGCTAAAAGTCAACTATGACCTTAAAACTAATATTCCAGCTTATACTAAAAATTGACTTGGAGCCAATGAACGGATATAAAGTTTTTTTTTTCGGTTCATTTTATCATTTCAAAAGAAAGTTAATTTAAAGTATTTTTGTGGTGTGTGTGTTAGAGAATCTACTCTACAATACTTTCTCTTCAAACAAATTTGCATTCCCAGTTCAAGTTTCCCGCACCTATCACGTAATCCAGCTTAGAATATACATATATTTTTTTGTTCCCACACCTTAGCGACGTTTTGGGTATGAGGGAAGAGGAAGGAGGGGTTAAAAAAAAAAAGGCAGTTTAAATGCATGATGTCGCAAACCACCAGGTTATACCCCAGGGATTTGTAGGATAAAAAAAAAAAGAAAGAAAAGAAAGTGGTTCAAAATGTAGTCCGCTGATTTTAAATAACAAACACAAATGAAGTTTTGGATGTTTTCTCCACCAGCCACCCCCTTTTAAAATAATATCTTCTCCCTAAATAAAACTAGGCGGTGAAAACATTTTCAAATAAATGTTATAGGCTTTGTTGTTTTACTTAGTAATATGCTGAATATATTATATTTTATTCAACCATATAATTCATAGATTAGAAAGAACATATTAAAATAGTGAGGATAGTTGTGTAATTAAACTTCCAAATACACTTATTATTGTTAGTCAAACTACTTATTATTTATCACCAAAGTCATTTTGAAATTAGTAAACTTAAGATTTTTTTTTTAAATTTACAACTTTAACTATTTATGAAACACAACGATCTTCGGGCATTTTAATGTGCGCTAAGGTCTAAATGTGCTCTGGTGGCTATTTATAAATCAAAGTTTTGTCTATGTGTAATTAATTTATTAGTAATTACATCAAAGCGTAGTATGATATGTGTGTATGTATGTATGTATGTATGTATGTGTGTGTGTGTGTGTGTGTGTGTTTGTGTAGATAAACCGTTTTTAAATCTTATTTAAAATAAAATTTAACTTTTAATGAAGATCATGTTAGCCTGACTTTATAAATTGTTAGCGTTCTATTCAAACACTCCTCCAACTAGTATATATAATTAGTTACAAACCTCACACTATACATAAAGCGCTAATTAGGTTGGCATGTTACTAATGAGCACACCATTAAAAAGTTCTCAACTAAGTTCTATCCAATGCCGACATAACTTTACTAGCAATAATCACCACATGATTAAAAGCCACCCTGTTCTGTCACTACATAGTACACTTATCAGACACCGGGTATTGTTTAGTAAATCAATTATAGAACAACAAATATCACATAGGTGACGTGATACTGATATTTAATCAACTCTTTATAAAATGGTGAGAGAATATTTTTTTTAATTACATCACCCATTCGTGGGGAGTAAACACAAACACACATACACCAATTAAAAATAGGATCACAACGGAATAGTAACATCCCCCTACCATGTATTACAGCTAAAATCCAGTTAGATACACCAATGATTTGTAGTAAGGGTTGGTAATAGGGGTTGGGGGGGGCCTACTTGGCTACTCGTGATAAATTAAAGATCATGCCACTCTAAAATCCTATTAATGAGGAAAATGGAATTTTACTGCCCCCTTCCCCGCGTCTCTTCGCCATCAAACCCTTTCCACTCATGGATTTTAATGAGTTGCCATCCATGTATATGCGCTTTATTTCCGAGTGTTTGATGTATAATGGGTTTTCTGATAGCACGAGCATCAAATCCACTATAATACCCGCTAACATTAATAGTCGGATTGGTAAGAACGTGACGATTTGAGCAGATAGAGCGAGTGATTTGTACGAGGGTTGGTAGGAGATTTGGGGTAGCTTTAAGCGATGATTATAAGCTTTAACAGACATAAGTGATGTTAGTGATTGGGTGTTATACATGTATAGCTACAAATTTTTTTTAAAGGGCATTTAAAAATCACAAACAATTTTTGTTTGAACCCAAAATTGATAACATTTTACACAATTACTAGCTTTATTTTTTTGGGTATTGATAATATACAGGTTGTTCGGAAACTTATAGCCCAAACTGCACATAAAGCTTTTTTGAACCAAAAGTAATACAAAATCCCTTTACATTTACAACCTTAAAACTATGCTAATACCATTAAATTGTGTTCAAAGTTTCGGTGTACAGTGCCGGGAGAGCAAAGCTGTTCAAGCATACGTGTACAACAGGTTGCATAGGAGCTAGGTGCATGGCACTGCACATGTAGTAATGGCAAGCACTTTTTGTAACGTAAGACCGTTAATGATGACCCTCAGAATGTATTCGTATTTCTAGGTGGACTGGTCTGTTGCTTACTATTAATTGTATGTTCTGCTGCCGTGATCCAAGATGCCGCGCACCTAGCTCATATGCCACCTGTTGCACACGCATGCTTGAACAGCTTTGCTCTCCCAACACTGTGCGTCGAAACTTTGAACACAATTTAATAGTATTAGTATAGTTTTACGGATTTAAATGAAATGGTATTTTATATAACTTTTGGTTCAAACAAACTATATGTGCAGTTTGGGCATTAAGTTTCCGAACAGCTTGTATATCAAAATTTACAACTGTTTATGACATAACCTGACGTATAAATACTTTTTTAACTGTCGGATATGGTTTATCCTATGAAAATTAGGGTAAAGGTCATATATAGTACACGTAGATGTAAAAAAAAAAACTGTACGTTGCACCGCACATTCTTTCTGTTTAATCGTAAAATAAAGACATTTCCTAAAAACTCTTGAAAATTAGTGAAACTAAATAATATATACTGTTGCAGTTACACAACATCAATTATAATAAATGTAATATATTATACTGTTATAGAAACATTGAGAAAGGAGGAGTAGCTCTGTCCACCAAAGAGCATAAAAATCAATTTCATTTTTCTTATTACTCCATTAAAAAAATGGTACGGTGCACCGCACAGACTTTCTCTCTCTTTCTATAAACTCAAGTATCGTCAAGGTGTTGCACATCTTCAAGTCATCGCATGGATATTTAATTATTCATTTATACATTTTGACCAATAAAAAATGTAAATATTGACTATTGAGTCTAAAATGGAGATAGATCATTGCTGTGCAAACATTTCTCCTAAGAGTTTTAAGGAAAAATAACATACTTTTTTAGATACTTATATTTAATTACTCTATGGCATTGGAGAATTATTGCGTTAAGACTTAAGTAGTATATGTTTACAACTAAAGCTCACAAAATTGTATTAATATATTTGCAAATATCTCAGAAACTGTTGCTTTTATAAAAATATATGTCAAATAAAAGTTTTTTATTTCTAATAGTCCTACAATTTTGCAATGATAAGTTATTTAGTTTCTCAAATAGTTGTGGAGATAAGGAAATTACCGCTTATGTAAAGTACCCTAAAAATCATTTTCATAGGAAAATGAAAATAGCCAGTCTATTTATAACCTTAATCAACGCCTAGATACGAATTTTAATCAAAATCGTTTGAGCAGATTTTGAGAAAACCTAATTTTACTTTCTCTCTATCTTACGCTTAATTTTAAGTTTTAATAGACACACAGACAGACGGCATTGCAAATACTATTTTTTAGGGTTCGGGGGGTCATGAGACGTCGACATCAATCAACATTTCAGGTTAGTTTTTTTTACGGTCGCAATACTTACAATTTAATGTCCAAAAAGTTAAAAAAATATATATAATTGCGTAAAGATTGAAAGTTATTGATTTTATAAAAATATGTTTCGAATAAAATATTTGTATTATAAATATATATACATATTTGTAATGCTAAGTAATTTCATATCTCAAAGAGTTTCGGAGCTATTATAAAAAATGTTAATTAACGCATCAGACCGGAGCCCTTAAAGCCATTTTGCCGAAATATTGAGAGTAGCCATTTTGTTTGGAATATTTATTAATTTTTATAAATGAAATTTAATCAAAATCGATAGAGCCGATTTTGAGAAAATCGACTTTTTCTCTTTTTGCCCTTCAGTAAACTACCCTTAATTTTAGGGGTCGATATCCAATTCCAAAAATCCATCGGGGCAACCCTATGAAAACCCTAGATATCAAGTCTGAGCTCAATCGGTAAAATAGTTTAGGCTCTAGTTGGAGGTACAGACAGACAGACGGAAATTCAAAAAACAATTTTTCGGATTCAGGGAGTCATGAAACGTCAAGATTCATCAAAATCTCGAGTTCGATTTTTTTGACGATCACCATACTTTCTCTAGTTGTAAGATGGAGAGAAAGTAAATATGTGTTTGCTTATAGATCAGAAACTATTGATTTTATCAAAATATATTTCATATAAAAAAGTGTTATATTCATTAATAATACATCTTTATAGTGATAAATTATTTTGTATCTCAAATAATTACAGAGATATAATCAAATTCGGAGATTTATGCATCATAGTAATCTCATAAATGAAAATTTCCATTATGTGCGTAATGTTAAACAGTATATAGATACAACATTTAGTAAAAATCTTTATAATTAATTTTGAGATAATCTATTTTCTGTCTTTTTGCCCTTCAGTAAACTACCTTCATTTAAGGGTTAGATCAATTTTCTCTCATCTTAATTTTCATATTATGTCGTTATTACGACCTTATGACCTGCATTGGTGGACATGCAGACATAAGCGTCAGCTTGGATGGGATCTCAATGTTATCCGTGAGGTGAAATAGGCTCTTATTGTTATCCATGTGGTTATATGGGCTCCTGATGTTTTACTTGCATGGTTAGATGGGCTCTTGATGTTATACGTGTGGTTAGATGGGCTCCTATTGTTATACGTGTTATTAGATGGGCTCTTGATGTTATACGTGTGGCTTGATGGGCTCCTATTGTTATACGTGTTATTAGATGGGCTCTTGATGTTATACGTGTGGTTAGATGGGATCCTATTGTTATACGTGTTATTAGATGGGCTCTTGATGTTATACGTGTGGTTAGATTGGCTCCTATTGTTATACGTGTTATTAGATGGGCTCTTGATGTTATACGTGTGGTTAGATGGGCTCTTATTGTTATACGTGTTATTAGATGGGCTCTTGATGTTATACATGTGGTTAGATTGGCTCCTATTGTTATACTCGTGGTTAGATGGGCTCTTGATGTTATACGTGTGATTAGATGGGCTCTTGATGTTATACGTGTGATTATATGGGCTCTTGATGTTATACGTGTGGTTAGATGGGCTCCTATTGTTATACTTGTGGTTATATGGGCCCTTGATGTTATACGTGTGATTAGATGGGCCCTTGATGTTATACGTGTGATTAGATGTGCTCTTGATGTTATACGTGTGATTAGATGGGCTCTTGATGCTATACGTGTGGTTAGATGGGCCCTTGATGCTATACGTGTGATTAGATGGACCCTTGATATACGTGTGATTAGATGGGCTCTTGATGCTATACTTGTGGTGTGTTGGACTTTTAGTGCCATCCCTGTGTCGATATTGGCTCTGAGTGCTATCCGTGGATGGAGACTAGCTCTTAAGCGCTCAAGTCCAATTTTTTTTAAATGTGTTATGTTCATCATCGATATTTTGCTTTAGTTCTCATAATAGTTTACCTTTACATTCAGTGAATCTTGATCACACATTATGACCTATTACCTTACCTGAACGTTAAGTGCTTGTAATATTACGTCAATGTATAGTTGGTCATGGCCCACTTTGGTGGCCGCATAGTCCAAAGCAGGTCGGGCCAACAATTTCATCCTAAGGGTCAAATTTTATTTTCACTTTCCACCGTGGACCGAAGGTATATTATTAATCCCATCTATTAAAAACAAACCTAGAAACAAACGATCATTTTCAATAATTATAATAAATTGTATTTTTGTTTGGTAGAGTATTTCAAAATTTTCTGACAAAAATAGTTTTATTAATCTCCCAAAAACTGTGTTATGAAGTGTTCACGCACACACATACTTTGACAAACCAACATAGCCATTATATACATTTTTACTAATCAAATAAGTGTATTGTAAACTGCAATCATGACTTTTTAAATAAATATTTTTATTTGAAACATTGTCTATTTCATATCTCCCACCAAGGGCTTCCCTTTAATTTTCTTCCAGTATATTGTGAGGGCCATATTTTCAGTGAGCGCGGGCCGCGTCTGTCCTGCGGGCCATTAGTTGGATACACACACTGGTATAAGGTGTAATTCTCGCTTTAGATTAAAAATGACGCTGGAAATCAGGGTTTGAATAAGTGTCGGGTGTATTCAAGGTGGTTTTTACTAAATTGATTCTCGTCCTACTTACGAAAATGTGGCTACCTTTTATATATACTCAACTTAGGTGGTCTTGGCTTAAGGTACTAGTCTCAGGACCTCATGTTTGTGGGTTCAAACCCAACCGAGGTTGATGGATTTTTCTCGAGCGATACAAAGTTTGTGACACCATTTTCTCCAGAGGAGAAGTAGAGCCGTCTGTCCCATATCGATTGTGGCGTGTAGAAGAACCCTGGAAGATATGTGAAAATACCTTCTCTGGAAAAAATGGTAGGCCCTTTCACTCTAGATAATAGAAATTTTCCTTGTGCTGAAATAACAATTTGATTCAAAATGTACACCTTAAATACCTTAAATAAATAAAATTAAGTTTACTTTACATTCTATCTTCCTTATAACCCAACTAGTGTGAATATTTGGATAGCCCAAAACGCGTAACAAATACTCGGCGCACGCACACGCACACACACACACACAACACACACACACACACACACACACACACACCACACACACACACACAACACACACACAACCACACACATACACACACTCAAGTTGATCAAGGCCCTCTAGAGAGGAAACTACTTCTAGAAGACTGTGGAGACCTCAAGCGGCAAATTAAGTTACAATCGCAAGCTACAAGAAGCAGAAAGAGCTCGTCACACGGTCTGTCTCATCCAAAATTGAAACTATTCCTAGTTTAATGGGGCCAAGGGGGGTGGAAGAAGATCGTAGGGATTAGAGAGGGTTAGGGTTAAGTGAGGGGTGTAGAACCTCCTCCCTTGAAATCAATATCACTACCCCGCAGGTCACAAATGTTTCCCCCACTTCCCAACCTAACCTCTATCCTTTTTTTTTTTTTAGTCTTGCCATCCTCTTTCCTCAGCCGTGTTTCCCGTTACTCCTACCTTTATCTGCTACTCCTTCTATAGCTTCTTTACCCTCTCTCCACCCCCCTATTTCCCGTCCCTGTCTCCCTACCAACCCTAAGCTTTACCAGGGACAGGAAGATACTGTATTTCTCTCTAGTCGGCGGGAACCAAACACAAACATTGATCACGGACGACATATCACTTGCTAATCGATAGCAGTTCTGTGGGAAGCCTTGGTTGGGATGAAAGGGGTCAAGGGGGAGGGTGGGTCGTCGTGCCACCAGCTTTAACAGTGGGCTTTCATTCACTCGCTCAGTATGGTCATGAAGTGAACCCTTTCTACTCAGGGCCGCCCTCAGGGATGCGGCCGCACAGTGCCTCATGCTTGCTTAGGTAACAAAGGGGGGTAAAGGGGGTGGGGAGCTGTGGTTGGAATTTTTTGTATTTCACGCTCGTATAGTTAGTATAGGCGATAGGCGATCTAGCAAATATTGACAGATTTTAAGATAAATTAAAACAAAATAATGGGATTTAGTTTATCAAATGATTGAAGCTAGTTTTCCATTTTAACTCGACCGATTTGCATTTGTCTGTCTGTCTATGGTGTTTCACGATAACATTTTAACGCATTAACAGATTTAATCCAAACCTGGCACACTTGTTCCATGAACCTTTATACGAATCATATTCGTTAGGCAAGGAAATTTAACTAAGGTTGGGTAAAGACTAACCCTTATATTTAAAAAAAAAAATGGCCTCTAGCATTAATGCTTACAAGTATTTAACTTTTAGGGCATTTCTTGATGTTTTATACCACTAAAATTGTGCATATATGTGTATAGACTACTGTAATAACACTAAACAAAAATTAAGCAGGTTACAACAGCCCCCGAAAACGATCTGTCCCAAAAGGACCCACATCTGCAGGCAGCCCTGAGCTCTTGATTCTTCTTTTCAAGTACCAGTAGAATTTTCACCAACAATTAACTCCTACGTGACATTGTGAACGAATAGATCCTCTTCCATGAATGCGGTGTATTTTATATTAAAGTGATCCATAATCTTTTTTGATTAATATAGACTAATGAAGGGATTGAAAGGTACATAGGTTTTGAAGGGCCAGAGCAGATTTATTCATGCAGTTAATTTTTGAGTAGTCTTGAAACCAAACTTTATTTCACAAACAATTCCTATTTATTCATTTTAACCCCTCGTGGCGTAGTGCTAATGCGCTAGTCGGTTGAGCTCGACCGCCGAGACGGGAATCAAGGTTCCAACTCGGTCGGAGAATGGGGTTTTTCCTAAAAATGTTTTCCACTCTCCCTCCACGCAAATGCGGGTTCACTCCTCTAATTCAACCTTCTAATTCTAATCCATTAGCGTAATTAGTACTTAAGCGTATAACCGAACGTAGTAGACGCAGTGCTAAATATTATTATTATTATTATTATTCATTTAGGCCTACTTTCCTTACGTAGATTTAAAACAATATGACCTTTGTAGGCCTGGACTTAAATATTTATAATGACCTAAATAGCTTACAGTAAATAAGCTAAAATAAAATTAAAATATAACTCACATGACTTTATCAAACATGCACTTTACAATATCCATACAATGAAAAGTCCTTAGCAACTAAATTATTGCGTTCTGTTACATATAATATTAATAAAAATATATTTGCTTCATAAGTATTAGCTATACCTCTCCCTATGCAACCCTCCCGCATAGTTGCAGTATCATCACCAGGTTTATTTTACAGCCATAAAAGCAAATAGGATAGAAATTCATTGCCTACATTATCTTTTTGATCCAACAACTGTTTGGAAAAATATGTTTTTGAGTAGCTATGCACAAAGTATCGATTGTATCTAAAAATATTTTTAATTCAACAAAGGCGATCTAAGCTGATTCCTAAATGCCTAAATTCGCTCTTAAATGCCTAAAAATTACTCTAAAATGAAACAAGCCAAAGGAATATGGCTTAATATCCAAAATAATAAAAATAACCAAGAATGAACTTAAAGAAAACGTTTCAGCAACCAGGTGATCATGAACATAAACTATGTGCACACGTGAGAATTATCTGTGATATACAAAACAAAAGTTATGTCATTAAAACCCATGCCGTAGCTTTAACAGTATCTTAGTATGATCAACGAATTGATAACGTTTCATTTTTAAGGTGGGAGGGGGTTGTAATAAAATGACAACTTAGGGTCCCACATGCAAAAGTACTGAGAAGTAGTGCAGGCGTTTAAAAGTCCCAGATTATATAAGAATTGGTTTAATAATTTTTAATATAACTTTCACCAAATTGTATGTGAAAGTTCTGGATTGTTAGAAATTTTAATTTTTAAATTGTAAAAAAAAAATTATAGCTTACATAAAACCCTACAAAACAATCCCACATTATTTTTAAACAATATTTTGTGACCCTATCAAAACATGACTTTATTTAATAAAGGGGGGCTATATATAGGTCCCTAACCATTTACTTTAATCTCACAAGTACAAAATCATGTGTAAAGCGCCGTTAAATATTTTTTTATTATTTTAAACTCAAAATGTAAGCTTATTAACTTGTCAGAAACCTGCGGATAATTTTTGTCAACATTTTGTATAAAACGATATTAAAAATATATCTAACCACTTATTGAATAATGTGGGATTTCTAAACGTTTACAAGGCGTCTTAGTTTTCTATCATGTACCACCCTTAAGGTTGATAGTTTTGTAGTTTGTATTGCAAAATTATCTTTTTGGGTGAACCAAATAATGCTTCAAACACCTTCATACCGGAGTAAATCTGAAAAAAAATGGGTGAAATTTTATCAGACTTTAAGAGTTTCTAGGATAGTAGTCGGAGTAGACAGAAACCAAAAAATCCTCAATGCACCCGAACAGGATTCGAATACCAACTTCTCAAGGTTAAGTTCGAAGGGCTAGCCACTATTTCAACCTTACCCGTCATAGTCATGCCAAGTTTTTTACTTTCTCTCTATCTTACAGGTAGAGAAAGTATTGTGATCGTCAAAAAAATCGAACTCGAGATTTTGATGAATTTTGACGTTTCATGACTTCCTGAATCCGAAAAAGTGGTTTTTGAATTTCCGTCTGTCTGTCTGTCTGTCTGTCTGTCTGTCTGTCTGTACCTCCAACTAGAGCCTAAACTATTTTACCGATTGAGCTGAAACTTGATATCTAGGATTTTCATAGGGTTGCCCCGAGGGGTTTTTGGAATTGGATATCTACCCCTAAAATTAAGGGTAGTTTACTGAAGGGCAAAAAGAGAAAAAGTCGATTTTCTCAAAATCGGCTCTAACGATTTTGATTAAATTTCATTTATGAACATAAATAAATATTCCAAACAAAATGGCTACTCTCAATATTTCGGCAAAATCGTTTTAAGGGCTCCGGTCTGATGCGTAAATTTACATTTTTTATAATAGCTCCGAAACTATTTGAGATATGAAATTACTTAGCATTACAAATATGTATATATATTTATAATACAAATATTTTATTCGAAACATATTTTTATAAAATCAATAACTTTCAATATATACGCAATTATATATATATTTTTAACTTTTTGGGCATTTAAGCTTAAGTATTGCGACCGTAAGAAAAACTAACCTGAAATGTTGATGGATGTCGACGTCTCATGACCCCCCGAACCCTTAAAAATAGTCTTTGCAATGCCGTCTGTCTGTGTGTCTATTAAAACTTAAAATTAAGGGTAGTTTACTGAAGGGCAAAAAGAGAAAAAGTCGATTTTCTCAAAATCGGCTCTAACGATTTTGATTAAATTTCATTTATGAACATAAATAAATATTCCAAACAAAATGGCTACTCTCAATATTTCGGCAAAATCGTTTTAAGGGCTCCGGTCTGATGCGTAAATTTACATTTTTTATAATAGCTCCGAAACTATTTGAGATATGAAATTACTTAGCATTACAAATATGTATATATATTTATAATACAAATATTTTATTCGAAACATATTTTTATAAATTCAATAACTTTCAATATATACGCAATTATATATATATTTTTAACTTTTTGGGCATTAAAGCTTAAGTATTGCGACCGTAAGAAAAACTAACCTGAAATGTTGATGGATGTCGACGTCTCATGACCCCCCGAACCCTAAAAAATAGTCTTTGCAATGCCGTCTGTCTGTGTGTCTATTAAAACTTAAAATTAAGGGTAGTTTAACTGAAGGGCAAAAAGAGAAAAAGTCGATTTTCTCAAAATCGGCTCCAACGATTTTGATTAAATTTCATTTATAAACATTAATAAATATTCCAAACAAAATGGCTACCCTCAATATTTCGGCAAAATGGCTTTAAGGGCTCCGGTCTGATGCGTAAATTAACATTTTTTTAAATAGCTCCGAAACTATTTGAGATATGAAATTACTTAGCATTACAAATATGTATATATATTTATAATACAGATATTTTATCCAAAACATATTTTTATAAAATCAATAACTTTCAATATATACGCAATTATATGAATTTTTTTAACTTTTTGGACATTAAAGTTTAAGTATTGCGACCGTAAAAAAAAAAACTAACCTGAAATGTTGATGGATGTCGACGTCTCATGACCCCCACAACCCTAAAAAATAGTCTTTGCAATGCCGTCTCTCTGTGTGTCTATAAAAACTTAAAATTAAGGGTAGTTTACTGAAGGACGAAAAGAGAAAAATTTGGTTTTCTCAAAATCTGCTTAAACGATTTTGATTAAAATTCGTATCTAGGCGTTGATTAAGATTATAAATAAACTGGCTATTTTCATTTTCCTATGAAAATGATTTTTACGGTACATTACAGAAGCATTAATTTCCGTATCTCCACAACTATTGGAGAAACTAAACAACTTATCATTGCAAAATTGTAGGACTATTAGAAATAAAAAACTTTTATTTGACATATATTTTTATAAAAACAGCAGTTTCTGAGATATTTGCAAATATATTAATACAATTTTGTGAGCTTTAGTTGTAAACATATACTACTTAAGTCTTAACGCAATAATACTCCAATGCCATAGAGTAATTAAATATAAGTATCTAAAATAGTATGTTATTTTTCCTTAAAGTTCTTAGGAGAAATGTTTGCATAGCAATGATATATCTCCATTTTATACTCAATAGTCAATATTTACATTTTTTATTAGTCAAAATGTATAAATGAATAATTAAATATCAATGCGATGACTTGAAGATCTGCAACACCTTTTAAAATGTTAAAATTTTAACCAGAAATCGAAATTTTAATACGAAGTGTTGACCCTTGTGGAAGACATTAAACTGTTTGAAATGTTCTTAGGTGGACAAAGATGCGCCTCTTTTCTCATTGATTCTATATCATTGTATATTATTTTATGCGTGTTCTTATGTGGAGTGGTGATGATACAATGTACATTATTCCGTTCAGAAATCTTACGAGTTTATAGAAAGAGAGAGAAAGTCTGTGCGGTGTACCGTACCATTTATTTTAAATTTACTTTTGTGGCTTATTAAAGGCTGATACTCAAACTAATCAATGAAATATGTATAACTTAAAACTTGTTTTAAAGTAAAATAAAATAAAATTAATACGTCATAGCTTAATAAAATAAATGTATACATACGTGAAAGATCGTTGAAAAGTAAACCGACATCTTCTCTTTCTTTCTCTCTCTACGTCAGGCAAAGTAAGACTAATGTTAGATTTATTTCTTGTGAAACATCTAAGCCAAGACCAATTTTCTTCTTCCTAGTTTCCTTTTTTTTTTATCCTCCGACCAACAAGTTATGTCTGCAGATTCTTCTAGCATTCGGACAGAACGTTAACATTCCTGGCATATAATGTACATACACGCACATGTGTATATATATATACATATATATAGATACACATAGTTGGAGGAGGGTTTCGTGTGTCCTGCGATTTAGATTTGAAACACGTTTCGGGCGAGGTAAGGAGGATGAGGAATACATCTACTATAAGGCAAATGGAAAAGAGAACATATAAAAATGAGATGGAAAGGATATGTAGAGAATCTCAACAGAATACTAAAAACTCCAGTTACTTTGAGAGAATTGGCAAGCGCGCAAAAAAATCTGTATTTTTAAAAATATAATTCTTAATGTAGATAAGTTATATTTGTATCTCATTCCTTCTAAATAAAATGTCAAACGTATAGTAATTAATACACATCTTTTACTTTCTCTCGACCCCCCTCCCCCCCTAGAGAGAGAAGTATTGTGATTGTTATAAATTTCGACGTTTCGTGATCACTTGAAATAGAAAAGTGTTTTTTTGCGAAGTCTTCTACCTGTCTATCAACCTATAGCCGAAATCATTTTACCAATCGGGGTAAAACTTGGTATATAAGGATTTAATAAGGTCCTCCCAAGGTGTTTTTGGAGTAAGGTATCTAACCTTAAAATTAAGGGTAGTTTACTGAAGGACAAAAAAAGAAAAAAAAATAGATTTTTTCAAAATCTGCTTTCAAAAGTATGTGGTACTATTAAATATAGAACTCTTTAGTTTGGAATATATATTTTTAAACCAATTATTTCTGAGCTATAAGCAAACATATATACTTTTTATGGAGTTCTTTAGTGGACAAAGGTGCTCCTCTTTGATTAATGTTGCTGTAATATTATATACTATCTTTTACCTTTCGTGGCTTCGCCCGCAATCATTGATAAAATCTTTTAATTTTTAACTAAACTGTTTTGGTCATAAATCAAACTTTATTATTTTCAAATATCTTTGCGTTTTTCTCAGCTCTGGAAGTAAATAATATTTCCATATTATGCTATCTTTAGTTTAACATTTTAATTATGATCACATTCATATATACTCGTAAAATTAAAATCACATTATATCTCTTATCTCTTATATCTCTTATATACGAAAAGTTTAAATATTAGTATTGTAAAATTAATGTAAAATGAAAGGTTGGGAATAGTCCTGTATGTTATTCCAGGACATACTCTACCTACGTACCTAGTTTCATTCGAATCCGCTCAGCAGATTTGGCGTGATTGAGTAACAAACATCCAAACACACAAACTTTCGCATTTATAATATTAGTAAGATTATTTTGTTTGGCTCTTTGTTTGAATGTTTCTAAAACAATGTTCATTTCACAAATTTTACGAGATTTTATTAAATGTCTCTATTTCAAGAATAAATAAAAAAAAAGTATGTATTGCTCACCGTACCATTTATTTTTTTAATCTTTCCTTTTACATTAGTTATTTATACTCTCTTCCTTTTTTAATATTAACAACGAATCAAGTTTTTTGGAAAAAAAAAAATTTTGCCTTGTGACTTATCAACCGTTCGCAGTTTTCTTATACTTTAAATAAATGGTTAGGGATAAGGAAGGTAGAAATTAAAAATGTACCTACATATGCGTGGAGTGTGAGTGGAATGCAATTTAGGACTAAAGCATTATCAGAATATCCAGCAGGGTTTCAAACCACAACCTCCTAGTCACCGAAAATCCAGACAGGTTGAGGATAACACCTTAGCCCACCTGATCAACGACAATGTAATAATATATATATATTTCCATAACCGCAAGAAAATGTGTTGATGCTTATGGTTTGGCATTATTAAAAGTTGTAACTTTACAAATAAAAAATGTATACCTTTATTTAATGATTGCGGATAGTGAGCTTAGATAAAAGCAAATGTTCCCGCATTAGCTTAAGGAGATAATGTGAAAACATAAGTAGAAATTCAATGCATAGAAACCATTATCAATAAAACCTCTAGAGATTCAACTAATTTCTCTTCCATGAATAGAATATGAGGAATACTTTGTAGTGATTTAATTTATTGAGACATATTGTGACAGTGAATACATAATAACTGTTTTGACGTAATGAAAGATTGTCAGAACAAAACATTTTATCGCAGATTTACATTTTAAATTAAATGTGTAAGCGTGGTTTATATACTACAGCTAATTGGATTATTCAAGGATTACTTTCCTGTTTTGAGTAATCAATTTTAACAAACTTTTAATTCTAACAATATAATTTCTTATTTAATATCTCTAATGAATTTACAATCAATATATTGCTTACCAAATTTAAAGTTTATTTTAACTGTCTTTTGGAGCTATACGCGCATTATATATTAACTATTAATTATTTTGAATTTCATTTGTCAAAAAAAGAAAAGAAAACTGATGAAATTTAAATTAATTCACTCCCGGTAAAAAAAATTGTGTTGCGAATAAAATATTCGTAGAATATAAGAAGAATAAGGAGACGATCGAGGTTTAAAACCTTTTAACTTTATACCCCTTTATTAGCAAGAAAAAATAGATAAAAAAAAAGAGACTGAGGACATGAAATAAATGTAAAGAATAAAGAGAAAGTAAGATAATTGATTTCCTGCTTTCTTCTTCGAGAAGTTAATTGAAAATCTATGTCACGCTATTGTTTAACAGCTTAAGCTCACTTCGGTGGCAGAACGGTTTAAAGAGATTGGGGTTCTAATCCCGGTTGGGTTTGTAATGCAGGTGACTCTCCTTCTACGCATAATAACCTAATTAGTACATAATCATACAAACCGAACGGGTAGCAAGATGAGGTAGGGTACTAAAAAAAACTTCTAGGGCAAATTTTAGAAAATCTCAAATATTTGGTAGCTTATTTATTTAATAACCCAATACGATGTTTAGATTGAAATATATATATTAATAACTAATTACGCCTAGAAATAAGCGTAATGTATAATTACCAATAATATTCAGTTCAATTCACATGGCATTATCGGAAAACTAAACAAAATATTAATTTATTTGAGGTATTTAACGTGCAAAGCCAAATATAAATGGTTGTAAGCACTTGTAAATTCAGTTACAGCGATGAAAATACTATTTACTACCAATCTCAAAACCTTTTATAATAATAGGCTTGAGATAGAAACAAATAGTTAAACTATATTTTCACAATTTCTATTTGATCAAAGGTATCTTTAAGTTAGCGTATTAATATATCGGGTGTTTAGGTTAGGTTAGGTTAGGTTAGATTAGGTTAGGTTTAGGTTAGGTTAGGTTAGGTTAGGTTAGACCTTGGTCGTTGTAACAAATTCCATAGTGCACACTACAAAATTCACGGCAGAAATTAAATTAAATGGTGAAGGAGTGAGTTGGGAATTCGGGGGCATTGTTATCAGCAGTGAGTCATGCGCAGGTGCGCTACTTGACCCCGGTCTTCCAGATATTTGGGGAAGCCGAGTCGGTTGAGCCCAAATTTCACATCATTCCATTTGAGCAGAAATTTCACTGAGCCCATTTTTCATGCATTCTCCGTGATACCAACCTATTTACACTAATTAGGTAGGGGTTAGGAAGTTATAAAATATATAATGTTCACACTAATTTGCATTGAAGGGAAGATTGGTAGCTCATTAAGGAAAAAAAACCCCATCTCAGCGTAAGCCCTTCCCGAGCCTACTCTTTACCGGCCAACCGGACACGATGATACTAACACCTTGCTCCATATGACCATTGGTACAGGTAGTTACTAATTCAATGCTAGTTATATATTTAATCTTTCAAAAGTTTTACCATTCATATTAAATAACTTTTCTAAGGCAAGGATTTAGGGTTGTTAAATTGTTTTCGCTCTCACTTTTTAGCTAAGTTATGAATATAAATTTATTTTTATTAGGTTGTATTAACTATGTTCCAGTATTTTTGTATTCAATTACATTTATTTAAAATTTAAATTATAGTAATGACTCACCTGCTTGCTTTGAAAATGTACAAGGGTCATGGTGGAAAGTTCAAGAAAATGTTATAAGTTCAATAATAACTGTAATTCTACAAACAGAAATTTCATGACGTACTTTGTACCAGATGTTGAACCAAAATATGTATAGACCATCTTATTAAGGTAATCACTTTCAAATTACTGAACACTATATAATATTTTCCTCTTTCATAATTTAACTAAAAGGTATTTAATAAACATTGATGTGGTTTATTTTCATAAATGTTGATAACAAAAATAAGAACTTACTAATTAGGTTTGTTTTTCAATTTAATCAGGCCAACTTTGTAAGTATGTTGTTTAGTTAAATTGTTGCAACGTCTTCCATACATGCAACATAAAGTTAAATTCAGAACACAGTCACAAATGTTAATCTTGTTTCAATATTGACCAAATATAAATACAATTATTTAATTTTTGTTTACTTTTATATTATTTGTCAATATTTCTGATTATTCACCAAAATTTAAAGTTGTTTTAAATAGTTTGGGTCTTACTAACTGTTAATGATGACGTCAAAAATAATAGCAAAATAAATTATTGGACACATGAATATATAAAATAGTACGAGTAAATTTATATATTTTCAATACTTTTTTTTTCAATTGCGATTCCACTTTACATCATATATACATTAGCATCGCGTCTTACTAACCATTTGGGTTGTACGCCTATGTTATATTTACTCTAATGATCTATGAATGAGGAAAGTTAAATTTAGAGGAAGTGGACCCGCAATTGCGTGGAAGTATTTTGTAAGAACGTTTATGTAAAAATTACCCTTTTTACACCCAACTAGATTTGAATCCCGATCTCCACATCATTGGAAATTTAGTCTATTGCAAGTATTAGGCCATGCGGCCACCGAAGCGGGCTACATCATACTAAATCTGTTGAAAACCGAAATATTGTTTACCTCTTTCCCAAATATTACAGCCTAAAAGGTACAGAATGTGTATGTGTAAGCTAGTAAAATAGAAAAAAATCCAAAACATATTTTTATTATTATTATTATTATTATTACTATCACCCAGGTCTTAATATGCCGTTCAGGTTATACGCACTTAAGCTTAAGGGTGATTGTGAGATGAAGTGTAGGACCTACAGTTTAACGTGGGATCTGAACCACGGTGGAGGCCTGGCAGTCCTCACATTCACGAGTTGTGATTAATACACGTCCTGTCAGGGGAGAAGGAAGGGTTTGGCAATCAGATAAATCCATGCTGGGACCGAGGATTGAACCCCGGACCCCTAGCACAAAAGTCTAACACCTTACCCCTAGACCGCCAGGTCACCGATTTTTTTTTGTTCAATATTATATACCCTTTAAATTGGAGAACTACATTGGGGTGAAAGGATAAAGGGGAAGGGGGCTTCTTTCCTTTTAGTTTGAATATGTATTTTTTTAAATCTTATTTATGTAATATAATTTAAAATGTATTTCACATAAATTTTTATGAACTTTACTAGTTTATTAAATAGTGAGCTTCCTGTCATATTCAGTTAATATGAAAATCTGATCGTTCATCACATTCCATTTTTTAATAAAGACCCGCCCGTTGCCAAAGTAATGATCTCACCCCCCTCATCCCTATTTCTCCCACCCATCCTTCTAAACCACCCAACTCCAATTTTCAACATATTGGCGTTTATGACCGCTTGTCTTTTTGCTTTTTGAAAGAAGAAGACATGTTAAAAAAAAATCTTATGATAGTATTTTTTCCATCCTCTTTCTTTTGAAAGAGTCTTAAGGGTAATATGAAGCGTGGAGGTCCTTGTTTGACTTCCAGTAGCGAGCCACGCGTTTGTCTTTTGTTTCCATCTCGTCGAACTATGAGCCTCCTATGTAAACAAGACCGAGAAATGATTGGGTCTTGCTGACAATATTGGGCCGAAAAGTTTGTGGGGGAAAGAACGACCTATCGACCATAAGACAAGAGTCGATTTTAGTCATCTTACTTGGCCTAGCGATCAGACTAGGACACCGGTCAAATCTTAAGGAGCCCTCCTCACACCACGGATACCAACTAGCATTTAATTATATAATTAGGACAATTTGCAGTACTAAATGAAATTAATAGAAAACAGCTGATTTTGATAATTGACCACTTGTTTTAAATCTTATGGATTAAGGGTGTCGGTAGAAATAGTGGCCTACAGCAAAAACCTGGATTTTCTAACGAATCTTCAGCTGTTCTGTTTAGTGTACAGTGGCTTATTTGTACACCTATTTTTTATTTACATCACCATGGAGACTTTGAATTTTTGTATGATTGGATATCGGTGAATAAAATATTTCTCTTTGGTTATGGTTCGGTGTGGTGAAACAAATAAAACAAATTTGACCTAAAAAATGTTTATAACAAACAAACCAATTATTATAGTTGGTTAAAAGTTTATTTCTATTTGATGCTTATCTAATTTGTTAAGAAATTAAAATTACTCTCCCAACCTAGGTCTTTTTAGCATTGAGTCTTACTACCCGTTTGAGTTTTATATATACGCTTATGTACTAACTATGCTAATTATTTTAAGGATTAGGAAGGCTATATTTTAAGGAAGTTTACCCGCATTTGCGTGGAGGAAGGTTGGAAAAACATTTAGTAAAACCATCTTCAGTACACGCGACTGATTAGAACTTAGGATCTACCCGTTATTGGCAGTCTGGTCTACTGCGAGAGTAACGCCTCGGACTATGCAGCCACTAAAGTGGGTCCCATAAAATTGTTATAATTGAGAGACAAGTTTATTTAGGAAAGGGTAGCTTTAAAGTTCTAATCGTGATGTGTAGGTCAATAATATACGTTTTTACTAGAACCGAACATTGAAAGCATAAAATTTATGGAGAATGAATTGACTTTGACGAATAAATTTGTAACCAGAAAGTTAAGAAAGACCTCAGTTTATATAAATTTTAATAACAACAATCTTAATACATTTTAGCGTGTTAGTTTGTGATCATCGTTGAAATACTCCAATATTAGTTATTTAATAAGAGTTCAAAAAAAGGGTCGTACTGTAGAGAGGTTTTTTTGTATTCTTACTCAGAAAAAAATAATAGAACAGGTGAAACCGTTTAACCACATTTAAAAAATTTAAACAGTTTAACGAGCACCCTACACTGTCAATAATATTGACAATATGTAAACATATTGATAATAGTATTGAGGGTGTATGGTGGATATTGATAGATTGAAGTCGGTATTGAGGAAAATCTAAACTTTTTGAAATCCGACCGTCAATATTAGAGGATCGTGGGAATATTGACAGTAACATTGATTGTGTAAGTGCTCTCGTTAATATTTCTATCAGTATTTCAGTTTAGTACAACGCACAATGAAGAACGCATCTCCTCGTGTCTGACGCAGAAGAAGTGGCTTTATCAAGGAAGTTGGAAGATTATGTCAATGAATATAAAACTGAAAATAGATCTGAGCGGTTCCAAAAAATTCATTGATCAATATGAATGTTTTTCCGGAACTATGGGCTTCACATGCTTCAACGACTACTGTACTGCTTGAAATGGGTGACATTATCGATGAAAACTTTTGGTCTTAAAAATTCTTGCCTGTAGCAAGATATTGCAGAGTTCTATCTTTCAAGCGTGCGCGCTCAGTCACTCACTCCAGTCTGGCCACCTCTCATTACAACCAATGTGTTCTATTTTATATGTTAGTCACTCACTCGATCCAGTCTGGCCGTCCCCTTACCACTAACCTTTCTTCGGTAAACATACAGTTCCGCATATTTGTGTTTTTCTTTGTCAAGTTAGGGCTTTGCCAATTGCAGTAACTTTTGGAAAATATTATCACTCCTATGAAAATAATTATGAAAATAGTTTTCATCCGTTAGTTGTATTTCACGCAGCAAATTAACTTAGTTATAGATATAGTTATCAATCCTGAACCATTCTTTTACCCAACGCTTTCGTCTAACCGTTTGCTTCGTGCCTATGAACATTATTAAATCTAAACACGCTTTGGTTTTTCTGTCCATTTTACAAGGAGGTCTTTTCACGACAATGCGGTGCACCAAACTCAACTGTGAATTATGGCAATAATATTGATCATGTAGTGTCTAATTTATATTGACGGATATTGAAAATAATATTGATCAATAGTATTGATCAATATTATTGACTTTGTAGGGTGCCCATAATAAACTGATCCTTATTTCTCTGCTGTGCGATAAAGAATTAAAAAACACACACTTATGTATATTATTGGTTATGGTGTTCTTTTGTATCTAACTTGTCCATTATTCGGCTTTAGATGGGCTCTTGAATACTTGCAGGTGCAATGCATTTAGCGTAAATGAGTGTAACTGGCAAAGTTTTAAAAAAATCGTCAATCCTTATTTTATTTTGAATCAACTAAGATGTAAGTGCGTTCTTTACAAAGTATCATGTATGATTTTGTATATTTTTCTTAGAACCGTGTCTTACTACCTATGGGTTGTAGGTTTATGTACTTACTACGCTAATTAACAAGGGACGAGTAAGGTTGAATTTAGAAGAAGTGTACCTACATTTGGGTGGATAGAAATCGGGAAACCAATTTTAAAAACTTAGTAAACTCAACTGGGATTGAACCACGATATACCAGTCATTGGAAGTCTAGTCTATTTTGAGATTGACGCCTTAGCTTAGACCATGAGGCCACCGAAGTGGGTTATGATATTGTAGATTATAACTTTATTTCGAAACTAAGAAATTACAGACTGAAAAATAAAACTAGTAGAATACTTTATATTCAAGTAGTACTTTGATTTGAAATCAGACACTTTACATATTTTATTCTGTAAATTTTAATTATTAATATTGCGATGCGTTGTGCAGTATACAAATCAGCTTTGAAGCCATTAACTGTTTTGGATATTTATTCCATTCAGTTTCATCAGGAAGAATAACTGTTTACAAACGTATAGAATTCCTAAAAGAGATATAACATTTGCAAAACGTAAAACAAATATATATACATATATATATATAAATAACACTATGTGGTCCACAAAACGATATTTTTCATGCTTGATTAAGCACGTAGCCTACCAGCTTTTGACTTTTAGTCTAGGAGATATATTTTTAATATTTGAAGAATACTGTTAATGGTCCTATTTCTACTTCTGAACTGTACTTTAAATAAAAAATAAATATTTATATATGTATTTACTATTCAAATCTACTCCATAGGTATGAAAGTACAAACTTAACATTTGAGGGTAGTTTTCCTTAATGCACAACCATAAAACATAAAGTACTTAAACTATAACATTTATTCTTTAAAAAAACTCTTTAAAATAAACGTATTGTTAGTGCCTAAGACAACTGAGATAGTGAGCTTAAATATTGGTTCATAGCTTATCTATTTAATAATGAAACGTGGGAGCTAAATCTTTGACCACAACTTGATATAGGCCTACTCTATACTAAATATCTCAAATAAATATAAAAATACTTTTAAGACCTCGAGCATGGTCTAGTCTATAAGTGGACTCCCAACATACTCGTGTCACTTTTCTTCTAAGAAAGTCGACATAAGAAAAGGGGTCCCCAACCCCCTATATAGCTGTACGCTCCAATGCACTCTCGCAGACAAAAAAAATAATAATAAGAAGAAGAGGAACACGAAAGAACGACGAGCGGTCCCCCTCCTCCCCCCTCAAACGTTCTCTCCCCTATTTTCTCGCGTAAGTTCCGAAGTCCCAGTTCCACCTGAATGAATGCAGCAGCAAAGTCTAGATCGGCCTTCTCTAATGAACCTAAACGATGCGACGTCGTCTTCAAACAGCGTCCGCCTTGGATGGAGGTGCTCGTGGGGTGAGCGGGGCGCTGAGTAGGTAAGGGGTGGGGGGAGGTAGGTCATAAATGTATCTTCTTTGCACCCAGGTTCATAAGGGGGTTGTTAATTAATGTTGGAAAGTTGGTACTGAATTATTTTTTTTTTATGAAATAAGTCATTCAGACGTGATAGATGTGATGTAAAGATGTAGTTTGTTAGTAACTTTTCGTGTTTGGATTTGATTTGTCAAAGTATTATTATGTTTTGCAAAGATTTACACAACTCGTTGATATAACTTAGATATAATACTTTTTTATTTACTAAGACGTTCAAAACTAGAACTATCAACGATTTCAGTGTCCCGCATTTTAGTTGAGGTTGGTGTTTAGGGGAAGTGAGAAAATATGTTTTTGCAGTTTTTATTTCATAACTTTTTTTGGGTTAAAATAAATCAAATAATTATTTAGTGTTAACACAAGAGTTAAGGTGGGATGGAAGATGATTCGAGAAAAGTCCAATTTTTTTTGCAGTTTTGGTAGCAAAACATTATTTGCCCAAAATAAATAAAATATTTCTCCATTAGAAACATAGGAGTTCAATTTTCTTCACGTGGTAATATCAACATTTGTTGAATATTTGTCATGATCATCTAACAAACTTTTTAAAGTAAGAGAAAAAGTTGTCATTAAATTTCAGATCACTGTTGACAGATATTCAAAACATTTTGAGGTCACCATGTGTAAAGAATTAAATTCTATGTTTGTACTGGAGCAATATTTTATTTATTTTGTCCAAAAAATGTTTTTCCAAAAAAACTGCAAAAAACACTGGCCTTTTCTCGCGTCCCCTTCAATCACACCTTTATTTTCTTTACTTGATGACTTCAACATTTCTTGAACTACCTGTCAAGGGTGACCTGGAATTAAATGACAACTTTTCCTCTTAGTGTAAAACGTTTTTAATTTAATTCCACCATGATCATGAAAAATATTCAACCCCTTTTTTATAACACCGTGTGAAAAAATTAAACTTTACAGTTCTAATAGAGAATTATTAAACATATTTTGACCAAAAAATGTTTCATTATAAAAACTATAAAAATAATTAGTACCTTTTATATCTTACCCTACTCTACCACCTTAAGTATCTTTATAGTTTTTATAGCAACAAATATTTTTTTTCAAACTAAATCAAACATTTCTCTAATATAAACATAGAGTAGGCCTATACATTTTTCACATGGTGACCTCAACAGTTCTTGAATATCAGTCACTGAAGTCCTAGAATATAATGATAGTGTTTTATTCCTAATTTAAAAAGTTTCTCATCAAATGCTAATAAGTTCATGAAAATATTATAGAACTATTAAATTTACTACGCGTAGAAAATTAAACTCTATAACTATACAGAAGGAATATTTGATTTATTTTGCCAAAAAGATTTTTTGTCATGAAAAACTGCAAAACCAGTTAAATTTTATAACGTCCCTTCCACCATAATTTATTAATAGACCGGGATGTCCACATATTTACACTAGAGATACAGGGATGAGAAAGGTATGGTATTATAGGAAGTGTACCTGAATTTGCATAAATAGTAAGTAGGAAAAGCCACCCTCAGCATACTCGGCCTAGATTTGAAAGTGGTATGCTCTTGGTGGACAGAGATGCACCTTTTTTTCTCAATGTTTCTGTTACAGTTGATATTATTTAATTTATACTATAAGGGTAAGTGTTTCTGTAACGGTGTATATTATTTCGTTTAAAACTTTTTACAAGTTTTTAGTAAATATTTCCATTCTAAGATTAAAACGAGGGAATTGTCTGTGAAGTTCACCGTACCATTTATTTAAATAGAGATCCTGGAAATCGGTAGTTTATTGTTAAGCTCTTTTGAGAAAATAGATGCTACTATTTTCTCAATATGTTTCTGTAAAAGTGTATATTATTAAATCTATGGTTTTTGGTGGAATGTGTGGCAATTAATTTTTCCACCATGTTTCTGAAACAATGTATATTATTTAATTTCACAAATCATACTGGTTTTAAGTACATTTCTCCATTTTTAGATAAAGGCGAGTGAAAGCATGTGCGGTCATAGTTCCATTTTACATATATTTGTTCGTTACGAGATGTAACTTATAATGGACTGCATAAATAATTATAAAATAATAATAATTTATGGTAAAATAAAATCGATGTTGACTTTAAAAAAAATCTTGTATTTTATCAAGCTTTTTCATGTCAGAATCATATAATAATTAGCACTTTACACCAAATATAACTATACAAATGTTTTATTTATTTTTAATAAGTATCGAGATTTATATCACAATGTTGTTAGTTCCCAATTTAATGTATGGTCGATATAAATATAATGTATTTACATGACCACTTATCATAAATATTGTGGATCACTTATTCCAATGTTTGGTAGTTTTAAATTAATTTATAACCACACTGACGTCTTTATTTTAAATAACATTACAAAAAGGAGACGAAATCTTCATATTAAAAAACTGTAAACTATTTTTTTTTTGCCACCGTTTGGGTTGTACGCTTATGTACTAACTACTCTGATGGCTTTGGGTATTAGAAAGCTTATATTTCAAGGAAATGTTCCCAAATTTGTGTTGAAGGAGAGTGAAAAACAATTTTGTAAAAAAAACTGCCTCAGTACACCTACCGGGATACGAAACCTAAATCTCCCCGTCATTGGCAGTCTAGTGTACTGCGAGAGTTGCGCGTTTGACCTGTGGCCAACGAAGCAGGTTTAATTGTTTTAATATGTCATGTAGTGTGTTGTACAGACATACAGTTAATTTCAACTAAACTAATATGCAACAAATTAAATTATGGTCTATTAATAAACATATATTGGCGTGACAAAATTTACCTACATCTATCTCTCTAAAACGCAATTTAATCCCAACTCAAACTATCGTATAGCTTTGAAGTGGAGTTGGTAAGTTAATATCTGGCTCTAAAATACTGTTAGGAACCTAATTACTAAACAAACAAATGTTATCTATAGAGATGGAAATCCATTAACTATGTCATCATAGCAAATTATCACTTAGGAGAAAGCTATACAGGACTTGTCAAAATGTTAGCTTTGATTAATGAACAAGACAATTTTACGGAAAGTAAAGTTAAACAGGGGCCCGATTTGGTGGCAAATATAATACTTTAGACGTCATTAACAATATCTCACCTTCTTTGGTGGCCGCGTAGTCTAAGGCGTCATTATAGTGTTTGACTAGGCTGCCAATGATAGGAAGATCGGGGTTCGATCCCTCTTCGGGTGTACTGAAGGTGTTTTTATAAAATGGTTTTCTACTCTACCTCCACGCAAATTCTGTTACAAAAATAATAATACTTAGCACCCCATCTTAGTATCCATTCGGGTTGTACGCTTAAGTACTAATTACGCTTATGGGTTAGGAATTGTGAAGTTTGAATATAGAGGAAGTGAACCCACATTTGCGTGGAGGGAGGGTGGAAAACCATTTAGGAAAACCCTCCAGTTCACCCGAGTGAGATTCAAACCTTGATATCTCCGTCCTCAGCAGTCCAGCTTAACACGAAACTAGCGCGTTAGTTAACTACGTCACCTAGGCGGATCTAATGTGGTTACACTTCATATAAATTCAACCTTTCTCATCCCTAACTCATTAGCCTAAACAGTATGTTTGCGTATAACCTGGACAGGTAGTAAGACGTAGTACTAAAAAACCATATATATAATTAGGTGATTTTATTTATATATATATATATATATATATATATATATATATATAAAATATATTAGATATATATAATTGGGTGATATATATATATATTCACCCAACTATTAAAAAAACTACAGATGCAACTATCACGATTATGTTTAAGCGTAAGCCAGGGGTGTAGGTACAGGAAATAGATAAAAAGATGGTAAAATGGTCCCTCCACCTTCTTCTAAGTATTGATACAGGGGAAATGCTCTTAGTGGCACTTCTTGGATACAAAATAGATAACTATATCTATTAAACTGTAGAGATTATTGAAAAATATAAAATATTTATTTTCACGAACCTCAGGCTGATATGTATTTTTTTTAAATATATCTAGCTATGTTTATTTTTTGATTTTTTTGATACGTTAATATAGGATCACATTTATTGTTATATCACATATGTAAAAAATATAATTTGAAACTTTAAATTGTTTTCATTGTAGTATTATGTATTTTATCTAAATACATTTTTAGAAGGGTTCCATAGGCCTAACCAGACTTCGAAAGGTTTCATAGGTTTAACTATATTTCCAAAGGGTTCCATTGGCTTCAAAAACTGTCAAATGGTTCCACAGGCTTCACCAGAATGCCAAAGGTTTCCACAGGCTTCACCAGAATGCCAAAGTGGTTTGTCGCCAGATTATCAAAGAGGCCCATAAGCCTAACCAGAAGGAGCCTATGTCACAACAAAAATGCTAAGAAACCCTTTTAATAGAGGTATAGTTTGCCATGCACCTTTCGGCTGTACTCTGACTTTTTTGGCTTACTCCAAGAAGTATAAGTTTATTTGTGCTTGTGATTAATCCTATATTTTATATAAAAAAATAAAATAACATCCCTCATATCTCTTATCCAGGGTATTGTAAAGTATGTGATAGACCTAGGAGGGTTTCACAGAAGTTCCAAATACCAGCCCAGATAAGTGAGATGTTGATCCATTGGAGAATCTCTCCCAGCAATCCACAACACTAGAAATTATCTTAGGTTTAGATAGTTTAAATATTTTTTTGAAGCATTTAACGTGCACTACATGAAGTGACTGAATATATTATTAGCACACGAAAATTTATATGAGCGAGAGCAAAAGGCCCTACCAATTTTACCGGAAAATTTATGTTCACATACCTTCCGGTGCTCTTTTACATGCCACAATCGACATGGGACCAACCACTTTACGTCCTCTCCGAAGGAATAAAAAGAGAGGAAATAAAATGAGAAGTTCACCCTGAGAGGGCTCCTGTCTATGTAATGATAACCCTTTCCCTCTTCCTCTGACGAGTTTACAAATTCATGTTATTATTTGCGCTTTAAACACTTTGACCTGCTTTTTAATTCTACATTTTCTTTTGTTCCTATTCTAGATAGACATATACTACCAGGGACTTTTTAAATCTACATCCTGACAGGAAGACTCCTACAGGCCATTTTCTTAACTAATCCAAATAATCTAAGTTGTAGAGGATTCATAACGTATACGTTTATAAAAAGACACTGAAAGATAAAAAGAATAACTTTTGACATTGTAGGACTATTTCTAGAATTATTTATGAATTAATAGTTTTTGTTTCAACGTTTTATCTTTAAAACTCACCGAGTAAAACGTAAATCCATTAACTTGGAAAATTATTTCTTGACCCGGCTGTGACGTCACAGGTAGGAAAAGTCCTGAAGGTAAGGTTAAAATCATGGTTTGACTTATTGTGTGTGTATATTATAATTAAATTTGTTCTTTTGCTTCACTTCTAGAAGCATCAGAATATGCATTTGGTATCATCGTATATTCCTCCAACCCGAACTACCATAAAGGTTTCGTCCGTATATAGGACCGTCCTTAAATTACGTAAGGGTTTTAGGAGTAGAAGTTCAGTATTTTTTTTTTTTAAGTTTTCTCACAAGAGAAAAGGGGTTGGAATTCATTTTGTGTAATTTTTTCAATCATTATTTAAAAATAAAACCAAATCTATAAAAAAAAATTGGCAGAAAATAAATATATCAACATAAAATTTAGCTTATATTATTAGCCTATATTTTATTTAATTACTTCAATTAAAGAATTCCAAGATTTCATATTTCTCGCTTTGTTACCAATCATTATGTCTAAAAATAATCAAATAATTAAAATAATCTAAATGACAAATCGTAAAAAAAATATACTTAGAAGAGAGATGTGACGGAAAATCTTACGATCCCTTACATGGGGAGAAGGAGGTTCAAATTCATCCAAAAAAAAGTCTCCATTAGAAATCTAGAATTTAATTTTCCTCACACGGGGACATCAACGGTTCTTAAATATCTGTCAAGGACGTCCTGTAATTTAATAACAACTTTTTCTACTGATTTAAAAAGTTTATCATCAACTGTCTCTATACTCATGACAAATATTCAACAACTGTTGATATCAACATGTGAAGGAAATTAAATTCTCTATGTTTCTACTGGAGCAATATTAATTTATTTTGACAAAAAAGTTTTGTTTAAGCAAAAACACTGGCCTTAACTCGCGTTCCCTACATCCGCACATTAATTTAAGAGAGACGAGCTTCAGAGTCTTAACAGGAGTGGATTCCATCTAAATCTTTCCTACCTTCCCCGATCTATAGATCTGCTGTGCCCTCTCAAAAACGAGGATATAGATTTGGCCCTCCTTCGTGTGAAAGATTTCACGCTATCTTGGGGTAAAAATTATGAATATTTGCCCTTTTGTCAAAATTATTAAATGAGATTGGTTGTGAACAAAGATATATGATCAAAGAATTAAAAATAGTGTCAATATCTGCTTTTGGACGTCTGGTCAGACCTAATAGATCTTGTATTTGTTATTTCCTACATAGTCGGACTAAAGGTGCATTTAGACTTATGCCTTATTTCATGCAACGTTTATATGCGCAGAGGCATGCCTCTTAAGGTGCGTCTTGCAACATGCCTCTTGCGTCCTGCCTCATGAAACCCGACCAGTTTTCCACTTTTAACTTTCTTTCTATGCGTCAGTGTGCTTAAAGGTGTCGGTTCGGGAAGTACTTGCCGCTGGCGTCGTTGCAGCTATCGTCATTTTACGGCGTAGAAAGAAACGGAAGCGTCGTGAATTCTGGACGAGTCAGTTTCTAGAATCACTTTCGTTAAGTGCAGGAATAGTATCAGAAGTGTGTGTGTGTGTGTGTGTGTGTGTGTGTTTGTGTGTGTGTGTGTGTGTGTGTGTGTGTGTGTGTGTGTGTGTGTGTGTGTGTGTGTGTGTGTGTGTGTGTGTGTGTGTGTGTGTGTGTGTGTGTAAGATGACCACCACAACAAAGTATGTCTCTGATAATCATTGATAATTTTTTTTTTTCAAACCACTCCATCACGGAAAAAAACACCACAAAAATGTTCACGGAATACACAACTATAAGCAACTAAATAACTGTAAAAACCAACTACACCACCTTCAAACGTTATCAAGAGACTGTGAGGCAAGAGTGTTGCACTCTGCTGCTCAAATATAATAGAGAGCACTTGCACATACTTGCGGCTTGGCGCACAACTACTTTTGGGGCATATTGCACGAAAAGCGGCATAGCCTAAACGCCCCTTTAGTACGCCTCAACTGAGGTGCTAAGCTAAATACAAGAGCTCATCTACCCAGACCAGAGTGTAATGGGCCAGTTTAACATGCGAAACTGGCCCATTCTATTCAAGTTTAGGTAGGTTTCGTCTTTTATTTAATGTAGCGCCGCACTTGAGGCGTACTAATTCATAGAGATATCTTGGAATATTTTTTTTCAAGAGGAAGATTTCGGGTTTCTCTGTAAAACGTATAATATTTGACAGAATTGATTTTTAATACTTAGAAACTTTATTTTTAAGGGGATAGTGTGTAATAAGTTAGATAGGATAGAACTAGCTTGACATATGGATAAGTGGAATATGATGGCATGTGGCATTGATAGGATGTGAATGAATGAAATATATGAAAGAATTAAAAATACTATTAGGAAGTTTGTGGCAGTACGAAGTATTGCAAGGAATAAACAATTACCTGACTGACCCCTAGGTTATCCTACACTGTACATGATCTCCGGCACCCTGGGCTCAAGTGGTAGCCCTCCAATAAAATACTGATGATCCAGCGTGATAGCCCGCGCAGACCCCAAAACGGGCAGAGTGACCCCCTAGATTCGATCGTGATTAGTCAGCCATGTTAACTGGATACACGACTTTTTATTCTGCCTTCTGGCCTGGCTTATCATAAGGAATGCTGACTCTCTGCTTATGTTGTCAGCGCATAGACTCTATTTGCTTACAAGTTAATCATAACAACTTGCAATGCTCGTTTTGTCATTCACAATCTAGAGAACAACTATATTAAACAAGCACGCCTCTGAGTTAAGGCCGTGTGATTATAATATAGTATTAATCACAAAATATGTTAGTGATTATATTGAATCCATCTAATCTTAAACTGTTTTTAATATATTTACATATTAAAATATTACAAATTAAGCACTACACAATTATATTTGTAATTATTTTAAAAGGCATTAATACGCTAACTAGAAAATCATTATAAAAATAATTCACCTAACATTAAACACTTGAAAACACTTGTCAATGGTTTTACCCTTTTAAGTAAAAAAATTCATAAAATTGATTTATAAAAATAAGCACAAAATAATATTTAGGTATTAGTTTGGTTGGGCAAGAATATTATTGAAACATTTTTAGTAAATATCATATTACAACATATTACAACGGAAGATTTTGCAAAAAATCAATTGTTTAGTTGAGTTTAATTAAATTGAAAGAACATTACTATTACAGTTAAATAATTTAAGAAGTGCCAGTAAAATTATTCATATATAATATAATGCATCAGGGAATTATTGTTTGATATTTTTATATCAAATTTTATTTTAAAAATTAAAATAAAACTTCTAGAGTTATTTCAAAACAATTTAATAACATTACAATCAAAAGAAACACATAAATAAACAATATACATACCACAAAAGTACTTTTACATGAATGATCAGTTTTTTAATAAAAGGACATCAACATATTTTGTAGTTCGTTTGGCAATAAATCGTTTGCCATAAATTTATTTTATTAACTTGTCATAAAGAAATGAAAACACTAATACCAAATCAAATGGTCGTATGGCGGAAAACTTCTTTGGACCAAAGGCAATGCACGGAGGCGATTTTTAAAAGAGCAAGTCTAGGGGAGGGAAGGGGGGGAGGCGGGTGATATAATGTCTGCCTGTGACATGTTCTTGATTAGAATCGATTTATCTTTCACCAACAGGAAAGCAAAACAATTATTAAACCTATCGAATACTATTCTTACATGTTTTCTTAAAAGCTGATTCACTGTTAGCATTATTACCGGCCTTGTGGACGGGTCATAGACGACAGGTATAGGAAGTTCAGGTTCGATCCCAAACAATGCAAAAAAATTAAGTAAAATCATTATTATATCATTTATAAATAGTATGTTGTGCTTGTTGATTAATTAATTTATTGTGAGTTATATTTATTTGTTTCTGATGTTTCTTGTTATCTATACGGGCTACCCAATTTTATTAAATGGATGGGATAGGTATGAGGGAAAATTTAACCATATAGGTTTGGGGAAGAGAGTGGAAAATCATTAAAACAAAAAAATTTCATAACACCCAACTGGTATTTAAGCTCTAACATCCCAAACCTTGAAAAACTAGAGGAAGTGAGCGTGACATTTAGTCCCACGTGCTATCGATGCAGGTTGTACCATGTTTAGAAAGTACGCGTAAAATGTAATAATATTTTACTATAACTGTTTGTGTAACTTTCCTTTAATATTGCTAAAGTTACACAAACGGTCAAATATCTACCATGCAAAGTTCCAAAAAGAGGATACAGGGGAATAATGGACAGGGAAGAGAATTTGTTTAAATAACGAGTTTTCTCATAATTTTTCAAAGGAATGTTTATGCATTATTTATAATATGTTTTCCTAATTTTTGTTTTTTTATGTTAGCTGATTTGTGTAGTTGATATATACTAAGCTGACATTGAATATATCTACTCAAATTCCTAAATATTACCATAAAAAAATATATATCACTTTACGTGTTCTCAGTAAAGTTCAGTAAGTTACAATTAAATTTACTGCCGTGCTTTGAATTTAATGTTAATATTTAGCATATGATCTAAATTGTAGCCCAGCTCACGGGCCGTGTGTGTGACGTAATTGTATGTGGCCCGATAGCTATAGCTAACAATTTTATTGATAAAAATTACTATAAATTAAAACTATATTTTTAGTAGAAAAATAATATACAATTTATCTTCAACACACCAATGCACATTTAAAAGGAGTTAATTTTGATTCTATAGTCTTTAAATAATAATATATTGTATCACCTCGCCTTAATAATACCTGTTCAGGTTATACGGATACATGATGACTTCTATAATAGGGTAAGGATAAGGAAGGAAGAATTTGATATACAATCCACCCGCATTTGCATGAAAGGAGAGTGGGGAAATATTTAGGGAGAAACACCTTCAGTAGACCCGACCAGGATTCAAACTCCGATCTACTCGTCATCAGCAGGCCAGTGAGCTTAGACCGTTCGGCCACTGAAGCCAATTATTGTATTTAGCTTTGATGCCCAGTCAAGAAGAGATCAATATATGGTCTAACTCAGACCTGGCCAACCCAAATCGTTCCACGGGACACTTTAACGAACTGTAAATTTTCTATGGCCACACATAAAATAAAACACTATTTTAAAAAAATTGTAAATCAAATTCCATAAAAAGGTATTTTGTTCATTAACTTTATTTTAAATCTACTTAAATATCGTTAGTTGCGCATCTTAATTGATTTTCCAGATTTTATTTTTTTATTGAAGCTTGAGATATACTTTTATTAAATTTAATTTTTTTGAAAAAGTTTCACAAACATAATGTGGATCCGATAGTACTCACAATTTGTTGTGCAAAAAGTTTTAATGTACGGGTACTTTTTCCACTACCCATATATGTAGTAAAAGTTGATTTTTGATGTTGTGGCCTGACTCTGCCTCAAACACTTAATCATATTTTGTAAGTTCTGAGAAAAGACGATCGAATGCTGCTGAAAGTTTTATTTATTTCTTCTGCGTATTTTGGGAAATTCCTATGATGAACGTTTTTGTGGTCGTTTAACGATGAATCTTTTTTAATATTGTTATCCTAGGTTTGTAATTGAACAAATATAATTTAATTTAAAATGTCTTTATGTGATTACAAACATCAGTGGTTAAGTTACCTATTTTAATTTAAAAACAAAACCAATTTTAATTTTTCAAGACCTCTCAACAATACACTCTCCAATAAAAGATTACCCAACTGTCGCGAGAAGAAACGAAAATGGCAGTGTTGCCAATTCTATGTATCTAGCATAGTACATGGACCTGAAATGGATTGTTTTTTAACCGGTTAGGATATATTGATAAGCCCACTGATTTTCGTAAAAAAATAATAATTTATGTAAAACTTGTTACTTTATAGCAGGGTCACAGGATATTACTTTTAGAAAATATCCTAAAATTGGGTTGTACATGTCGTGAAATTATATCATAAGTAGTATCCAGATCGTACTGCTGGCAACACTGGAACAGGGTGTAAGGGAGGAAAAGACCCAAAACAAAATAACTGATGTGATGATAATAGGGAGTAGGGGAGTTGATAACAAGCAAGCCTTCCCCCTTGACCTTGATATCTCCCGTTTAAACTTATAGGGTTCCCGGGGCAACGTGTCTCGAGGAAGAAACGGAGTGGTGGGGAATAGAGGAAGTACAGCTTGTCTAGTTATTTATCTTGACTATTGCAGCTTGATTTCACAATTATGTAGTCGGTTGCATAAAAAATAAGCTGGGGGAGGGACGGGGGTGGCGCAAAAAATAATGGTGTGGGCTGAAGTTTGGCCCGGCCTGGTCTAAATCAACCAAGTACTTGTGAATACACTTAAAGATGGCACACGGCCAAATGATGATTGGAGTAAGCGTACCCAAAATAAAAGTGGGCCCTGCTTAGAGAGTATAAGAAGGAATAAATACCCTCGACAAAGACTCACTAATAAGGCGGCCACGACCATTTGCTCTGCGCATGCGTACGGTATAGCTATTCTAAAAACCAAGCCACTTAAAATGACACATCATACAAAATAGTTTTTGAAAAAGACTATTGTTATCGTTACATTTATATAGACTAAACTCATTAAATGTTTTAGACGACCAAAACTTTTTGGACTAATTTCTTTCTTTCTCTCTCTACATAATATGTGTATTTACATTTATATGTCTATGTATGTTATTTATATGTATATACATAGATATATGGATATATGTATAAATGTTTGTATAAATAAATGTTTATACGTATGTATATATACATGTTTATACATATATATATAAATGTAGTATACATACATATATATATGTATGTGTATCAATGGTTCAAACTTTATTATTGATTTCATAAAACAATGGTCTCATTTAATTTGAAGCCCCTATACTAGCTCCAATAAAACATCCAATATGTTATTGACACGTTGATTATGTTCGATGATCTAAATATTTAAGAAACTCATACCAGTAATTATACTCATCTGTATAAAACTATTTTCCTAGAAGTTCCCCACCATAGAGGCATTACCAGATCAAGTGAACATAATTTACAAATATATTTTCACCTGCTTAGATGGAATGATAAGCACATATGAATAAGGAATGCAATAGTTTTACTAATAGCGGTGAAAACATATTTATTACAATAGTAGACAAATTTTGTTTTAACCATCTAGTTCATGTCAATTAGGGTTATCACTATATACTCAACATTTTTTTCAAATATATAAAAACAATGTCTAAGCTTATTCATACTAAAACTTCTGAAAACGTTAAATCTACTCGCGAATCTACTATGTAAATAAAGGACGCCAGCTGTTGTTCTCAAAATGTTATCGCAAACCTTTTAATACATCCATATTATTATAAAGTCAGCCTTTACCATTTTATGTTTAACTGGACACATACACATACAAATTAACATGATTAATCACCATATAATTTTCATTTTTTCATTTCATTCATTGGGATATTCACCTTATTGAAATTTGTTAACAACAATGTTTTTTAATAGTGCTAAGAAAATTATGTTTGGTATTTCTTCATTTGAAACTTATAATTTATCACGTTATGTTTATTATATATATTCATAAGCTCATTATGTTTAGTTCAGTTGATTGGTTTTGTCGCGAAAGTGATTTGTAGCCTAAAAAATTATACACGTCAACAACACCAGTGAGGAAAAATTAACAAAGATATTTTCAAAATGGTACGATATTTTATTGTTTTAAATATAATAATCTTGAAACATAAATGTCGATATTTTTTTCTAAATGCATTCAAAACTCAAACATAAGGTTTGATAAAAACACCATACACAAAATAAAATAAAACTTTGTTTATAGCTCACAGAATTTAAAAAGTTACTTTTAAACGTCAATTTTTAGTTTTTATCCTTGGATATCCGTACCAAAATGCATCACTGAGGACGAGATTAAGAATTCTTGCTACCTGCTGAACGCCGATACTAGCGCCATTAGTGGCAGGAACCAGTAGATACCTCGCCACCTCACTGCAGTGCCTGCCAGGAAAGATCAATAAACATGATAAATATCAATCAATCTATCACTACTAACAAATACATGTATTTAAAAACATATTTTAGTCAGAATTTATCACCGAGTAAATGTAAGTAGATGATAATAGTAATCTGTGTAAAAGAGCTACGCTGGCACTTAAGAGACCTCTAATGATTTTTGTATAAGGGCTGCTTCTAGCTTCTAGAGTCTAGAAGCTATGTTTAAGGTGGGAGTGTAGAAACTCGATTGAAGGGCAGTGTTTTAGTATTTTTATATTAAAACCTTTTTTTTGGACAAAATAAATCAAATATCTATTACTCCAGTAGGAACAAAGTTTAATTTTCTTCACGTAGTGATATAAACAGTTGTTGAATATCTGTCATGAGAATAGCGGCATTTGATGAGAAACTTTTTAAGGGAAGAGAAACAGTTTTCATCAAATTCCATAACACCCTGGACAGATATTCAAGAGCTGTTGAGGTCACCATGGGAAGAAAATTTAATTATTTGTTTCTATCGTAAAACTATTTGATTTCTTTTGACCATAAAAAAGTTTTTTATAAAGAAACTACAAAACATACTGCCTTTAACTAGCGTTTTCCTTTACATCCTACCTTATATATTATAATATCGAGATTGAAATGTCTTAACCAATTATATAATTGATTTCAATACCCTAAATAAACCATGAATTAACGTAATAATAATAATAATAATAATGTGCGTCTGGGCTACATAAGTCATTGTCCAGTAGTGGAAAGATTAGACAGTACTAATGTACCGTTGGCCAGGAGACACCCAAATGTACTAATCGTACATCCTTTCCGTGGAGTCTCTTTCCATGTCCAGATGAGATGATATGATGATGATAGTGATTATGAGGGTGTGGAACCAGTGGAAACAATTAACCCCAACTTAAGCCTAAATGACCAAACCCTGGTGACCGTTGGGATAATACACCTATCAGGGAAAAATACCCGAGGTAACGGCCCGGAATTGAACCCGAGACTCCAAGATTCATAGCCAGGTGCACGGACCACTAAACCAGTGGTGCCGGTTGATTAACGTAGTACGTCACGGAGAGCAAAGAAGTCCAAGACGCTTAAATTGAGAAGTAATTTTCAAACTTGAAATTTAATTTGAATTAATTTTACTGTGTTGTAAAATGTATAAGCTACTAGTATAATTGATCATACATGGATCGTTAAGTTATTCCTTTTCCCCCTATGTATAAATGCGTCATTTTAGAAGGTAGTACGGTTCAAACCATGCGTCACAACTTAGTTCGGTAACCAGAAAGACCTCCCTAGATAACAACGGAATTGATAGTAGTGAAACCGTTTGACCAAAATTTTAAAAATTAAAACAAATTCATATTTCAATATTTTAAACTGAAATAAAAAAAATTCACTCGTCCCGAATTTCATTGCTATCAAATGAAGAATGCCATTTCTGGTTTGAGCTTAATCGTGTATTTAAATTAACTAATTAATCAACCAGTCGTGAGAAAATCTTTCAACAAATATTGACCCAGCTGATTCTAATACCTCTATTTTACTATCTCTCGACTCTTCGGAGAGAAGTTTTGTGATCGACAAAAAAAAATCACATTCGAGATTTTGATAAATATCGACGTTTCATTACACTCTGAAAGAGAAAAAGTGGTTTTCAAGATGCCGTCTGTCTGTATTTCAGCCTGGAACCATAACCATTTTACCAATCAGACTTAAACCTGGTATCTCTGATTTTCATAATATTTCCTCAAGAGCTTTTTTAAAATTAGATATTTAAGCCTAAAATTAATGGTATTTTACTTGAGGGCAAGAAATCTAACGATTTTGATTATGTTTTATATCCAGGCAGAGTTTCACATCAATAACAAAATTGAAATACTCATTTTTCTATGAAAATGACCTTAAGGATACTTTACAAAAACATAAATTTCCAAATTTGATCCAATCTTCGCAACTATTTACGATACAAAATAGCCTATCGTTCTAATGTTGTAGTACTAGCAAATTTAAAAATCCTTTATTTTAAATTTTTTTTACTAAACAAATCTTTTATTAGCTATAAGCTAATATACATATTTTTATTCAGATCTTTTAAAATGTAAAATTGATTATTATATTCTTTGGTGGAAAAAATGATGTTCCTCTTTTCTCAATGTTTCTGTAACAGTGTAACTTATTTTATTTATGCTATTTGATAGATTATTTCTGAAACAATTTCTATTTTTTCGTTTCACAAATCTTATGAGTTTAAAAAAAAAAGGCATTATTTTAAGTTGTGCAGCCTATTATTTATTTTATATTTTCTTAAGAAAAGTATGAGAAATGTTGAAATTACTTCAATTGATCTAACGCACAAAGAATGTATTACACACTATACAGAGACATGATGAAATAAAATGACTGTCTCACGACTTGACCTCTTGATATAAAATCCTTGAACCTCTTCCTACGACTTCCCCGCTAGGTTCTCACTAGAACCACAAGACTGAGGACAAGGGGAGGTCTGGCTCCTTAATTGATTTACTTGGGGCTCGTACTACACCATGTATCAAGCTTTCCTCTTCCCCCCCTCTAGATCCTCCCAGGAGGAGGTCTCATCCCCTGACCCTCCTCCCCCTTAGTTTATCATCATTATACCATAGTACATCCATCGTTCTTACCTCACTACCTACCATTTCTTACCCTTCACACCGACACACTCCCGACACCTTTTCCCTACAACCTGCTCACACCTTTATTGCTAAAGGTGGCGGAGCTATTTTTCTTAATTCAATTCGACTTAGAGAATGTAAAGTTCTCTTTCCAGACACAGATTTAAATAGTCCCTCCACACAAACTAATCTACGATAGAGAATACGATACTGAAATTAATTACAACCTGGAAATTGAAATATTTTATTTTTTAGCACCGCATCTTACAGCTCGTTCAGTTTATACGCTTATGTACTAATAATTACACCAGTGAGCTAGGGATTAGAATTGTTGAGTATTGAGGATGTGTACACGCCTTTTGCGTGGAAAGAAGCTTGGAAATCAATTTTGGTAGAAAAAAACCCTTAGTAGGCCTACACCCGACCGGGATTCGAACCTTGATTTCCTCGTCATCGGCATTATAGTCTATTGTAAGAGTGATTTCTTAGACTATGCAATAACCTAAAAGGTTTGAATTATTTTAGTTGTAGGTTGAAAAAGTTCAGGAGAACAAAGTTATTTTAAAGTTTGAAAAATGGAACATAAAAAATATTTCAATATTATACATGATAATAATCTTTACTCTAATAACATAGTTGAAAAGTGGTACTGGAATAGGGTAATTGAACTCGGGTCTCATTTTAATTCTCCAATACTTTACAACTGAGCTATCTATGACTTATCTCTTGATAAGGGTCATTTTTCACTCAAATTTAAGGCCGAGTATGTGATTGTCGTGTGGAATTAAATCAGCTTATAAAGCAAACGTTAATTAAAAGGCATATCCAGATATCACTGTATCCGTTACGAAATTTTGTTTCTACCTTCACATAATAGGATTTGTCAAGTTTTAAAAACATTTGTTTGGTAATGAGAAAAATATCTAAGGTATCATCTTTATTTAACGCAATTTAGAACTCAGACGCCAATGTACAAAATAGGAATACTGGAAAGAAAATGAGTAGCTCAGCCTGAAAGGTTTTTATTTTATGTTGCTAGCCCTTACCTTCTTCCTCTGACGAGTATTAACACTCACTCTACTATTTGTACATGGATAATGTTAACTCGCATTTCAAAATTAATATTTTTTTGTATTTTGTTCTGGATGGAAGAATGCTTTTATGGAACTTTTTACTTTCTCGCTAACTTACAGGTAGATAAATTATTGGGATCGTCAAAAAAACTGAACTAAAATTTTGATGAATTTCGACGTTTCATGACCCCCTAGAATCCAAAAAAGTTGTTTTTGAATTTCTGTCTGTCTGTATCGGACTAGAGAGTAAACAATTTTACCATTAGAGGTAAAACTTGGTATTTAAGGTTTTCATAGGTTGCACAATGAGGTTTTGAGAATTGGATATCTAAACCTATAATTAAGGGTTTTTTACTGAAGGGAAAAACGAGAAATATAGATCTTCTCAAAATCGGCTCTAACTATTTTGATTAAATTTCATTTCTAAGTATTGATCAATATTATAAAGAAAATGGCTACTCTCTTTATTTTTGGTAATATGACTTTAAGGGTTCTGGTCTGATGAGTAAATTCTAATTTTTTATCATATATCTGAAACTATTTGAGATATTAAATCACTTATCAGAGCAAATATGTAGGTCAATTTATAATACAAATATTTTATTTGAAACATATTTTTAAAAAACCAATAATTTTCAAGCTGAATGCAAATATAATATATTTTATAACTTTTCAAACAATAAAGGTCAAGTAATGTGACCGTAAAAAAAACCTGTTTCATTTTCCTATTAAAAACTTTTCGGGTACTTTACAGAAGTGGAAATTTCCTTATATCCGCTAATATTTAATATATTAAATAACTTATCATTGCGAAATTGTAGTACTATTAAAAATTAAAAACTTTTATTTGAATTATGCTATATATTATTTCTGTTGTCAACATATCTTTTTCTCAACTAATACAAAGCCTACAGCGATGAATAAGGTATCAGTGGATTGGATTTTTTACCGACTTCTGACAGCATACTCAGCTTACGTTAAAAAACATTGTTTGTTTAAAATGTGAGTTAAAAGAAAAATCTAATAATATTTTTGCATCATTTTCCGAAAATAAACTGTCTTTGCTATTTTGTGTATACACCTAGCTGAGTATTTAATTTCAAAAATCCAACAAAAGACTAAATCTTTTTTTTTAGGGGGGGGGGAGGTTTCTGAGATATTGACAAATATACCAATACAATTCTGTGATCTTTTGTTGTACAGAGATACTACTTAGTTTTTAATACAATACTTATCTAATTCCATAGAGTAAGTAGATAATTAAGTCTCTCAAAAAGTTTATGTTATGTTTTCTTTAACCTCTTAGGGGAAATGTTTGTACGGCAATAATATAGTTCTATCATTTTAGACTCAATAGTCAAAATTTACCTATTTTATAGGTTAAAATTTAGAAATGAGAAATTTAATATCAATTCTATAACCATAGGATGTGCAATCTATAGTAAAATGTCGAAAATTTAAACCGGAAGTGAAAATCTAATATGAAGTATTGACCCTTGTGGACCCAATATCTGTCCAAATATACTAGTGAGGACTTTAATTAGTTTAAAGAAAAGCATAAAATTTAAATCCTGGAGTCAAAAAATGTTTTACATAAGTGTAACGCAATTTTTTCTAGATTTTGCTAGTGTATATTATTTCGTTTAACATATATTAAGAGTTTTTAATAAATATCTCCATTTTTAAACAATGGAGTGAGAAAGTCCGTGTAGAGTTCCGTACCATTTATTAATCTACATCTTCGAAGGAATATCGCTACTCTCCATCCTCGTGAATAAACCAAATAGCACATGTTGTAGACAATTAAAAAAATACTTTCACATAAAAACTTTTTTTTAAAAGGTGTTAGACTATTTTTAGAATTATTTAAGAATATATGATTTTTCTTTCAGGGTTATATCTTTAAAACCAGCCAAATAAAACATAAATATATCCAATTAAGAAATCCTATCTTGACTTGCCATGACGTCATAGGTAGGCAACTTCCATAGATTTGTAACAAAAGATCAAAATTGAATATCTCAATTTTTTATTTAGCTTGGGCTCCACAATACATTATATCCACCCCCATGGTTCAAGGGCAGTACATGTTGTTCAGGACTAGCATACATACCTTTATGAAAAGTGAGTATTTCAATAGTTTCGTCCAGACTAAAGGAGCGTAATAATTTCGCAACAGGTTGAATAACAAAATTGATTATAGCCCCGTGAGATAAAATGCTTAGGCAAACACACAATACATTCCTGAATTCAGTGCAGGCTATACAGCAAGGAAATTAAGTAAAAACTTTTAATGTCGAACAAATACTATGAAGTAATTTTATTTACAAAACAGTAACAGGAAAATAAATTATTTCATTCTAGATATCTGGTAGTACAAATTAATTGAGATTAGATTTAATTTGTACTAAGTATATTAAAAACTCAAACTTCAATCCACTGGGCAATAGAAAAAGGCACAAACTTTTAATTGTGTTCTGTTTACTTAAATTAGGCCCATTTGCGAAAACAACTGTGTGTTTTGAAAATACACATAATATTTTTAATTAAAAATTTGCTTTTTAATATTCTTTAATAAATGTTGTATCAGGTGAACTAGTTTATATTTATATTTATTTAAAAAAATTACTATTTTAATGATACCTTTATAACAATGGTAATTAAATTAATTTGTGTAAAGAAAAAAACGATAGATTCATTAACATTAAAATGAAACTGTAGTTTATATTCCATATTTCGTAGAACCATATCATTCAATGAAGCCTTAGTTAAAATACGTTATAATCTTGACCCTCCCGCATCTCCAACCTCCCCTTCACCCAAGTATAGGAATGACAGCTATGCAGATTCAAAATCACTAAAACAATCCTCAATCATATTGTGATTCTATTGTACCATGCAAACTAACTAAACTAAATTTCTAACCATTTACCATAATCACCAAAATTCAAGGTCTTTAATTTTTTTGCGAGTTTTTAAGAATCTAGAGAAATTTAAAATGTATGCAATTCTTAACGAAGATGCAACTCTGTCTAAAAAATGTTTTACACTGCAGGTTCATCATCTAAAGTTAACGTTAACTTGTTGAATATAAAATTGTATATATACTTCTTGAGAATATATATATTTTTAACTCTGCTATTTTATAAGTTTTTTCGTAGATAGATAACTAAAGATTGTATTTCACTTAAAAATACGTGAAGAGCCGCGATTTTCCCAGAGCTGGAATAAATGAATGAATCTACTCGAGATATATTTAAATTTTATTTTGACCCATTTCTGTGGACGTTTAATGGTCTCAAACTCGCGTTAGACTGGTTCGTTGAAGATGGAGAGATTGGGGTTCGAATCTCAGTAAGGTCTAATTAGGGTGGTTTTCCCTTAATGGTATCCCACTTTCTTTCCATGCAGGTTTGGGTTGATTACCTATAAAAAGTTTCCTTCCTCATGCCTGATCCATTAGAGTAATAATTATATATACATGTAGTCTGAACAAATTGTAAGACGCCGTGAAAAAAAATTTGTTTGGAAAGTATTAGTTTTGTTAAATAGAATGCAAAATTAATTACCTTCCCTTTGATCTCACCTTAAGAATACTGTACCTACATTAAAATAAACACTTCGATGAAATTTAAAATTATTTAACTTAGCGAAACTATTGAATCTCAGCCAGTTGTCTTTCGTACAATGCCCCAAGTACAATCCATTTAACCTGAAGGGTAGCAGTCTTACCTTGATGGATTACAATATGGCCCTATCTTATAAGCAATACCATAGCGGGATGGTGTGAGGTAAGCTTGCCAATTCTCAGGGTAACCGAAGAATAAATCTCCGTTTACCATGAACATTGTAATGTATGCGTATAATAGAGATTTTTTTCATCATTCTGTGTGAGATTAAATCAGTGAGTTATTAGAAATGCCCAGGTGAAGAAATGAGCTACTATCTACTACAATTTTCAGGGCTAGTGTTTCATCGAGACTACGAATGAGTTTTTGAACTAATTTCCCAAGGGGAACCTACTATGAATACTACGAGCTTTGTCTGTGTAAGAGGGAAGGGGGTGGGAGACGTGGAAAGAGTATAGATTAAAATGAAACCTGCGTTGGTAAAAATGACTATTGAACAGAGCGACGATATAAAATACAGATATAAAAGAGGACGTTTGTAAATCGTATTGTACCAAAATGTGTATATTTTTTTTTAGAAGATGATTAACGATTTTATCTTAGTGATTCAAATAATGTAAAGAATAGTGACCGTCCTTGTGGTACAGTGTCCAGAGCCCTTAGCTGCTGACCTATAAGATCCAGGTTCGATTCTCAGCTGGTAACGAAGGATTTTTCTAGGAAGAATGATAATTTCCATCGACACCAGGAATTGGTTAAAAAGGATTAAAGCGTATAACCCGAACGGTTAGTAAGACGGGGTGCTAAAAATAACTAGGCTAAGGTTAGGCCAAGATCTGCATTGGCTTTCCCTCGTCATATTCACTATCATAATCATTCCATCTCATCGGGACATAGAAAGAGCCTCCACGGAAAGGATGTACGATTAGTACATTCGGGCGTCCCCTGGACAACGGTACATTAGTACTGGCTAATCTTTCCACAAACTGAGATACAGATAGATGTATCCCAGACACGTCATTATTATTATATATTATTTATTATTATTATTATTATTATTATATTATTATTATTATATTATTATTATTATTATACATTAAGTAGGGAATCACAATTTAATCAAAATTGAAATATTTAGTATATTATTTTAAATACAAATAACGTTGTATTTATGATCGATAATTTAAGTTTCAACAAAATAAAATTATTACAATCAAACGCACTTACTTACTTACTCGATGAGTCTATGGTATTAGGAACTTGAAAGTTCATTACCGTACTCATAAAAGTACGCCATCTATCTCTATTTTGAGATAGTTCTATCCAGTCTATCTTATTACACACTATCACTCTCAGGTCTATCAAAATGCAACCCTCCCATTTGCATATGGGTCCTGCCAGTGATCTTTCCCTATTGGGTTTGACTTTCAATATACCTCAGTTTTAGCTTCTGTGGTGCTAACTGACAGCTCATAGCTGACTTCTGACGGCTTTGAAAAGCTACCAGACCAAATTATGTATCCCTACTCCGAACTATATGATCTGCAAAAAACATGTCTTTAGCAGTTGTCACTTCTGACAGTCAAAATTTAGGTATAAACCTAAATATTGACTGTCAGAAGTCAGCTGTGAACTGTCAGTCAGCACCAAAGAAGCCATGGGGCTACTGTACCTTAGACGCGGCTCTAGATAATCCCATTCGCTCTGCATGACCTGCCCACCGTAACCTGTCAGATTTTACTACCTTAACAATGTCTGTGGATTAGTACAGGGTATAGCTCATCATTATGTAGCCTCCTCCATTCCCAACTATTTTCATCAATTTTTGGACCAAATATTTTCGTAAGCCTCATGTTTTCGAGCACCCGAAATTTATTTTCGTCATTTAAGGTAAGAGGCTATGTTTCGCACCCATATAGAACAACCGGTAAAGTTATTGCTTTGTATATTCTGAGTTTTACATTTCCGCACTACTGAGCAAAATATCCAAATTTCAATATTGTTTAAGGTGTAGGGTTCAAATCCCGTCCATGTGTACTGAAGATATATTTTTAAAAAATGGCACGTAAATGTGGGTACTTTTCCTCAAAATTGTATCTACATCATAAGTGTGGTTAAATTTGAATAGCCAAATGTGTTATAAGAAGATGTGCATGGCCACACAAAAAAATACAATGATCTTAAAACAAAAGTCGGTATTTTTGATAAGGCTCCATCCAGCGGGGGTATTTTTTTTACAGTGGCTGTTGTGTTTGGAAAAAATAAATGAAAACAAAGGATATCAAATTAATCGAGTAAAAGACGAGTCACCGGAAATATTAACCTGATCTCTCAGACTACGTAAACAAGTTTTCTGTGGTCTGCTGTTTACCTTCTTGAACTAGCGAGATATTGATTGGCTCGGGGTTTGAGTAACTTTTTGTGAGGGAGGAAAGCTACATCTCTGAGGAACTTGGATAGAACTCTCGTTTTGATAAGTGCCGAGGTGAAAAAAGTATGGTGACTTCATTTTTTATATCCACCCGAACCAGCTTTTTGTACTAGTATTTTTTTTCCTCAAGCACCGCGTATTCCTACCCGTTTAGGTTATATGCTTATGTACTAATTACGCTAATAGTTTTAGGGACTAGGTAGGTTATATTTATAGGAAGTGTACCCGCATTTCTGCGGAGGTAGAGTAAAAAAGTATTCAGTAAAACAACCCTCAGTACACCAACCGAGATTCGAACCTCAATCTCACCGTTATAGGCAGCTTATTTACTCCGAGAGTAGCACGTTAGACCACGCGGCCGTAGAAGTAGGTATTATTTTATCGTTCAACCGCTATTCACTCAAAATATTAATAATTTGTTGGAGCAGCTTGAAAAAAAATGGCACTTGAATTAGAATGAAAGGGGGACTGAAGGTCTAAAATAGAACATAATATCTGTAAAATCACTAACTGTGCACCTGGCTAGGATTTGAACTCTTGACCTCCCTTATAGCAGCGATGTAGCTTTGTTAGATTACTCGTCTACACATATCCTTAGGAGGAACTGTTACGTGCATAACATTATAGGAGGAAAGTTTGGGGAAGGAGTAGCTTAGAAATACGGTGGATTCGAATATTAGAGGACTTGTAGGAAAGAAGAAAATTCTGGGATCTCAAGAACGAGGCAGGGGCCAGGGCGCATTGGCGGTCAGAGTTCAAAGGAATGGACCTGTCGTATGACAGAACAACCAATTAATAAGAGAAAATATTTATAGGATGACTAAATAAAAAATAATTAGGGGGAACATTAATTCAGAGTTTATGGAAACATTTATTGAGGATCAAATACTCTCTAGTAAACCCCCCTTACCAATCCTCCTCCACGCCACCTCATCAACATAAGTATCTGCCTTATTTTTTGTAATTCTCTTAGCCCCATATCTTACTACCCATTCAGGCTATATGAATATATACTAATTATGCTAATGTTATATGGATGAGTAAGGCTAAATATAAGAGTGTGTAGGCACCCTAACCCTAATTTCTTGGAAGGAAAGTGGAAAACTATTGAGAAAAAATTACCCTCAGTAGACCCGATCGCGATTCCAGCCCCAATCTCCCATTCATCCATAGTCCAGTCTTTTGCAAGAATTACATCTTAGACCATTCAAATAAGTATAAAGTTTATTTATGAACTTTGTGAGTCAGTAAATTACTGATTGCTAAATGTTTTGGGTTGAAAAATAAAATTATATTTCTATCATATATTATTTATTGTAATTAAAGATTAAATAGTTTTATTGTGTACTCTAGTGAATGTAGATCGATTTGAAAACAAGCTTTAAAAATATTTTCCCCAAAGCATTTTGAGTCACACCCAATTTTTATTATTGGAAAAATAATTATGTGTGTAAAATTGTTATGAGATATAGTTTATCAAATTGTATTAAGGTAACAAACCATGAACAACATACAGGAAAACTAAACGTAATAAAACAACAAGTAAAGTAATAATAGAAAAATAGTACTGGAATATTTGATCTTAGTCTAATAAGATAAAGTTCTTTCTTTTCACAAGGTTATATAATGTGTGTTGTATGCCCTTGTAATTCCATGGAGAAGCTTAAAATTCTACGAAAATACTAACTATTATTACCGATGAAAATGTTGCTGGAAAATAAAATACATCTTAGAACGAAGCTATGAACAGCCCGTATAGCTTAGTGTAACTTATTATTCGTTTATTTGATTAAACAAAAATAAGCTTGTTAGCAAGTGCTATACTGACTTTTGATGCATTTGTTTTTTTGAAAGTTAACATTAAATTCCTTGTATATTGCTACTGTAAGATAGTAGAAAACTTCTATAAAATAAACACACTTCATACTGCTGTTTGTTTGTTAGTAATCACAAATATATGAGAATTGTGTAATTATTTTTAAATTTTCACATATTTAATAACAAAAACTTTCTTATGTCTATACAATAATTCTTTAGTAGGTTCGTTTAGTTTAATTTTATACATACAGTATTTCAACTTTATCATAATTTAAAAATTGTATCTACAAATGCTTCTATTTTCATGGTTGCTATTCATAAACTGTAGATATAACTATTACTATATCTACTCAAGCAATATTTTACTAAGTTTGGCCAAAAAATTAATTTTTTTTGCATTACAAAATGCGAAATCATTAGCACTAAGTCAAGCTACACAAACTTAAATACCTTATTTTTCTAATAAATGACTATTTAAATATTACTAAAATAATGGTAAACATATAAAATTAAGAAAATTAAGTTTGTGTAAAAATACTTGACCGTTTGAATAAGTTATTAATAACTATAATATGAATAGTTAAAAACTAAAAAATATATAAGTAAAAAAATGTAAATCAATCTATCTATTATTTATGTACAGTACATAAATAAATATAGAATGTTTATTTTTAAAAGTACTACAACTTTACAATGATAAGTTATTTTGTATCTCAAATATTTGCATGGATATGTTCAAATTTGGACAAATCTGATATTGTAAAGTATGATAAAAGCCTTTTTAATGGTAGAATGAGAATAGCCATTTTTTAAAGTGTTAAACGGTGCCTAGATACGAAATTTAAACCAAATCGCTAAAACCGATATCGATAAAATCAATTTTTTCCCCTTCAGTAAACAACCCTATTTATATTGTTAGTTCTAAAAAAAGACATCACAGGATCCTTACTAAAATATTTGTTGCCAAGTTTTAGTCCTGTAGGTAAAATGGTTTCGGCTCTAGGCCGAGAAACAGACAAACAGACAAAGAGATGGACAGACAGATAAATGGCATTGGTTTCAAGGGGTCATAAAACGTCAATATTAGTAATTACCAAATATCTTGAGCTAGATTTTTTGACTATAACAATACTTTTATCAACAAAGGAGTCAAGAGAAGGTAAAAATAAAAATAAAACTACCTTAATATTATAATATAGAAATAAATAAGTATTAAAATAAACAATATTAGATATATTATAAACTAAATAAATAAAAGTGACATATTATTTGAGTAAATGACAAAATAGCTATAAAAAATAAACATTTCAAAAACAATAAAAATAAAAGTTTTAATTGGTGACTTAATACATTTAAAGAATAGAGGGTATATTAAAATCATATACAAAATATGAATAAAAAATGCCCGATTGTTTAAATACATAGCTTAACAAATGTAATGATGATATTAAATATTTATATAAAAGGAAATTAACTATATAAATAAAAATAGCTTTATATTTAAATAGATGACTAAATAAATATAAAAATAGTACATTCTTTAAATCGAAAAATTACACCTGGACGAGGGAATCGAACTCGGGACCAGGTGTCATTTTTCAGTTTAAAGAATATGATATCTGGTTGCGGCTATGGCCATTATTGTCAAATACAATATATGAATATTTGATATTAAATCTATAAAAATAATAATAAAATTATGTCTGATGGTAATAAATATGTAAATACAGGACTAAATAAATATAGAATAGTAATAAAAATAGGACTAATCATAATAAATATGCAAATAGAAATATTAGATTGTTTAAATACATGACTAATTAAATATAAAATAATAATAAAATTATGTATAATTCTAATAAATATGTAAATAAAAATATCAAATTTTTTAAATCCATGACTAAATAAATATAAAAATATTTTTTTTAAATCAATAAATGACAGCTGGACACAAACCCGGGACCAAGTGTAATTTTTAACTTTAAAGAATATAATATCTAGATGATGCTATAACCGTTATTATCAAATATAATAGATCCTGTTATTTAACCAATAAAAATGTCTATAAAGATAATAAACATGTAAATAAAAATATCAGATTGTCTAAACACATGACTAAACAAATTCACCCTTAGCTACCCACCCACAGAAGTCTCTCTAGTGCCAAGCACTGAGGCTGGTCTCGGTCTCTCCTCCTCCAAGACTACCTCAACCTCTCCCCGATACAGCTGGAACATGGTGGCCAAACACTGGAGCCTCACTTTGCCGTACTGGAAACTGGAGGCGGATATCTCCATCTCCAGACTGATACTGGTCACCATCCTCTCGTTGGACTCACGACTGTTCCGTGAGACGGATTCCTGATAGGAGCTCACTTTGGTCTGGAATAAAATGGACAGGTCACTGTACCGGGGTTTTAGTTCAGGACCCTACCGAGAGGGGGTGCGTGCTGGTCGCCAGCACATTCGGCCTTATGTGTGATGTTATTGATGTAGATGTGTGTACGTCTACATAGTCATACATACATAAATACATATATAGTTGGGTGTGTAGCTTATGCATTTTATTGTGGTCAGTAGGAAGTAATGTGTGTGTGTGTTTTCCATACAGTTGAGTGTGTGGCTTGTATGTAGGCATGTGAATTTCAACTATTTGTGCATGCATGTATGTATTTGATTGTGTGGTGTGTGATGTATGTAAATAAGAGGGTGTGTTGTATGTATATAGGAGTGTGAGTTGTATTTATATAGGAATGTGCTGTATGTATATAGAAGTGTGTGCTGTATGTATATAGAAGTGTGTGTTGTATGTATATAGGAGTATGTGTTGTGTGTATATTGGAGAGTGTATGGTATGAATGTATGTATGTGTGTGGATGTTTGCATTTATCAATTCCAATGTTTTCTCCTCACGTGTGCTCAAAGCGTAGCCGGGGGGGGGGTTCGGGTTCAAACCCCCCCCCCCCGAAATTTTATGAACAAAATATATATGGCTTTATTTATGGTTCAAACAATATCAAAATTAAGATACAAGTACAAATTATGGGGCTGTGTTACCATAAAAATCAGAGAGCTTCCAGAGGTGTTTATTATTTCGAATTTTTTCTAGCCTTCGGCAGTTATGGTGTTATGTTGTATTAAAAAAAATTTTCAGATAGCTTCTAGAGGTATTTAATATTTTAGAATTGTTCCTATTTTTCGGTGGTTAGGGGGTTATGTTGCCATAAAAAAACACTTCAGATAACTTCTAGAGGTGTTTAATATTTAGAAATTTTCCCAGCCCTCGGCAGTTAGGATGTTATAGTGCCATAAAAGACACTTCAGAGAGCTTCTAGAGGTGTTTAATATTTATAATTTTTCCTTAACTTCAACAGCTATGCTACTATAAAAAAAATTTTAGAGAGCATCTAGAGGTGTTTAAATATATATAGTTTTTTTAGCCTCCAGCAGTTAGGGGGTCATGTTACCATAAAAACACTTTAAAGAGCTTCTAGAGTTGTTTAATAATTAGAATTTGTCCTAGCCTCCGATAGTTGGGGAAGTGTTGCCATAAAAAAACTCTTCAGATAGCTTCTAGAACAGTTTTTTATTTAAAAAAATTTCTAGCCTCCATCAATTGGGGGTGGTCCCACCAAACCCCCCCCCCCCCTGAAATTATTGGCTGGCTACGGCCTTGCGTGTGCTCCCTCACCTTCTTCCCGTTGACAACCCAGGTGAGATTTAGGGCTGGATTAGAGGGGGGTGAGGAGCAGTTGGCCCTCACCATGTCCCCAACAGAGTACCGGGTCTTCTCCACCACGAGCCTCGGGTCACCATCGGGCAAGTCTGGAACACACGAGCAGACAGAACCCTTTTTTTCTCATGTACTGATTTATTCTTATCAAACAGGATAAATTACTTGATGCACACAGCGCGTCTTACTACCCATTAGGGTTGTACGCATGTGTATTAATAACGCTAATGTGTTAGGTATGATGGAGGGTCAATTTATAATAATTGTACCCACGATCGCTTGGAGGAAGAGTGATAAACCCTTTAGGAGAATCCACCCTTCATTAAATTATTATTATTATTATTAGCACCGCGTCTTACTACCCGTTCGGATTATACTCACGCTAATGTGTAATGGTAGGGTGATTGTGAGATGAAATGGAGGACCTACAGTTTAACGTGGGATCTGAACCACGGTGGAGGCCTGACATTCCACAGATTCACAAGTTGTTGTTAAAACACGTCTTGTCACAGGTGAAGGAAGGGTTTGGCAATCAGATAAATCTGTGCCGGGACCGAGGATTGAACCCCGGACCCCCCAGAACAGGAGTCTGACACCCTACCCCTAGACCGCCAAGTCACCCCCTTCGTTACAGCCGACCAGTATTTAAACTCTGACCTCCCTGTCATTAGCATTCAATCTATTGCGAAGGTGACGTCTTATACCGGTGATTCTCAATCTTATTTTTGTTCAAAGGACACTGTTTTTTTTTTTTTTGTCATGAGTCCTTGCAACACTCTGAATGTGCAATTTGTGAGCTACACAGAAGACTCGGTCATGCTCACGCACAAATAGAATTATATCAGTGGAGCAGGACATGCGCGTGTGATTGTCTTCTATTCAACCATGATTTGAATTAGGTATATATGAAAGGCGAAACTTGTGGGATGAAGGACTATAATTACGGAAATCATCAGTAGCTGAATCATAAATATACAAAAAAATAAACTCCATGACATCAGCCGGCAAGCGAGAAATACCAACCAAGCAGCCGCTGAATGTTGACGAAGATAGTGCCAACATTTACGTATATAGGGTGTCATGTGGTCAGCACAACGATCTATATCCAGCCATAAATCTCAGTTTTATAGACCGTAACTGCTACGTCTTTAATCTAGTAGCTCCTCATTTGTCCTCACGAGGCTGATTCGACCAACCGCTTCCAGACCCACTGCTTCACAGAAAATCTGGAAGCGCCGGCGAGCGAACCCGGGACCTCTTGATTAATCCAGGAGCTCTGATCATTAAACCACAGAGGTTAAATCATATTCGAATAAATTGAAAAATGACACCTAGTCATGTGTTTTATTTCCGTGTCAAGGTGTCCATTTTTAATTTATTTGAAGTAGCGTCTTAAGCCAAAATAAGGTTTTAAATAAGGTGCTAAGCAGACTAAATAAAAGGAGCTACGTCAGTATTGACATGTGTCACTATTTCGGTGAAGTTTTACCGATGGGCAAAACCCATAATGTCCTTAAGAGTTACAATACCTCCATCACATATACCGGTCTCGATCCCTGGGGGAAACAACTGTACATTGGTGGACGCACGGACTAAACCTCAAGCTCGTCTAGTATAAGTTTCCAGTGAAGGAGGAATATCTTGTTTCAAATTACAGCTGGGTGTGATAAGAATGGATCCCCCAAAACTGTTTTCTCTCTATCCTTACAGGCAAATACTTTTAAATTTCATCTAAAATGCTACATTATTCATTCCAACTTTAAAAGTGTAATTAAATTAGAATATCCTGGATCAGTAGTAAGCGCAGTGCAATTTTGTTTTATTTATTAATGTTACTTAATTAGTGTAAACTAACAGTATTTAATTTAATTAAAATTATAGTGTTCGGTCTAGGGTAAGGTGTCAGACTTGTGTGCTGGGGGTCTGGGGTTCAAACCTCGGTCCCGGCACAGATTTATCTGATTGCCAAACCCTTCCTTCACCTCTGACAAGACGTGTATTAATCACAACTTGTGAATGTGTGGAGTGCCAGGCCTCCCCCAGTGGTTCGGATCCCACGTTAAACTGTAGGTCCTCCATTTCATCTCACAATCACCCTACCATTACACATTATCGTAAGTGCGTATAACCCGAGCGGGTAGTAAGAAGCGGTGCTAATAATAATATAGTATTATTAAATTACAATAAAACTAATTATAAAATAGGAGTCACAATAAAAACATAAAAATGTGAGACATGTGGAGATTGTTAAAAGCTTTATTATTAGATGAAAATAATGGCGACCCCATTCCTGTTCTAGAAACTCATATTTTGATATTTTCAGTTTATTAAAAACGGAGATTTTTAATTCCTTTCTTAAATTTTTAAATTTGTTATTCAGAATTCCTATCTAATATCGTTTGGTACCCATTCTAACATTAAAAATTAATTAAACATATTTCAAGATCGTGGTCATCCGTTTAATTAAGGAGAAAAAGCTAAGTTCCTGAAATAAAATAAAATTACCTCAGGAAATTTAGCTTCAATGCTTGTATCATTTAAGTCGAAAAAATTATTCAAACCTCAACCAATATAAATACAAACATTGATTAACACAACCTAAAACTTTTTTATAATAGCCTATGCCTTTTATAGAATAAACAATATTATGATCATTTTAATTTTTGCTCTTTTTTAAAAAATAAAATAAAAAGACAATGCCAATATATATATTCTCAATTTCAGATAATAATAAATAATGGTAAAGAAGAGCTCCCCATGTCAATATTATACTTGAAAATACTCTTTTTTAATATTACTAATAAGTTTGAAAAAGCTGGTTTACTTAACTCAAAAATGAGCGTTGATAGAAGGGCAGGAAGTGAAGGGTTGATAAGGAATTTGTACTTCTCGTTATATTCGTATTTGCACATTCATCTATCTTTTAGCTTCTTTTTTTTTCAACCCTACATAACTATATTTTGGAAAAGCTTGTAGCTTGGGGTTACAAAAACTCCTCATTCCTATCCCTGATGCCCCCCCCCCCCCTACCCGCTCCAAACAGTTTTCCTTTTTGCCTTTTCCTCATTCCATCATCTCCCCCTTACATCTAGGCAAATATTGACTTCAAGGTTTCTGCTTGCCTTATGATATTCTACTGTGTAAATAATGATCAAGATAAAATACCGCACGCGCTCCTTAGCCATTTTGACCCATGAGATATAATTCTGTCTTCCAACTTTATTCCTCACTCGCTTGTTACGTAAACCTTAGCTCGAGGTTATATTTGCAAACGGTTAATCAAAGCCATTTTCTTTTTCTTTTCTTTTTTTTAAATATAAGTATAAGGCTTGAATAATGATTATATTCTTCTCTTTTTTTTTTTTTACATTTCAAGGTCTATTTTTAAATCTCTTTCTAGTTTTTAAAATAAACGTATTTTATCTAATAAAGATATCTACAGTAGCCCCATGGCTTCTTTGGTGCTGACTGACAGTTCACAGCTGACTTCTGACAGTCAACATTTAGGTATATACCTAAATTTTGACTGTCAGAAGTGACAGCTACTAAACACATGTTATTGCAGACCATATGGTTCGGCGTAGGAATACATAATTTGGTCTGGTAACTTTTCAAAGCCGTCAGCTGTTAGTTAGCACCAAAGAAGCCATGGGGCTACTGTAGATATTTGAATTGCTCCTTACTGTACCAACTAATTACATCAAACCCCTACGTTTGCTGAACGTCAATCTTTTATTTCCTGGTTTGCCTTCTGACAGGGAGGTCGAGGTTTTGACCCTGGCCGGATGTATTCAGTGTGTATTTTTACAATATGGTATCTATATTTTCCTCCATTTAAATTATTGTATGTTTCCTATAAATGTTACCTTTTTTATCCCACTACCTTATTTTCAACGTGTCTCCATCATAAGCAAATTAAATAATAACGCTAACGTGTTATAATTAAGGAAGGTTTAATTTAGATGAAGTGTACATGCATTTTCGTGAAAATAATGTGGAGAACTATTTTGAAAAACAACCCCCAGTACACACGCTGAATGATTTCCGGAAGGTGATGGTGAGGTTTCCTCTAGTTTAAGTCTTACATCTTTCTGCCTTCTAGGATCAGTTTGTTTTGTACATCTTTGAGAACCAAATTTCCACAAACAAAACATCAGGGAATATAATTATCAACTTTTCTGACAAAGTGTTCCGTGAATATATCAAAGAAAGTTTCTTACAGCTTCTTGAACTCAGCCGTCAAACCAAATCCACAGATGAAGGCAAGAGTTAATTGAGAGGATATGGCTTTTTCAATAAAATAACTTATTTCTAACAATATATCCTCTCACACTCTTTTGTTTTTAATTTTCTTTTTAATTAGAATAATCATTGATTTTTCTGGATACATAAGCTCAAATTATATAATGATGTTGATCATTATCTGTGTAATTTTATGAAACTCTTTTTTTTTATTTACCAATATGAAAACAAAACAACAAATAAAACCATTAAAATAGGTCACTGTATTATAATCTCTAATTTCTCTTTTTTTATTTGACAATAGAATTTATATTTAGGTTTTTTTCCTGCTTTTGAAGTGCAAATAACATATAGATGAATAGAAATTATTAAATCAATCACATTTTTATCTTGAAAAGTTTTAATTTTTTTCTTTCAATTTTTGAGTTTAAAAATTTTGTGCGTCTTTTAAGTGGTTTCTCTTCAATATCACCAAATTTTAGTTTTTTAGCTCATTGGGAAGTAATGAAAGTTCTCTGGGCAGATATATGTACAACCATAGATATATGTACAATCACCTTAAAGCGTAAGGAAAATATCTTGATCAGCGTAAGACATCGAATTATTATTAATTTGTATTTTACTGAAACATATATATAATTCTGAATTGGTTTTTAATTCCAAAATGATTTCTTAAATATCCCACCCACTTTGGTGGCCACGTGGTCTAACGCGTTACTCTCGCAGTAGACTAAACTATCGATGCCGGGGATCAAGGTTTGAATCTCGGTCGAGTGTACTAAGAGTTTTTTTTTTCAAAATAGTTTTTTCACTCTCCCTCCACAAAAATGTGGGTTCACTTCCTCTAAATTCAAACTTCCTAATTCCTAAATCATTAGTGTAATTAGTACTTAAACGTATAACCTGAACGGGTAGTAAGACGCGGTGCTAAAAAGAAAAATATCTTGCTTCAAAAAGCCGTTTTCTACTAATTTGTTTTAGTTCTTATTGACTTGCCTTGTGAGAAGAATCCTATGAACTCAACGCAAGAAAACTTCAACATCTACGAGTCTTAAAAACACATCGTGTTTCATCATTTAACGACATCCATGATTATGGTACGATAACTCGAGTACTGAAACATGTCGGCTAATTAAGTTTACAGAAATCTACATCATAAACTGGAACACCTAAAGCAGTAACGGGACAATAAATCAGATAAGACTTAGATAGATTTTTAAAAAATTAAGAAAAATTTGGCTATTGTAACTTTTATACTATATACAAAATCATCAAACTTTTGAATAGATATGTTTACGATATTTATATATTTTAACTTGTTTTAATAAGTTTTATTTTTCATTCTCGTTAAAAACTATTCTGACAATTATTTGTTTGATATTTTGTGATTGTTAGTTTGACAAATTTGACTCGTACAATGAACAAATATTGATTCAAGGTAAATATCTTAAATTACAAAGTGGGTAATAAAAAGAAAAAAATATTTGACTAAAAGTATAAACAATTTGTATAGGGTTTTAATTATAATGAAATTTATCTTCAATATTCAATTTTATAAATTAAATAATTTGAATACATATCTTTGTAATTTGTAAACGAGAATATCTAAGTCTTAACTTGTTCAAGACTTGTTCAAGATAGAGAACAACCTTTTACTTTCTCTCTATCTTACAGGTAGAGAAAGTATTGTGATCGTCAAAAAAATCGAACTCGAGATTTTGATGAATTTTGACGTTTCATGACTTCCTGAATCCGAAAAAGTGGTTTTTGAATTTCCGTCTGTCTGTCTGTCTGTCTGTCTGTCTGTCTGTCTGTCTGTCTGTCTGTCTGTCTGTCTGTCTGTCTGTACCTCCAACTAGAGCCTAAACTATTTTACCGATTGAGCTGAAACTTGATATCTAGGGTTTTCATAGGGTTGCCCCGAGGGTTTTTGGAATTGGATATCTACCCCTAAAATTAAGGGTAGTTTACTGAGGGGCAAAAAGAGAAAAAGTCGATTTTCTCAAAATCGGCTCTAACGATTTTGATTAAATTTCATTTATGAACATAAATAAATATTCCAAACAAAATGGCTACTCTCAATATTTCGGCAAAATCGTTTTAAGGGCTCCGGTCTGATGCGTAAATTAACATTTTTTATAATAGCTCCGAAACTATTTGAGATATGAAATTACTTAGCATTACAAATATGTATATATATTTATAATACAAATATTTTATTCGAAACATATTTTTATAAAATCAATAACTTTCAATATATACGCAATTATATATATATTTTTAACTTTTTGGGCATTAAAGCTTAAGTATTGCGACCGTAAGAAAAACTAACCTGAAATGTTGATTGATGTCGACGTCTCATGACCCCCCGAACCCTTAAAAATAGTCTTTGCAATGCCGTCTGTCTGTGTGTCTATTAAAACTTAAAATTAAGGGTAGTTTACTGAAGGGCAAAAAGAGAAAAAGTCGATTTTCTCAAAATCGGCTCTAACGATTTTGATTAAATTTCATTTATGAACATAAATAAATATTCCAAACAAAATGGCTACTCTCAATATTTCGGCAAAATCGTTTTAAGGGCTCCGGTCTGATGCGTAAATTAACATTTTTTATAATAGCTCCGAAACTATTTGAGATATGAAGTTACTTAGCATTACAAATATGTATATATATTTATAATACAAATATTTTATTCGAAACATATTTTTATAAAATCAATAACTTTCAATATATACGCAATTATATATATATTTTTAACTTTTTGGGCATTAAAGCTTAAGTATTGCGACCGTAAAAAAAAAAAAACTAACCTGAAATGTTGATGGATGTCGACGTCTCATGACCCCCCGAACCCTTAAAAATAGTATTTGCAATGCCGTCTGTCTGTGTGTCTATTAAAACTTAAAATTAAGGGTAGTTTACTGAATGGCAGAAAGAGAAAAAGTCGATTTTCTCAAAATCGGCTCAAACGATTTTGATTAAATTTCATTTATAAACATTAATAAATATTCCAAACAAAATGGCTACCCTCAATATTTTGGCAAAATGGCTTTAAGGGCTCCGGTCTGATGCGTTAATTAACATTTTTTTAAATAGCTCCGAAACTATTTGAGATATGAAATTACTTAGCATTACAAATATGTATATATATTTATAATACAGATATTTTAGCCGAAACATATTTTTATAAAATCAATAACTTTCAATATATACGCAATTATATGAATTTTTTAACTTTTTGGACATTAAAGTTTAAGTATTGCGACCGTAAAAAAAAAACTAACCTGAAATGTTGATGGATGTCGACGTCTCATGACCCCCCGAACCCTAAAAAATAGTCTTTGCAATGCCGTCTGTCTGTGTGTCTATAAAAACTTAAAATTAAGGGTAGTTTACTGAAGGACGAAAAGAGAAAAATTTGGTTTTCTCAAAATCTGCTTAAACGATTTTGATTAAAATTCGTATCTAGGCGTTGATTAAGATTATAAATAAACTGGCTATTTTCATTTTCCTATGAAAATGATTTTTAGGGTACATTACAGAAGCGTTAATTTCCGTATCTCCACAACTATTGGAGAAACTAAACAACTTATCATTGAAAAATTGTAGGACTATTAGAAATAAAAAACTTTTATTTGACATATATTTTTATAAAAACAGCAGTTTCTGAGATATTTGCAAATATATTAATACAATTTTGTGAGCTTTAGTTGTAAACATATACTACTTAAGTCTTAACGCAATAATACTTCAATGCCATAGAGTAATTAAATATAAATAAGCATCTAAAAAAAGTATGTTATTTTTCCTTAAATCTCTTAGGAGAAATGTTTGCATAGCAATGATCTATCTCCATTTTAGACTCAATAGTCAATATTTACATTTTTTATTGGTCAAAATGTATAAATGAATAATTAAATATAAATGCGATGACTTGAAGATCTGCAACACCTTTTAAAATGTTAAAATTTTAACCAGAAATCGAAATTTTAATACGAAGTGTTGACCCTTGTGGAAGACATTAAACTGTTTGATATGTTCTTAGGTGGACAAAGATGCGCCTCTTTTATCATTGATTCTATATCATTGTATATTATTTTATGCGTGTTCTTATGTGGAGTGGTGATGATACAATGTACATTATTCCGTTCAGAAATCTTACGAGTTTATAGAAAGAGAGAGAAAGTCTGTGCGGTGTGCCGTACCATTTATTTTACTTTCTCTCTATCTTACAGGTAGAGAAAGTATTGTGATCGTCAAAAAAATCGAAGTCGAGATTTTGATGAATTTTGACGTTTCATGACTTCCTGAATCCGAAAAAGTGGTTTTTGAATTTCCGTCTGTCTGTCTGTCTGTCTGTCTGTCTGTCTGTCTGTACCTCCAACTAGAGCCTAAACTATTTTACCGATTGAGCTGAAACTTGATATCTTGGGTTTTCATAGGGTTGCCCCGAGGGGTTTTTGGAATTGGACATCTACCCCTAAAATTAAGGATAGTTTACTGAAGGGAAAAAACAGAAAAAGTCGATTTTCTCAAAATCGGCTCTAACGATTTTGATTAAATTTCATTTATGAACATTAATAAATATTCCAAACAAAATGGCTACCCTCAATATTTCGGCAAAATCGCTTTAAGGGCTCCGGTCTGATGCGTAAATTAACATTTTTTATAATAGCTCCGAAACTATTTGAGATATGAAATTACTTAGCATTACAAATATGTATATATATTTATAATACAAATATTTTATTCGAAACATATTTTTATAAAATCAATAATTTTTAATCTATACGCAATTATATATATATTTTTAGCTTTTTGGACATTAAAGCTTAAGTATTGCGATCGTAAAAAAAACTAACCTGAAATGTTGATGGATTTCGACGTCTCATGACCCCCCGAACCCTAAAAAATAGTCTTTGCAATGCCGTCTGTCTGTGTGTCTATTAAAACTTAAAATTAAGGGTAGTTTACTGAAGGGCAAAAAGAGAAAAAGTCGATTTTCTCAAAATCGGCTCCAACGATTTTGATTAAATTTCATTTATAAACATTAATTAATATTCCAAACAAAATGGCTACCCTCAATATTTCGGCAAAATCGCTTTAAGGGCTCCGGTCTGATGCGTCAATTAACATTTTTTTAAATAGCTCCGAAACTATTTGAGATATGAAATTACTTAGCATTACAAATATGTATATATATTTATAATACAAATATTTTATTCGAAACATATTTTTATAAAATCAATAATTTTTAATCTATACGCAATTATATATATATTTTTAGCTTTTTGGACATTAAAGCTTAAGTATTGCAATCGTAAAAAAAACTAACCTGAAATGTTGATGGATTTCAACGTCTCATGACCCCCCGAACCCTAAAAAATAGTCTTTGCAATGCCGTCTGTCTGTGTTACTATTAAAACTTAAAATTAAGGGTAGTTTACTGAAGGGCAAAAAGAGAAAAAGTCGATTTTCTCAAAATCGGCTCCAACGATTTTGATTAAATTTCATTTATGAACATTAATAAATATTCAAAACAAAATGGCTACCCTCAATATTTCGGCAAAATGGCTTTAAGGGCTCCGGTCTGATGCGTCAATTAACATTTTTTTAAATAGCTCCGAAACTATTTGAGATATGAAATTACTTAGCATTACAAATATGTATATATATTTATAATACAGATATTTTATCCGAAACATATTTTTATAAAATCAATAACTATCAATCTATACGCAATTATATGAATTTTTTTTAACTTTTTGGACATTAAAGTTTAAGTATTGCGACCGTAAAAAAAAAACTAACCTGAAATGTTGATGGATGTCGACGTCTCATGACCCCCCGAACCCTAAAAAATAGTCTTTGCAATGCCGTCTGTCTGTGTGTCTATAAAAACTTAAAATTAAGGGTAGTTTACTGAAGGGCGAAAAGAGAAAAAGTCGATTTTCTCAAAATCTACTCAAACGATTTTGATTAAAATTTCGTATCTAGGCGTTGATTAAGATTATAAATAAACTGGCTATTTTCATTTTCCTATGAAAATGATTTTTAGGGTACTTTACAGAAGCGTTAATTTCCGTATCTCCACAACTATTGGAGAAACTAAACAACTTATCATTGCAAAATTGTAGGACTATCAGAAATAAAAAAAAATTATTTGACATATATTTTTATAAAAGCAGCAGTTTCTGAGATATTTGCAAATATATTAAACAATTTTGTGAGCTTTAGTTGTAAACATATACTACTTAAGTCTTAACGCAATAATTCTCCAATGCCATAGAGTAATTAAATATAAGTATCTAAAAAAGTATGTTATTTTTCCTTAAATCTCTTAGGGGAAATGTTTGCATAGCAATGATCTATCTCCATTTTAGACTCAATAGTCAATATTTACATTTTTTATTGGTCAAAATGTATAAATGAATGATTAAATATCAATGCGATGACTTGAAGATCTGCAACACCTTATAAAATGTTAAAATTTTAACCAGAATCGAAATTTTAATACGAAGTGTTGACCCTTGTGGAAGACATTAAACTGTTTGAAATGCTCTTAGGTGGACAAAGATGCGCCTCTTTTCTCATTGATTCTATATCATTGTATATTATTTTATGCGTGTTCTTATGTGGAGTGGTGATGATACAATGTACATTATTCCGTTCAGAAATCTTACAAGTTTATAGAAAGAGAGAGAAAGTCTGTGCGGTGTGCCGTACCATTTATTTACTTTCTCTCTATCTTACAGGTAGAGAAAGTATTGTGATCGTCAAAAAAATCGAACTCGAGATTTTGATGAATTTTGACGTTTCATGACTTCCTGAATCCGAAAAAGTGGTTTTTGAATTTCCGTCTGTCTGTCTGTCTGTCTGTCTGTCTGTCTGTCTGTCTGTCTGTCTGTCTGTCTGTACCTCCAACTAGAGCCTAAACTATTTTACCGATTGAGCTGAAACTTGATATCTAGGGTTTTCATAGGGTTGCCCCGAGGGGTTTTTGGAATTGGATATCTACCCCTAAAATTAAGGGTAGTTTACTGAAGGGAAAAAACAGAAAAAGTCGATTTTCTCAAAATCGGCTCTAACGATTTTGATTAAATTTCATTTATGAACATAAATAAATATTCCAAACAAAATGGCTACTCTCAATATTTCGGCAAAATCGTTTTAAGGGCTCCGGTCTGATGCGTAAATTAACATTTTTTATAATAGCTCCGAAACTATTTGAGATATGAAATTACTTAGCATTACAAATATGTATATATATTTATAATACAAATATTTTATTCGAAACATTTTTTATAAAATCAATAACTTTCAATATATACGCAATTATATATATATTTTTAACTTTTTGGGCATTAAAGCTTAAGTATTGCGACCGTAAGAAAAACTAACCTGAAATGTTGATGGATGTCGACGTCTCATGACCCCCCGAACCCTAAAAAATAGTCTTTGCAATGCCGTCTGTCTGTGTGTCAATTAAAACTTAAAATTAAGGGTAGTTTACTGAAGGGCAAAAAGAGAAAAAGTCGATTTTCTCAAAATCGGCTCCAACGATTTTGATTAAATTTCATTTATAAACATTAATAAATATTCCAAAAAAATGGCTACCCTCAATATTTCGGCAAAATGGCTTTAAGGGCTCCGGTCTGATGCGTAAATTAACATTTTTTTAAATAGCTCCGAAACTATTTGAGATATGAAATTACTTAGCATTACAAATATGTATATATATATTTATAATACAGATATTTTATCCGAAACATATTTTTATAAAATCAATAACTTTCAATATATACGCAATTATATGAATTTTTTTTAACTTTTTGGACATTAAAGTTTAAGTATTGCGACCGTAAAAAAAAACTAACCTGAAATGTTGATGGATGTCGACGTCTCATGACCCCCCGAACCCTAAAAAATAGTCTTTGCAATGCCGTCTCTCTGTGTGTCTATAAAAACTTAAAATTAAGGGTAGTTTACTGAAGGACGAAAAGAGAAAAATTTGGTTTTCTCAAAATCTGCTTAAACGATTTTGATTAAAATTCGTATCTAGGCGTTGATTAAGATTATAAATAAACTGGCTATTTTCATTTTCCTATGAAAATGATTTTTAGGGTACATTACAGAAGCGTTAATTTCCGTATCTCCACAACTATTGGAGAAACTAAACAACTTATCATTGCAAAATTGTAGGACTATTAGAAATAAAAAACTTTTATTTGACATATATTTTTATAAAAACAGCAGTTTCTGAGATATTTGCAAATATATTAATACAATTTTGTGAGCTTTAGTTGTAAACATATACTACTTAAGTCTTAACGCAATAATACTCCAATGCCATATAGTAATTAAATATAAGTAAGTATCTAAAAAAAGTATGTTATTTTTCCTTAAATCTCTTAGGAGAAATGTTTGCATAGCAATGATCTATCTCCATTTTAGACTCAATAGTCAAAATTTACATTTTTTATTGGTCAAAATGTATAAATGAATAATTAAATATCAATGCGATGACTTGAAGATATCTAACACCTTTTAAAATGTTAAAATTTTAACCAGAAATCGAAATTTTAATACGAAGTGTTGACCCTTGTGGAAGACATTAAACTGTTTGAAATGTTCTTAGGTGGACAAAGATGCGCCTCTTTTCTCATTGATTCTATATCATTGTATATTATTCTATGCGTGTTCTTATGTGGAGTGGTGATGATACAATGTACATTATTCCGTTCAGAAATCTTACGAGTTTATAGAAAGAGAGAGAAAGTCTGTGCGGTGTGCCGTACCATTTTTTTTTCCATCCAGGGGGTTACTGTCAAGTTTATCCAACTTTAAATTGGTTCGACAACTGTTGGGGCCTTGTTCGTTTAGAGACCAAAACACGGCCGCGTCGGCTGCGGTCGGTCTTCTCTGAAAATTGAGCGTTGCTTATAAAAAAAGTTTTATAATTGCAACATGTCTTTTATAACAATTTCCCAAGTTATACTTTGAAAAACAACACACTGTTTAGTTCATTGTGTTTTAAATTGGGGAAAAAAAGAGGAGAAAGATAATATAGTAGTCTATAAGCACTCCATTGCTTCTATATAAAAATAAAACATGGTTAAAATGCTTAAATACATCAAAGTGTTTGAAATTTTTCTTAAAGAATCTATAAATAAATAATTATGAAAGTATCTCATATTTGAAAACATTATTTACATTCCTAAAAACTTACTTTACAAAAATTAATAAAGGACACTAATGAAATCATAATGATTTTTTTTTAATATACCACCGCTCTGTTCTAGTTAGTGGTTAGATTTCCTGGCTACAGATTCAGAGGTCCCGGGTTCAATCCCCAATGTTTCTAGATTAATTTTTTGTGAATCAGTGGGTCTGGAACGGGGTCAACTCAGCCTGGTGAGGACAAGTGAGAAGCTTCTTGATTTAAAAAGTAGCGGCTCCAATAGAGAAAACTGAGAATAACGGTCGCAAGGTTTGTTGTGCTGACCACATGACACCATCGATCCACAAATGCTGGCACTGTTTTTGCCAACACACAGTGGCCACTCGGTTGGCATAGCTCAATTTTAGGCTGGCAACAGGGTGTTGGAGTTTTTAACTGAAAATATATTTTTGAAATTATTATGTTTGTGCAGATGGCACTAATTGTGGAGCAGGGATAAAACGAATGTGGAAGACAACTTCCTATCTTATAGGTATCAAATTCGTATCTCATCTTCCCCATCACCAGTAATCCATAATAGTGACTATTATGAGACTGACGTCCTAAGCTGTGTGACCATTTGTGCGAGAAGCAAAAAAAAAATTATATATATATATATAGCCTTATATTCTTAATGTTGCATTTAAAAAATCAGTTTGAATTTAATTTTAAGGAATTAGTGCGTTTTATACCATTTGTTTTGAGAGCCCAGGGGTTTAATTAAATGAATTTTCATTTCCAAAAATAATAAAGAAAGAAATATGTTTAAAACCTAAATCAAAATTAAAGAAAATTTTTCCAAGAACAATATTATATTAATTTATATGTAAATAAAAACTTGTCTTATATATGAAATCTTTACTTATTAAATTAGGTTGAAATATAAGTTTTACCTCTAGCACTGGAATAAATCTATGAACATTTTAGGGGTTTACGGTGGAAAAACAGCATAAACGCCAAGTTATAGTTGAGCGAAAGTTGGCCGTTATATGAGAATCGTATTACTGGTGTGGGCATGGGCAAACATAATGTTAAGGGCCAAAAGAGTGGGGTAAAATATTGTTCTTCTTTTACCAGTGAAGGAACTTATTACGATTTCGGTGGTCCTTAGGTAAAGTGTTCTCACCTCAAGACCCAGTGTCCAAGGGTTCAAACCTAACCGAGATCGAAGGATTTTTTTTTGGGTGATAAAACTCCATACCACAACTTCTTTTGTAGGGGAAGTAAAGCCGTTGGTACCATATATATTGTGAAATGTATAAGAACTCTGAGAGGTATGTGAAAAATATCTCTCCTCTGCCAAATTGGTAAACTCTTTTGCGTTTGCTCAGAGAAATTCAGTGTTTAAGACAACAAGGACTCGCCGTATTTGTAGAAATCTTCTGGTACATGGAATCTCTACCATATGGTTTAGAAAGTTGTACTCTATTAGATTTCCTTGAAATTTACATTTTAACAATAACAATAATTATTTATTGAATAATTTAAGGGGTCCAATAATTGCCACAAAGGAATGCGTGTGAAGAAACAACAGATATAATATGTCTGTCACTCGTTCTGTGATTGATATTATGCTAGTCTACAGACTGGAGGCAATCGTTCTTAACAAAATAAATAAATTAAATAATTAAATATTTTATTTAATACCTAAATTTTTATTTTGTTTATTTTTAGCTGTTTGTTCGATAAGGAATCAAAAATGAGCTAATCTCCAAAGAGCATTATGAGTTAATTTTTAAGTTCGAAAAACACCCTGTATAGTATTTTGGGGAAGCAATAAAATAGTAAGCGTATAACCCAAATGGGTAGTAGTATGCAGTGCTAAAAAAAAGTAGCACGCTTCGATGGATGCATGGTCTAAGGCGTCACTCTCGCAATAAATTAGACTATTGATTACGGGGATATCTGGTTTAGATCCCGGTCGAGTGTATTGGGGTGGAATTTCCAAAATGCTTTTCCACAATCCCTCCACGAAAAATGCGGGTACACTTCCTCTAAATTTGACCTTCCCTTTACCTAACTAATTAGAGTAATTAGTACAGATGCGTATGACCTTAACAGGTAGTAAAACGTGGTGCTGGAACCAAAATATATATCTTCATACTTTAATCTGCCACATGTTTACTAATTCCTAGGTTATTGTTTTTCTTAAAAGTGATCTTATCTTCTCTTGGCATTTCTGCGAGGACTTACCCATTGTTTTACCCTTCTAAAGCGTTTTCCACATCTTCTAACACATTTATCATACCAACTTAACACAGTTAAAAGACCCGCAGCATTTAACGTAATACCCTTTATAGCTCTTGGGAAACCAGGGTGTAAATATAATTTAATCACTGACAATGGTTCAAAGTGCCGGGGATTTTCCTTAATGAACTGTTGTGTATAGTCTGTTTCGAAATAGAGAGAACCGTCTCTTAAAGGTTTTTATTTTAAATAAGCTTTATAGATCAAAACACTGTCAACGAACTAAAAGGTGCATGATAAACTAAAGTGATATTGCCATGCAAACGTAGGTTATCTGATAGTTACAAAATAATTAATTCTACTATAATATATTCATACATTAAGTCATTTGAGCATGCAGCTGTTATATTTAATAAATCATATCAATGCTAGTAAGAAAGTTAAAATAATATACTTATATATTTTCAATATTAATTATATATATATATATATCTTTTACGGCTTCTCTTTCAAAAAATACATTAATTTGTAAATAATATTTAATATAATCTTATGAATAGTAACTTAAACTATACTATCTATTACCACACAAAAAAGAATTTATTTTTGTGTGTTTTTATACCTCGCCTTACTATACATCTGGAATATCTACAGTGTTATGTAACAGGATAAGAATGAGGAAGACATAATTTACATAAAATGTACTCAAATTTGACCAAAGGCAAAGGGAAAAACAACACTCGTTATATTTGACTGGGACTCGAGGGACTCCCCCTTCACCGGTAATCAAGTTCATTGCGAAAGTGACGCCTCAGACGATACAACCACCAATGTGGCTAGTATTATATTAATGAGTAATAGACCAAAATAGTATAACAACTTAAAATATTAAAATTGCTTCTTTTTATTATTTTTATGCACAGGCTTTTATCTCACGGTTATAGTCTCAATTAAATAATGTTAAAATTCTTAGACTATTAAATTCCCTATATACCATAATTGTTGGTTTCATGGTCTAACGGCTACTCTTGTAGTAGACTAGACTGCCGATGACGGGAGATCAAGGTTCGAATCTTGGTCAGGTGTAGTGACCTGGTTTTCCCAAAATAATGTTCCACTCTAGTCTGGGTAAATACGGGTACAATTCCTTTAAATACTACCCTCCTAATTCTAAAACAATTAGCATAATACATACTAGGTGTAAATAACGGTAAAGGCGGTGCTAAAAAAACAAACAATTACTCATAGTCATGCTATTGATTATTTTTAATTTATTAGTGTATGACGATGTAAAATTGTATTATATATATTATATATATTGCTTTTAATTATTTTAGGTTCAAATAATTACTGTGATAGTAGGCGTTAGACCATGCGGTCATCGAATAGGGTATGAGTAATTGTTATTTAAAGTACACATACATAAGTTGAACCAATCTATTCACCTTAATTTTTTAACACGGACACATACATTACACGGGCTATAAAAAAAATAGAGAAGACAGTCTTAGGGTTCGGCCAGACTGACAAGCGTGCGAGCTAGCGCGCAAGCGACTGGGTGGCCAAACTGGCGAGCGAGCGAGAGCGTAATTAACAGATAGCTCTTAATGGTTGTTGACGAGGAAGCTCCGATACTTGGCTCAGTGAACTGAGGGTGGTTTTTGACAAGTGACTTATTGTTGTGGTTTTCTCATCCTCTCTCCACGCGAATGGTGATTTTATTTGTAAATGCCTACTTTGATAATATTAAGTATTTTAACATATCAATTTTAATATTATAAATATATATAATATAATAGTATATATAGGTATGGTTTATGATCTTTCAAATTAAATTAGGCCGTTATTACAAGTGTGCTAAACCTATTAGATATTAATAAAAATGTCAAAATGAGAAGTTTTCCTAGCACTCAATGAACCAACATACAATAATATTGCCTAGCGCCTGTAACTAGACTGTACCGGTTAACGCCATGCTTGAAAAATAGAACCCGTTCTATCTTTCAAGCGCGCGCGCTCGCTCGCTCCAGTCTGGCCACCTCAATTACAACAATGTGTTCTATTTTAATTTTAGTCGCTCGCGCGCTCACTCGCCCAGGTTGGCCGTCCCATTACACGAAATAAAATGGTTACTATGATTTTTTACCATATATACTGTACCCCTCTTTTAATAGCTCGGTGGTTTACGACGAGGCGACGTGGCTAGGTTTGATATGATGGGATGACCTGGCTAGGTTGATATGATGGGACGACCTGGCTAGGTTGATACGTACGTCATGCTAACGAACCTGATATCAGTCTTGCTGGAAACTTGGGGTGAGTCTCTAACCTCCAACTTTTAATCGGGGGTAAAGGAAGGGAGGTTAAGGGTAGGAGATTAGATAGCCTTGATCCCTGGGTGACTGTGACACTCCCAGAGCTTATATTGTCCCTAAACCCTTTCCTTATGGACCTTAAGGCAAGGTACTAAATACAGTCTAATTTTCACACAAGAACCATTTAGAAAATACAAAACAAAATTAAACTAAATTGATAGTATTTTATCATATTATTAGTATTATTTTATAGGTGTTAATATCTATCAAATGAGACAGCTGCAGATCACACGACTTGACGTATGAATACGTGAAAGTTGATGTAGGAGCTTTTATAGCGTGCTAAATAAGACCCGAACCATTAAAATACGACATAAAGAGCTTGACGTAGAAAATTAATTAGTAACTCATCACGCGTCAGTTATGAAACTACAAATCTCGACTGTAGTCTTTAGATTTGTAAAATGTCAGATCTAGATTTCTAAAATATATATCTTAGATTACATAAACGTTTATCTAAATAAACAAAAGAATAAGTTTAGTAAAATTCTAGGAATTGGTTTTTTAAATTTTAGCCTCCTTAATTAAAATTTACCAACATTGATAAGTTAATATTAGAAATAAATGTTTATACTAGAATATTAAAAAAAAGTTTTTCTAGAACTAAAAAAATTACTATCAAAAGTAGTTTTGGGTTTTTGAAATTACTTCTTTCTCTTTGAATTTTTTGAAATTTCAAATTTTTTGGCTTACATTATTTTTGTATTAAGCTTTTATTTATTTTTTAATTGTAAGAAAATTGTTGTTTGAAACTCAGAGAATAAACTTTAAATGAATCAATTCACTTTCTAAATATACAAGATGTTAAAAAAAAGGATTCAGAGCTTGAGGATATTGTAGTAATCATTAAAATTAGAAAATATGTATTAGTAAAGCCTAGGTTCACAAAACCAGGTCACACAGAAATACAGGCAATAATAGATCAAAGAGGTCCAGTCACAAACGTACCCTCCCCAAACCCCCTGGATTCTTGACCTAAATCCTTTGAAATATTGTATATGGGTATATTACATTGATTCGTCAGACATAACAGCGAGTTGAAAATTATTGTCGGAGGAATCGAATGAAGCCAGGGATTTTTTTTAAATATCACTCGACAATCTAATCCCAAGATGTGAACTGTGTATTGAAATGGAAGGACATCATGTAGAACACATATTTTTCATGATAAGATAGATTAATTGTATGTCCTATAAACACAAATCACATTTCATTTTTTGTTCCAATTGTTTTGTTATCAAAAGACAAAATTTAACCTCTAGCTTCTATCTGAGTTGTTTTGAGGACCTGAGTTTAATAATTTTCACTCATCTTACTCATCTTAATGACACATTATATATGTATGAGTTTTATTATAATTTTCAATAAACTATTACTGAAAGATACTTTCTTTATTTGAGAAAAGTCTTAGAATCCCACCATCTCAATGTTGCACCTACTAGCTATGACAACGGGAAAAAAAAAATCCCTACTAGCTTTTGTGAAGGTGAAATTTTAACATGTAAAAAAAATGAACTCAAACCCTAAATAGGCACTTGCCTTTTGCTTGAGTCGTTGGCAACGCCAAAAAAAAAGTGAGAGATATTTTAGTTTATTTTTTATCATCGTGTTTAGCTACTGGCTCGGGATATACTCATTCATGTATGAATATATAAATTATGTAATTAGTTAGGGACGATGAAAATAGATTTGAGAGGAAATGAGCCCAAATTTTCAGGAAGTTAAAGTGGGAAAACCATTTAGAAATAATCACAACTTAATTACACCTGACCAGGTTTGAGTCCATGATTACCCCCGCCCCTCTCCCCACCCTATCACAGGAAAAATAGACAAAATGAGTTTGAGCTTTATAGAACGTTCTCTTATCAGCTATGGTGGTATAATTATAAGGGCCTAAAAATGTTATATTTAAGTTATCTGTGAGGTGATATAGATTTTAAACCTTTCACAATATTCCAAATCAAACGCACCCCCACCCCCACAATATATTTTAAGTTAATGAACAATTTTATGGTACTAAACTTAATGTGTTATAAAATCTTCTCTTGCGGTTTAACAAACCTTGGTGGTCATTTTATTTTATTATTTTTATATTGTCGACAAAATTCTGTGTCGCCGTCTTTAAATCCTATCTTTGTTAACAGGTTTCCACAACTCTTCAGTGTATTTTGTGAACGAGTCATTCCAAGGAATTTTTTCTTGTGGTTGTTTTTATTTATTTCGTTTCTAAAAGCTGACAAAATCATGCTGCGCTCTCATGGAATTGGAAGATTCTAGAAGCCCTCTTGTATGACTATAAACAAGGAAAAGGGCTCTTCCAACGTCACTTGGCCTGCATTGCTGTAGTTAAGTTCCGCGGTGCGCAAACATCCAAATTTCAAAATTAAAGCTGTCGCGTTTTAAAAAAAAACACTTTATTTCTTACTGTGATAATTTCTGGATAATTGAGTGGCATCCATTCTAATCGATCAAACATAATTTATAGAACTGTTGTTTCCATTATAATATAAAATAGACCTGAAAGTTCAAATTTTGAAAGACTTGGATACACGTATTATTAATCTCATGGCAAACAACGTGAAAACATGAAAAGATAGCCCGAGAAAAATGACGTAGCAATTTTAATTTTCGACGTGCCGGCGTGAGGAGAGAAGATAACTCTTCGATTTGGCTTCCACCTTAAGAAGTAAGAAAAACATTACATCTACAGAACCAGTAAAAAAATATTTTCAATTGAAACGTTCTATAAATGGTTTATTAGTTATTTCATCTCCACACCATTGGTCTAGTGATTCAAAAAGTTACGTTTGCTATTGGCAATATTTTATATTCTCTGTACACGTAAATGCGGGCTCATTAATTCCCCTACGTTTTTAAATTCCAATTCCATTCCCTATCCCTTATATAAATTCGATGATGGCCTTAGTATTTAACATACTAAAATGATAATCATATTTAGTATTTATATTAAATAAAAATTAGGATATTCAAGGAGAAACTATCAAGCATTTAGGTAGATACATGATGAATGTAAAATTTTGAAAAAAAAAAGATAAAAAAATACCTTGCGATTAATATCATACATTGATGTCTACCAACACTTAAAAAATATATTAAATGAGGTGTTTTTATCGTTCAAGGTTAATTTAGTACTAGTTCCATTAAATTCAACTTCCTCCTTATGTATTCACAAAATACATTATTTTATACTTTTGGCAACTATTGACATTAAAGCGTATAGCGGAAAAAATAAGTCAATGTAAGCATTGAATTAATACTAATTTGTATTTTTACTAAAACTCTGATATAGAATAAAAAATAACATAGTTTAACTAACGCAATTGGAAACTAATTTAGACTAAACGGGGTTAGCTTATTTAGTTCGAATAAACATGGAAATTTATTGTGTGTTTTATCTTATTATTTTCAAAAATATGTATCTATTACTATCTGCTTTAATAATGTTTTTGCTAATTGTTCATAAAGACTTTGTATTAATGAAACTCACTTAGTTCATTAACTCACGCGTCAACTGCAGATGTTTTAAAATAAAACTAAATTCCCCTGAGAGAGTTTTAGCTATGGCAGTTTTTTAAATACACGTTGAAAAATTAAGGAAAATTTAAAATTAATTCTTAACTTGTAATGTATCTCAATCAAAATGTAATTAGAATCTTCTTTCTGGAATCATTATTAATTTGTGATTCTCGATACGAAATACATTTGTTGATAAGATGCTTGGTTAAATCAAGAGTTCACTTTAAATAATATTAAAAGTTAAATTATCAGGATATTTACAATCTTAATCTATTATAATTTGCACTTAGAAACAGTTAATTAGCACGCTCAATAAAAAATAATAACCAACTTCGGGGGCTGCGTGGTCTAACGCAGCGTTTCCCAAAAGGTGTTCCGCGAACCCTGGGGTTCCGTGGAAGGGTCAAAGGGGTTCCGAGTTCAGATCTTCGCGTTCATTGTCAGACATTAAGCCTAATTTTAGTGCTATTATAAGTAAATATGTGAAAAAATTTCATTCTTCACATTAAATAGTTACTTTTTTTGTACGATAAATGTTTTATAATACTTATAATAATTATTTTTTATTTATAATTATTCTTTCTTTTCATGTCAAACATGAAAATATTCAAACTACACTACAAGGTACAATCACTTTTGTTATTATCAAAATGGGGTTCCGCCAAAAAAAGTATGATCAATTAGGTTCCGTGGTCAAAAAAAAATTGGAACCTCTGGTCTAACGCACTCTTAGAGTAGACTAGCTGCCGATGACGGAGGGACCGAGCCCGAATCTCGGTCGGGTATACTGAGAGTGATTTTCCCAAAGTGGTTTTCCATTCTCCACTCACGCAATGTGGATACACTTCCTATAAATATAACCTTCCTAATCTCTAACACCAATAGTGTAATTAATACCACCCCCTCCTTAACAGAAACTAAACTCGACATGATGAGCAAGATAATTAGATCGTGTGCCCACTGACGTGAGTTCAATATGATAATTTGTTGATTTTTCCATAACTCATGAAATATATATTAAATGAAATAATTTCAAGATTATTAATCTTAAAAAATATCAGAGAATAACATAATTCATTCCATCAAAACGTAGAAAGTAAGCATAATTAAAAACGAGTCCAGTGTTAGAACTGTAGTCTGAGTTTTTGAGCTGAGGTCTTGCTTTATGTAATTTGGTTCTCTCTAATATACATTATAATAAAGTTTGTAATTTCCTTCTCCTTGAAACATAATACAGGCCTACTCTTATTTTGTAATTGGCTATCCTTGAAAAAGACTGTTCTTGAAGTTGTAATGATATTGTCTCTGAAAAAAAAAAGTACTAGAATTTGTAAGTTAGATAGATCTCTCTGAAACAGTCTCTACTCGAGTTTGTAATTTCGTTTCCCATGAGACTGATTGTACTAGAGCTTGTAATTTTGTTCGCCTTGAAACAGATTTTAGTTAAGTTTGGAATTTCCTCCCCCTTGAGACAAACTGTAATCGAGTTTGTAATTATTTTTTTTAGCACCACGTCTTACTACCGTTTGGGCTATACGCCTATGTGTTAGTTACAATAATGGCTTAGGGATTAGGAAGGTTTAATTGAGATGAAGTGCTCCCGAATTTACGTGGAAGGAGAGTGGAAAACTATTTAGGTAAACCAATCCTAGTACACCCGACTGGGATCGAATCCTGATCTACCCGTCTCCGGAAGTCTAGTCTACTGCGAGAGTAGTGAGTTAGACCACGTGGCCACCAAAGCGGGTGAGTTTGTAATTGTGTTTCCCACGATAAAAATTGCACTGGAGTTTGTAATTTAAACAGATTGAAACATATTGTATTCATGGATGTAATTTTGTTCACCTTGAGACACATTTTATTCAAGTTTGTAATTATTGCGTTCCCCCTGAAGTTTCATTTAATTTATTTGAGGTATTTAAAGTAGACATTCAAAATCAACTGATTATATCAGCACACGACTTATAAACCTAAACTATACCTCAGTTTTATCTTCTGTGGTGCTGACTGACAGCTCACAGCTGACTTCTGAAGGCTTTGAAAAGCTACCAGACCAAATTATGTATCCCTACGCCGAACCATATGAACTGCAAAAAACATGTCTTTAGCAGTTGTCACTTCTGACAGTCAAAATTTAGGTATATACATAAATGTTGACCGTCAGAAGTCAGCTGTCAACTGTCAGTCAGCACCAAAGAAGGCATGGGGCTACTGTAAGTTAAACCTAGAACATTACACAGCATCTATCCCCCAGCGTTTAACTCATCATTATGAAAGGGTAAATCCATATTTCACTAATTATACATTTATCGGTCATGCAAGGAATCGAACCTAGGACCTCTAACTCAGTTGACAGACACGCTACCGACTGAGCTAAGGTGTTGGGCTCCCCCTGAAACAGATCATGTTGGATTTAGTAACTGTGCTCACCTTTAACAGACTGTACTCGGAGTTTGAATGGGACAAGGGGCGTGATCTAATCCGAAGTGATTACTTGGTCCAGTGGAATTTAATGACAGATCTCCTGGGAAAGGTTAGATAGTGGCGGGGGGAGGGAAGGGAGATATCAATTAAATGGAAGGAGTTTAGTTAACACTTCTTCCAGTTTCTACTGGTAAAAGTTTTTTATAAACGACTAAACAAGTAACACATTACAGTAGTATTTATATTATCTTAAAATATGTAATTAATTTAACAAGCCTAAGATTTATTTTTGTACTTGATTGTTTATATTTTAAAAGGGCTGTATCAATTCTATCCTAATGGAAGGGGAACCATCCACCTCCAAAATTAGGAGAATCCATTATAAAACCTGAAAGAATTGTCAACCCTTAAAATATTATTCGCTGATCCACACCTGACTCGCTAAGAAGGGCCAACCCAATTTTGCACAATATAACGGTTAAAAATACAAAATATCTACAAAAACAAACAAAGGAGGCTGTCAAAAAAGTGAAAGTAAAAGATGGAAAGGTGGGTGTCATCATCACGGAAGGGTAATTTGACCTTGAAGATTTAATATTTTTCAGTATCGTTGGTACTATAGATATGAGGTGGAACTTAAACTTTTTCACCTCCGTAAATGATCCAACTACGTTATCCTTAGTGTGATGAAGATGCTTAGCTCCCCAGTGATCTATGTTAAAACTTGAAATAAATGTTAACCCCCAAAATAATCATTCTTGTTCCACAAATGACTCACTCTGAGGAGGATCAATGTTATGCTTACAATAGAGAGTGTCTTTCCTCTACAGAGCAAAAGTTCCAATCCAAAACTCACTCATCTTTGCAACACATCCTGAGGAAACATTTTTTAAACAGCCAAACGAGTAAGACAGGGGTGTAGTGGAGTGGTAACGCGCGGGAACGCCGTTCCAGCACTGCTTTTCATGGGAAAATATTCAATTTTGTTTGGTAAAGTTTTATACTATGCAATTCCAAGTTAACTAATTGATCTTATTTCAATATTATGTCAAAAAAATTGTTTATAGTATGAATCAATAAATTCTGATGAAATTTACTGTGTTACATGCGAATTCTTGGAATTTTTGGGGAAGTGCGCTAAGTAAGTTTCAGCCTTAGTAACTATTTAAAAAAATGTTCCAAATAGCTTCTAAAGGCATTTATGTTTGTGAAACTCTTTCGTTTTCGGTTGGGGGGCTCTGCCCCCCCCCCTAACCTCCATTCGACTTTAGGATGGCCACAGCCTTGCGTACCGGCACTGCTAAATTTACGACTACACCACTGCGAGTAGCACGTCATAATATTAATATTTGTATTATATTAAAAAAAAATGTGATTCATCTATTCAGCTTAAGATAACTACTTTGAATTTATTGGTTTTTAAATACATATACATTATACAGCCTAATTGATCAATATGATTCTGAAATAATTAATGAAATTCAAAACACTGGTTAGTAATCTTAAAATTATTTATGAAAATCGTAAAATAAATAGATAAAAATTAAATTTGGTGACTATATATAAAAATAATAGTAAAACTATATAAAACAGTAGCTTAACTAAATATAATATTCAAACCCAAAATAATATTTCCTGATCTACCACTTACAGTGAGAAGGATCAATGCTATTCTAGGAGAAAGTGGTGTAGTGTTAACCTTATGGGCTCCAGAACTCTCATTTTAATTATGACTCCCGATCGGGATTCTAACCCCGATCTCCTCGTCAGGGGCAGTCCAGTCTGTTGAGAGAATGATGACTTTGACCATTCGACCATCTTAGAGAGTTAACTAATAAGACATGGTGACCTGGTGGTCTAGGGGTAAGGTATCAGACTTCTATGCTGGGAGTCCGGGATTCAATCCTCGGTTCCAGCACAGATTTATCTGATTACCAAACCCTGCCTTCATCTCTGACAAGACGTGTATTAATCACAACTTGTGAATGGGAGGAATGCCAGGCCTCCACTGTGGTTCGGATCCCACGTTAAAATGTAGGTCCTCCACTTCATCTCACAATCACCCTACCATTGCACATTAGCGTAAGTGCGTACAACTCTAACGGGTAGTAAGACGCTGTGCTAATAATAATAATAATAATAATAATAATAATAATAATAATAATAATAATAATAATAATAATAATAATAATGATATATTTCAAAATAAAAACATTTTACTATTACTAATTACGATTTAATGGTTTCACGGATTAGGAAGGTTAAATTTCAAGGAAGTATACCCGCATTTACGCACAGGCAGAGTTGAAGACCATTTTGAAAAAATCAGCTTCAGTACACCCAACTGAGATTCGAACCTTGATCTCCCCGTCATCAGCAGTCTAGTCTACTTGCGAGAGTAACGCCTTAGACCACGTGGCCACCGAAGTGGGTTTCAGATATGTTGGTACGTATAAAAGAATAAAGTAGGCCCATTCTTTTTTTTTAGTACAATTGATGTGCTATGTCATCAAAACCGAAACCTCATTTTCGACATCGGCCTGGATTTTCCCTCGCATTTTTCAAACTTCGCTTCAACTTCTTTATGCCTTTAAAAAAAACATTCAAACAACCTTGCATTACTTTCTTCCACGTCTTACTAACATCCGAACTTACACATGCAAATATGAATAGGGATAGTAAAGGTAGGATGTATAGTAAATGTACCCGCATTAGATTGGAGGCAGAGTGATAATAAATATTGAGGGAGAAGATATCTAGCTGTGATGTGAACTTGGACTCTTCAGTCATCGGACTAACCGACTATCTGAGCCGGATGATTTGTCTGTACGCCCACCGATACAGGTATATTTTTATTTGTTCGTTTAGGTATATTTCTTATTTGTGCCCTGCGTCTAACAACCTATCCAGGTGATTTACATATCTACACTAATGGGGTAGATACGAGGAAGGTAAATTTAAATTAAATATTTCCACATATTCACACAGAGAGAGTGAGAAACAATTTGGAAATAAAAGCCTCTTCGTAATTCGCGCATGGGATTAAAAGCTCAAACTCTACGTTACCCGCAAACCAGAAAGGATGAGAGATAAATGTCTGCGTGTCCACTGATGTTGATCACAAGGGCTGTGAACGACTTAATCTAAGGGTTGGAGATGACGAGGGGGATATTAAAGGATATGTTGGCTTACCGTTGAAAGAATCTCCCATTAAAAACAATCCCTAACAGCACCAGGTCAGGATTCAAACTCTAACCCAAGAGGTCGATGATACTAACGATTCTGAGTTTGACAACTCTACCACTGCTGCGGTCATGAGACTACTTGTGGGGGAGGGAGAAAATCATGGAGAAATATTCCCGATTGAAGTACAAATCAATCATACGAATCGACCAATGACCATGTCTTGACAAAAAAGAAACCTCCACTGACTAAATCATGTCTTACCAATCTTTATCAATAAAATCCATTGAGCGCGTCTCGAAGAAATGGTTATTTCTTTATCTTTATTTCTTCTCTTTCTCTCTTTTTTTTGTGTGTGTGTTCATGGAGCACGTGACGTGTTTAGGGGCCTCCCAGAAGTGTAAAGTGATTTGCTATTTTGAAGAAAAGAGGTTTTCCTCCACTCCTCTACAACCACCACCTTTAACTGACACAATTGTGTTCCACGAAACGCTTTCGTCTTCGATTCTCCTTGCCCCTCCCCCCCTTCACACCCTCACCTAGCCCACCCAAAATCTCTGCTACCTATTTCTTCCTTTACTTTTTTTTTTGTATCCTTCATTTCTTTCATTGACAATAGAGGTGACGCGAAATTGTGTCCTATTATTGGATGTGACTGACTGTTCCTCCTTTCCACCCGCGTCAGGATGAACCGGGGGGGGGAAGGAGAGACTGTCAGCCATGTTGTAAAGTCCTTCCTTCCGAAGGTCCTGAGGGATGGTCTCAGAAAGGTTGTCTCTTCTCTTCTACATATTGCTCTCTATCTCTGTCACTCTTCCTCCCTTCTCTATTTCTTCATCCTCATCCTTCGAACCCCAGTGAAACATCAACGTCAAGGAAAATATTCGTCCCTCTTCTTCCCCCCCCCTCTTTACCCTCTAATGCAATCTCATCCTTTGCAGACTTATTGACGTCAGTCGGGCTAAGAATGAGGGAAAGGGATTGAAGAGAGAGAGGGAGGGATGCAATGTAGGATTGTCAGAGGGTGAGGAGTTGTAAGAAGGGTTGACATGACAGGAGTCTAGAGACAATGGAGAAGGCTTGTTACCCCTAAAGAAGGGTGCCTTCATCCACCCTCCTCCTTCCATGATCAGTAACCCCTAACCACCCCCCCCCCAACAACCACCCTCCAGACCAGACCAGTCGGGCACCCTGCGGGCGTCTTTGGATGATGCAAGCTCCATCTAACTCCTCCACCGGCAGCGCACTGATAAAGCTTAGAAGTTGCAGTAGACTAGACTCTCGTGTTGTGACGTAGGACAACGTTTGTGAGGATGCCTTGGAGCAAGAACAGTACAAGTACAAACATTCACAGAACGTAGGAAAAATATTACATATATATTTTTGTAATTCTTACGTGCAAAACAAAGATTATTAGATTTTAATCCAGTGGTCAAACGTAGGATTCTAGTAGAATTGAACTTTTATAAAATATAAATATAGTTTCTTGCAGTCAACATTGATTAATTACTTTTACGTCATTATTAGTATTATTTCAAAGGTATTGATTGATATTACCTATGAAAAGTGGCAAATGCAGGTCATATGATTTTATAGACAATATACATACATACCATATATACATATAATATTATCACACCGTTCCCTTATGAGGTAGGCAAGAAACCGTGCATATAGCTTGAAAAACAATAACTCCGTACATAATACATCCTCACTAACTTTCTCCACACTTATCTATCCTTGCATACTCCCTTTCCTTCAACAACATTCATACACCGAGTCATACATGTTCTTTTAATCTTAAAACAATGTTTCTCTTTTTAACAAATTTGTCTACAACATTTATCCATGTCTTACATGGCCTTCTCCTTCCTTTTGATCCAGGCACTCTACCTTCATATATTTGCTTCGTCACTCAATCCACACTCATCCTTTCAACAGGCCCAAACCAACGTAATACGCTTATTTCACATTGAACTATTGCATTCCCTGTCAAACCGCACTCCTTCAGCACCCATTAATTACTCACTCTGTCCAGTATAGATGTATGAAAATTGTTTTAGTAAATTTTATAACTGTCATAAAATGCCCTAGTGGGGTTCCAAAGCGCAGTACTGCTAGTGTCACTGAGGTGTCAGAGTTAATGTATTTAAAATGTAATAAACAGAAAAAATCCATTTATTTTATTAGTTATTTAAAAGCCTTTTATTAGTGGTACACTTTTTCTAGCAGCTGTGAATATTCAAATATCCCACGACTTCAAGTTAGCAGTTAAAAGAAATGGAATTCAAAGGGAATTAACATATAGAGAAGGCACTTACTTATACTATGATTAAAGCTACATTATGGTAGAAAAAAATTGCACCCAGTATAGTTTGAATTAATTCATGAACTCCCCATATTTGATAAGAGCATATTAATCAAACATGTTAGTAATGACTAATGAGCTAACTTTCATTTGAGTATTTTTACTCTCGTTCTAACCATGGATACGCATAAGCCTATTAGGCACGTGATTACGGTGGCAGATTTTTTAGGGGCGGCAAATTTTGAATGACGAAAGAAAATACACATTTTTTTCTGCCAGTTAAAATAATTTTATGACTTCATCGTGTGTGTGATTGTTGTGATTTGCTGTATCTGAGTACCAACATGACAGAGGATCGCCTTAATTAACTGACAATCATTTTAATTGAAGGTCATTTTGGGAAAAATTGGTTGTTTGGCATCATCGACCAGTTTGCTCAGCAGAAATCATGTCGAAAGATATTATCGACTATTTTATTATTATGTACATGCTAATCTTTAATTTATAATAACATGTTCTACAGTCTACTAATGAAAACTTTACATTGTTAAATTAAATAATATTTTAATTTTTGTGTTGTTATAGTGTAAGAGTATTTATTTACAATTTTTAGGAAGATTCTTAATACTTTTAAAACCTCACTATAATAAATAATCAAATAATTTAAGCAGTTTTTCTCTATAATTCAACAGAAAACACTTGTGTATATGGTATAGGTGTGTTGGTGTATGATGGGTGGTATGAGAAAAACAGGGATTTAGAAGATTAGAAATTAAGGTAGGAAAAGTGGGTGGCAAATTATCTAACGCCTATGAGCGGCAGAGTCGTAAATCCGCCCCTGTTTCTAACCATTGCAAAGAGAAGTATTCTGATTGTCAAATTAATCGAAATCGAGATTTTGATTAATGTCAACGAAACCAAAAAAGTACTTTTCGCAATGCCATCTTGTAGCATTCATATGGCTACAAGCTAATGTTAGTCAACGAGTCATCAAAATATTACTTACCCAATATCACCATCCCGGCTACAGTCGAGAAAACGTAAACACATCCAGCCCCTACTTCAACCGGTCAACGACTGCCTGTGTGAAACAAGAGTTCGGACACGCCCCGCTAGAGTTCGCTAGCATATTGCCAACCTTCGCCTACCCCAGAAGAAGAGAATTTTCGTTCTAGAATACACGAGTTCGGCTTCTCGAATAATACCGATGTTTCCATGGTCACGCACGTTCCCCCCCTCCCTTTGTGGATCCTGTCTCTTGTGTTCATGAAGTTTGCACCGTATAAAAGACCGCCCGGAAAACTATGGCGTCACTCTTAGGCCAGGTCTGGAAGCAGACGGACGAAGCTTAGGCTTCCAGGACTTGTTTAATAGAAAAGATGTAAGGAGAAATTCATTTTTGGCATAATATATTTTTCTTATATTTTTTTTTTATATCAAAATTCTCTTTCGGATATTTATTTACATATTTATTTATATATATTTTTTTTTTGTCAAAGTATGTGGTGTGTGAACATCAAATTTAAACTTAGAATATTTAACGAACTTAGTCTATTTATGACTTGTAAATCATTAATGATATGTTTGGAAGATTTAAGTAAGGACATTAAGTCAAGAACATTTTCATATTAATGGTAATGTCATGCGTAATCTATGTGTTCTAAAAAACATTAAATTTAAACTTCGACTTATGACTTAGGAATTATAAATATTTATTTTGATTTATTGTGTAGGATTCAGTACGGACATTGTGCCAGAACATTCAAATGTTAATGCGCGAAATATTGTTAGTTGTGTATAAATATAAAAAGTAAACTATTCTATTTGGAGTTCACAATGATAAAAGTAAAAAACTTTACCTTTTAGAGATATCTGTATGAACAAGATGTCGAAATTATTTATGCTAAACGTTGAGTATGATTTTCATAAACATAAAGTATAAATTAAAATTTTTATTACATTTAATTTTTTTTAATCTTGTTATGTTTCAAGGAATTACTGGTGAAAGGGCATTTATAATATTATGTTGTAATATAAAATCATATCAAAAATAAAAAGAATAAGTGACTATCACGCCCAAATATATCATATTGTTAAAATATTGCATTCATATAATAAAACTCTATTTTTTTTTTTTTTGACTTGCAGTCTTTATATATATAATTAAGTCTGGTTATCCCTAGTTTATGCTATCATATTACCCTGGCATCTCCCCTTTTAACTTAATATTTTTACTTATATTTAATTTTGTTGTAAGGAGGACCGTGTTTCCTTTTTTTTTGCATTGGGACGTATTACGGGTCCAGCATCATTAAAAATAATTACTCTCACTGCCCACTCTAATTTACATATCTTAACTTATCCTTTTGTTGTTTTCCTTTATTTGTATTTGGGCCCCTCTAAGCCGAGAGTTTGGGCTACAATCTATCTGTGTGTTTGAGTCTTTGCCCTTGAGCTAAAACTATTTTAACAATCGGTCTGAAATTAGATATATAGGGTGTTCATAAGGTTCCACCGAGAAGTTTTTGGAATTAGATATCTAACCATAAGATCAAGGGTTAAGCACTGATTAGCGTTATAAATAAAATGATAATTCTTATTTTCCAATGAAAGTCACTTTGTGTATTACTTTAAATAAATGAAAATTTCCAATTTTGATATCCTTGCAACTTTTTTAGATGGAAAATAGCTAATTATTTTCAATTTTTAATACTATTAAATACAACAATATTTTAACATATAACATTTATCTTAAAACAAATAGTTTCGGAGATATGATCAAATATACATATTATATAGTTAGGTCTTTGAAATGTGAAATTGAGTCTTATGATCGAATCTGAACAGAGATTTTCCTATTTAATCAATGTATTTGATTTATGCATTTTGGTGGAGTGTTTCTGCAACAATTTTTTATTATTTTGTTTCCTTGAGTCCTTAGTATATCTATCTTTTATCTTTAAATAGATACACTAAGTCTATTTTGTGGAACTTTCCATTTATATTTTGGTTAATACCTAATTTGTGTATCCGTTATACTTAAAACTATGTTTGTTTTAAAGCTACAAAATCGTCTAATCATTTCTTTGTCCTATATTAGATTGAATAATTATTAATATTTTACTATAAATAAAAATCACAAGAATACTCTATGTCATGTATGAAAAAAGCAGATTTTTATTTAGTAATATTACTCACTTCGGTGGCCGTGTGGTCTAACGCGCTACTCTCGCAGTAGACTAGACTACCGATGACGGAGAGATCGAGGTTCAAAACTCTGTCGGGTGTATTGAGGGAAGTTTTTCCAAAATGGGTTCCCACCCTCCCTTCACGCAAATGCGGGTATACTTCCTATAAATATAACCTCCCTGATCCATAAAACCATTGGCGTGATTAGTACATAAGCATATAACCCTAACGGGTAGTATGACGTGGTGTTAAAGGAAATAGTAGTATTATTACTTTTATTTGTACCTCATCAATTTTTTTAACGTCTTTTCCTCTTTTTACTATTTCTCTTACTTCTCAACTTACCTTCTACCAACTATAGTTTATTCTTGTATTATTCCAGAGCCAGACGACCTCTTAACATTTCCTATTATGTTATTTTAGTGAGCTAGGAAAGGACAATCGAATGAAGCGTAATGAACCTCAGGACAGAACGAATACAACCCTAAAATTAACCAAGTCTTGTTATTTCACGGTTATAAATGTTGTTCTAATCATGAGTTTTATCACTGATTGGAGCTAGATAGTTTACTTACCCCTGTAAAGTAAAATGGGTGATAGATTGAAAACGAACGTGGGTTAAAGTAAGTTATTTTGTAGTTTTGTATAACAAACATTTTTCTTTGATCAAATTAAATAAAATAACTCTAAGGTATATACGGTTTTTTTTTTGCTACATATAGTAATTTAAAAAGCTATTGAACATTTGTCAAATTGCATTTTAGGGCCCCGCTAAAGTATTTTATGGCACTTATAGAATTTACTAAAACAATTTTCACATGTTTATATTGGACAGTGTCAGTATTGGAGGGGTCCTAAAAGAGGTAAGGTTCAAAAGATCAATGTGAAAGAAGCGTCTTAAGTTGGTTTGGATAAGTTGAGATGATGAGTGTGGATCGAGGTACGAAGCAAATATATGAAGATAGAGTGAGTATTTCTAAATGATATATTTTTAGAAAAATTAAAATCCCTAATTAAATTTTACGATGATTATTATCTATATATTTATATTATATCGATAAAATGAAGAGTTTGTGTCTGTCATAAGTATTGCGTGATATCTACTCCCCGCAGTGGTCTGAAATGAAAAAAAAAAAAGATTAGCCCTTGTGCATGAACATTTGCACCTCGAAGCGAGAATTCTCGATGGATTTTTTTTTAATTCATCAAAATCTGGGTTGGGAGCAAAACAATTTATATTCTTGTGAAGAATGGGCCAAAATAACAATGGCAAATATTCAAGAAACGCCATATCAATTTTTTCATTACAATTGTTCATGAATCAGTTATTAGTAAGCTTACTTTAAATATTTTTTAATAAAAAAATAAATCTAATAAATTACATAAAACTTCCATTGTAAAGATAGATTTATAGTCATTTAAAAAAAATTCAAAATGTATTTATGAATTAAAGGCTCAAAATCAAAATTTAAGAAATTAAATGTTACGGCGCAACGCACGCACTTTCTCTCACTTTTATTTTAAAACAGGCATTTTCTAAAAACTCGCTGGATTTGTGAAACGAAATAATAGATTTATACATTGTTGTGAAAACATCACATCAAAGATCATAAATGAAAGAATATACACTGTTACTTACTTTTTCTATGGCATTAGGAACTAGGAACATTGTTAGAGAAAAGTTGAGAAAAGAGAAACATCTTTGTCCACCAAAGAGCATAAGAATTAAATTTATTTTCAAAGACCTGAATTAAAAAGTATATACATTTGCTCATAGCTCAGACACTATTAGTTTTATAAAAAATATATTTCAAATAAGCGATGTTTTTCTTAATAATACCACAACCCTACAATAGTAAGTTATTTCGTTTCTCAAATATTTGTGGGGCAATTATGAAAATTGGAAAATTTCCCCATGTAAAGTACCCTCAAAGTCATTTTCATAAGAAAATAATTTCCATTTTGTTTATAATAATAAATAGTGCTAAATATAAAATTTAATCAACATCGTTATAGCAAATTTTGAGAAACTATTTTTACTCTTTTTGCCCTTCAGTAAACAACCCTTAAATTTAGGGTTGGATGTCTAATTCCCAAAAAAAAAAAAACTGGGGGGGAAGGGAGGGCCTTATTAACAACTTAGATACCAAGTCTAAGACCAATCTGTATAATAGTTTCAGCTTTAACCTGATGTACAGACAGACAGCATTGTGGAAATATTTTTTGTTTCAGGATGTCATGAAACGTCGACATTTATAAAAATATTAGGTAAAATTTTTTTACGGTCACAATACTTTCTCTGAGAAAGTATAAACCTGAAGTTCTACCATATAATATCTAAATAAAAAATTTAACTAAATTCATTATACCATTTCGGCTGTAGCCCAACGACAGAATCAGGTATACCGACCAAAATGGAGACATATCGAAATGTAAAACCCATGTTTTTAGTTCTCGGACGGGTAAAAAATCAATATTCATCATAATATTGAGGTAGGTTATTTCTCTCAATTACAAAACTTTCTCTATATGAGAAATTAGGATGTTTTTGCTGCTCAGAAAGAAGTGTGATGTGGCGTTGTGTGACTTTTAAAAAAGGAAAGGTCTCTTTAAAAGATAATAATTTAAGTAAAATTATGAAATATGCTAACAAAGGTAAGAGGAAAATTTGAGCTCATAAATTAAGTTAATATCGTTATTTCTCAGTCCATGTAATTGAGAAAGATAAGAAAAATAAAAATACTCTAAGAGTGCACATAGGAATAACAATGTAAGCATCTAAAAAAAAAGTGTCAACATTTTTAAAGGGTAGAAATAAAACGAGGACAAAAAAGGTGTTCAGATCTTTCCTACTTTCTGTTTTTTCTTGTTTTTATTTTGGTCTAATATATTTGGGCGGTGGAGTATGGAAGAAAGACAATCCGTAAAAGCTAGAAAGAGAGATACATTTTGTGACGTCACATTATTTTATCAACTGTTTGCCGGGTGGATGTCACCGTCATCCTACCCCTTACTCCTTCCCACTCCCCCCTCTCCTACCACAAACGAACTTACCTCTTTCTACCCCCTCTATTCACCCCTTTAGCTCATCCCCTCCATCCAGAGCGCCACATTCGATTACTGTCCTCGGGTCTTTCTGCCCTTAGGTCTCTTTTGATGAAAATATATATATTTTTTTGTTCTCTGTGTAATTTCCTGCCTCCAGTCCCATTTATATATATATATATATATTTTTTCTCTCCTACTTTTCTTTCTTTTAGCGCTTCTTACCGCCACTTCATTAAACTTCATGAGTGAATTTCGTTATAGTGAAGAGAAATATCTCGCTTAAAATACAGTGTTAATTTATAGAAAAAAAAAAAAGAACAAGAAATAATTGTACTGTTTTGTACTACATTTATTTGGATCCCGTTGTCTTAACTAGAAGTTAAAATAAGGGCTGGATGCTTTGAAATAACTTATCCAAAAATTGAACTAGAAAAAAAAATTGCAGGTATCTCTAATTTTCAATATATTGATCTTTGATTTTCCAGATCCCTGTATTATTTTACTAAATCTAATGGGTATTAACTTGGTATCCAGCCTCGCTTATATAGTTCAGAATTAACTAACAGAATGGACCTTCTCCTTTGCATAGTAATTTTATTTTGTGAGCAAATCAGTATTCATTCGATGCATCGAAAACATTTTTTACTTTTCTTTTGTTACTTCACGCGTTGGAATTGGGATGGCTATTTTGGACCTTCACATTTATATTCTTGTTCGGCAAAATCTATTTTATATTTTCATAATACTGTATTTGTACTTTGTGTGAGTCATATAATCTCGCGGATGAAATTTTTAACGATTACAATAGTATTCTTTTTATGAGAAACAATAAAGCCTAATAAGGATCTGGGAAAAATAAAATATAGAAAACATATTCCTGCGCTGTGCTAAGCTATGTTCACGTAACTTTTTTTTTACTCAAATTAACATAACATGGAAATAATGCCTTTTTGCCTACACGTGATCAGAAAAACGTGTCAGCACCCCTGAAGGTATGACTAAATAATGTATAAGACATTTATTTGGAACAATGTCCATTAAGGTTGAATGAAAGGGGATGCGATAAAAAGTTAGTGTTTTTGCAGTTTTTATGGCAAAACTTTTTTTGGCCAAAATAGATAAAATATTGCTCTAGTACAAATAGAGAATTTAGTTTTCTTCACATGGTGACCTAAACATTTCTTAAATATCTATCAAGTGTGTCCTTGAATTTAATGACAACTTTTTCTCTTCATTTAAAAAGTTTCTCATCTAATTCTATTCTCAAGATGGATATTCAGGAACTGTTGATATCAACATGTGAAGAAAATTAAACTCTGTGGTTGTACTGGAACAATATTTTATTTATTTTGGCTAAAAAATATGTTGGTATAAATACTGTAAAAACATTGGCCTTTTCTCACATCCCCTTCCATCCCACCTTAAACATTGGCTGTAGTCCCAGGGAGCAAAGTGAATCACCCGTAAGTCTGAGCTTCTGGTGAATATTTTGACTGTGCCTCAAGTCACATACACCAGCTTAAAATGGCTACTTCTCTTTGGGATAGCTTGAGTCCTTCAACACGGGGATCGCTACATGCAGTCCCAAGTGACAACATCACTATCAAGCGGGCATTAAAAAAACTTCACTTTAAAAAAATGGTTCTACTATAGATCCGACCAAAATTGCCTCCTTATGTCAATAAACCGATTTCACAAAGATAGGTTCAGGTAGCTGACCCACCCTTCTTCCCATAAATCAATCCCCAAAAAAACCTACTCAGACTGCAAATTTCAAAGACAACTTCAAATACAATGTTATTTATTTTGTTCAAGCGAATGTTTACAAATGGTCTCATTGTAAATAATCTTATATTACGGTTGGCTAGTTAGTTGTCTGTAAGGATTTGGTCATTCAAAATGGGTAAGTTGCATAATTGCTGGTACCTGGACTATTGTGTTTGGAAAGCCACACCTTTACAATAAACAATTTGAAAGAGCGTAATTTCAGATAGAAGTATTGCTATCACTGAGGACTACAAGTATCACTCCTTTGTCCTCAGTGACCAAGGACTAAACCAGGCCCAAGCAGCACAGCGAAACTATCGTAAGGCCGAAGATCTAGTATATCCTTGTCTGTGCCCCCAGGTATGTACAGATAGACAGTGGGACAAAGATAATGGTAAAACCCCACATTTTTAGTAGGAGGCCAAATACATCTTCAATATCAATATATCGTCAAGATCTATCAAACTTTATCTTGAAAATTTTTAGGAATACATTTATGGTGGTGAGAATTTATATCTTGTTCGAATGACATCAGTTTTAAGATGCATATATATAGGGTGAAACGTTATTGGTCTCCAAACCACCAGAAGATAATTACTTATAAAAAAATAAGTAGGAAATATATTTACGACTTTTTACCGAAAGTAACTATCAAGGGAGCCCTTGAAAAGCGCGCTTTAAAATGCTTTTGTGTAAAAATATCTGAAACAACTTGAGTTAAAACAACAAATCCCTGGATAATGTTTTGTTGAAATGCGATATTAAACCTCTGAAAATATGGTTGTTATATCATCCCCCTTCACTTATTAAAGGGGGCTGCCGCCTTTTCACATTGAATTTTGTAGCACTTACTTGTAGTTAATTTTTAATGACGAATTATTACTCAGAATGTCTAAATTAACAAAAAAAATTGTCTTGTTGGAACTCTCTCAGGCTCACCGTTTCCGAGAAAACCACATGTTTAATTTAATTGCAGGTTGTTAGTGCCTTGAAGTTAGGCAACCGGTTGTGTAGTTTTGCAAGATGAAGTGAGGGTGGCAACCCCCATATTTTAATCAGTGAACGGGGATGATATTACCAGCACAGATTTCAGAGGCTTAACATACTATTTCAACAAAACATTATCTAAGGATTTGTTGTTTTAGTTTAATTTTTTTTCTGATATTTTTACATTAAAGCATTTTAAAACGTGATTCTCAAGGGCTCATAATTCCCTTGGTAATCATTTTCGGGGAAAAGTTATCTATATATTTCCTACTTTTTTTTTACAAGAAAAAAATCACCTGCTGGTGGGTCCAATACCAAAAAGGAGTCACCCTGTATATTCACATACAAGAAGTGAGCTTCAAAGTCTCGACCCTATTATACTGCGTTTTAAACTGCTTTAGGATTGAGGTCAGCCCATCCGGATCGGGGAGTGGAGGCTCGTCACATGCTCGACCAATCCACAAAAGGTAGTTGTCATAGCAATCGATGCACGTTGCCAGATTTCTTGTCAGTCCTTGAGTATGCTTGTATAGTAGTAATGCGCAAACCCCCGCTATGTTGCAACCATGCTCACCAGCCTACCCACCACGCGGATCCTAAGGCAGTTTAAATCGCAGTATAGGTCAGTGTTGATAAGGGGGGGCGGGGGAAACTCACAGACAACGTGCATGTGACTGGACACCACATAGGTATGGAAAGATGGCGCATCTGCAGACACTTCGCACCGGTATTTCCCCGCCAGATCCATTTGGACGCTACGGAGAACCACCTGGTGGGCGCCGGATGCACTAATCTGCAACAGACGCCACACAATTTACCATGGCTAGGAATGTGGTATCGAAAATAAAGTATCGAAACTTTACTATTTTCTATTATTAGAAGATAAGTACCGATAGCGTATTTGGTAGGAATACATTTTAAGAGAATAACTTTTTTTTTTGAGCGTTAAACAATTATTGTATCGTACTATATTATTAGTGTTATTTTGTGGGTATTGAGAATATCTACTAAAAGTGACTTGACGTATGAATACGTGTAAATAGACCTAGTTAGTTTTATAGCTATTCAATAAAGTTCTTATTATTCAATTATTGCAGTAGAAGAATCAGTTATCAATAATAATATGTATTGTAATAGAAATATAAAGCAGCAAATTTTATCATAATTTTTTTATCTGAAACATTTAATGATTTTTTTTATTAGAATTTGTTCTTATCTTACCTACTTACACAATCTATGGCACTAGGAACGCGGAAGTTCAATGACGCACTTTAAAATGTACGTTACATATCCCTATCTTGAGCTAGTTCTATCCAGTCCACCTCATTACATCCTATCCCTATCTTGAGATAGTTCCATAGAGTCCAACTCATTACACCCTATCTCTTCCAGATCTATTATAATGCTATCCTACCATCTACATCTAGGTCTCCCCAATGGTCTTGTCCTATTGGGTTTGCCATTCATTACCCTAAACAAGGTTCTAGAATCTCCCATTAGCGCTGCATGTCCTGCCCACCTTAATCTCCGAGACTTGACTATCCTAATAATCTCTTGTGATGAGTACATGGAATTTAACTCATCATTATGTAGCCTTCTACACTCTCAGGTAACCTAATCCCTTTTTGGACCGAATATCTTACCAAACAAATTTTTTTCGAACACTTAAAATGTATTTTCATCATGTAAAGTAAGGAAGCACGTTTCACACCCATAGAAAACAACCAGTAAAACCATTGTTTTTTTGCATTCTAAATTTTGCAATCCTATAAATCAATCTTAGAATTATGATATAATCATCCTATTCAACATATTATATCACTAAAAGCTATAATAGTTTAGTCACAATTCTGTATAAAGGGCCTAGTTACATGTCTTAACTAATTTTTGACTGAAGTAGCAGGAACTTTAAATTTGCTTATAAGAGTTTGGGTTTAAAATATTCCATAGCAAATAATCAATTATAGCTAAATTATTGTTTCATTTGAAACCAATACGATACCAGAATGTAGATACTCATATGAGTAAAAGTATCAAAACAAAAATATCGAAGCTCCCCTTCAGTGGCCGAATGGAAATGGAAAGCGTAACTCTTATGTTGGACTAGCCTGCTGATGATGGGGAGATCGGGGTTCAAATCCCGGTCGGGTCTACTAGAGGCGTTTTTTAATATATGATTTTACACTCTCATTCCATGCAAATTCTGATAGATTACTTCTAAATTGATTCCTTTATCATCCCCACCCCATTAGATTAATTATCGTTATATGCGTTAAGGTACGGCAGAAGGGAGAGCAAGTAGTTTTACAGTTTTTATAGAATGTAAATTTTTTGGCAAAAATAAATCAAATATTTCTCTAGTTGAAACATAGAATTTAGTTTTCTACATATGTTAATATCAACAGATCTTGAATAACTGTCAAGGGTGTCTTGGAATTTGGTCAAAACTTTTTAAATGAAGAGGAAAAGTGTTGACAAAATTCCGGGACACCCTTGAGAGATATTCAAGATCTGTTGATATTAACATGTGCAGAAAACTAAATTCTATGTTTCAACTGGAGAAATATTTTATCTATTTTAGCCAAAGAAATGTAATGCTATAAAAACTGTAAAATTACTCGCGTTCCCTTCTGCCCCACCTTATCCTGAACAGGTAGTAAAAGACGGTGATAAAATATCTAATAAAATATTCTGGTATCGAAAGGAAAATATCTAGTTTGGTAAAATATCAATACTTTTCAAATAACCCTATTTAAGTGTAGCTTTATACGAGAGTCAAAGCTTTAATTGATGAACCTTTTTTACTCCCATTGAAAAAAGAAAGAATATTAGAATATTCAACTTTGGCAATAGTTTCTTTTAGCACCGCGTCTTACTACCAATTTGGGCATTCACTTAAACAATAATAAAAAAATTACAGCTCATGGTTTTGAGAAATAATTACATCGACGTTGACGCCTGGCAGGGGGAAGACCCTGGTATGTGGAAGCTCCTTAGGAACGTAACGAAAGAACTCTTGGCGTCCCTTGTACCATTTGACGGTGTACAATGGGTCCCCTTCGAGGTCGTACGTGCATCTCAAGATCACGGTGTCTCCTGGTTCCACCGCTAGGGGTACTGTAACAGCCACATCGCGCAAACCACCCACACCTGAAATAAAAAAACAGATTTGGTTCAATTTTGGGGTTGACAGGAATTAAATACTTTATGCCTATTTAAATATATATAGACTATATATTATTTCTTTAATTAGTATATTTAATGTGCATCTTGTATATACATTAACCAGTCTCGGTGGATTAGTTGGCTAACGCGCCATTCGTGTTGAGCTAGACCACCGAGGACGGGGAGATCGAGGTTCGAATCTCTGTCGGGTGAACTGGGGTGGTTTTTGCTAAATGATTTTCCACGCAAATGCGGTTTCACTTCCTCTAAATTCAACCTTCCCAATTCCTAATCCATTAGTGTAATTAGTACTTAGGCGTATAAACCGAACGGGTTGTAGGACGTGGTGCTAAATAATAATAATAAAATAATAGTACGTACATATTATTTTATCACATTACTTAAAGTCTCTTTAAAATAATATACAACCTTTAAAAATGTATTTGATACCCTTAAAAAGATATATTATGTCAAAGTCATAATGTTCTAAGGTACTACTCTAGCAATACACTCGACTGATGAAGACGGATGGATAGGGCTGTACTGAGAGTGGTTTTTACTAAATGATTTCTAACCTACCACCACGCAAATGTGGGTACACTTACTCTAAATTTCAACCTTTCTAATCCGTAACACAGTGTAACTAATACCATAGGCGTACAACCCGAACGAGTAGTGAAGTGCGTTGGTAAAAATATTAATATTACAATGTCTTATTTATCAATTTTGACTGAAAAAAGTAAGTATTATCCACCCAAAATGTCCTTGAGACCAGAATACTAGCTTATATGTAGAAAAATAAATTAAATCTAGCAAGTCTGAATAAATAAAACCCAAACTATAAATGTGAGATGGAAAAAATTTCGTTTCCTCAAAAAATTATCGTAAATTTTCCTTTAAAATTATATTTTCCGTAAATCTCAATTATTTTGTATGAAATACATTCTTTTTTTGCTTAAATGAATTCTAATAAATCAATAAAAGCTATTCAAGTTCTCTCCCCCCCCTCCCCTCATGTATCGATTACACCGCTTAGTGGTTAAATGTTTTACTAACGTAAGATCTGTTTTAGATCAGACAATATGTTAATACTTCAATATTATTTTTTTTAAATCCTAAAGTAATACACCAATCTTCCCTTGGGCTTTAATGATCTGGTTATTTTATTGGAAAATGTTCATCTCTACTTGTCTGTCATTACAGTCAACTCTCGATAACTCGGACCTCGATATCTCGGACTTCGGATAATTTATAGAAATTTTCCGAAATTAGAATTGTATATAGTAACCAGTGTTGCCAACTGTACGATCTGGATACTACTTTTGATATAATTTCACCACCTGTACAATCCAATTTTAGGATATTTTCTTAAAGTAATATCCTGTGGCCCTGCTATAAAGTAACAAATTTTACATACTTTTTTTTTAATGAAAATCGGTGGGTTTATCAATATAATATCAGAAAGTAGTATCCTACAGGTAAAAGTACAATCCATTTCAGGTTCATGTACTATCGCTAGAGATTATAAAGTTGGCAACACTGATAGTAACACGCCAGCCGCATGCTGGTTGGCTAAGAATGTGTAGTGTAATACAGGGGAATGGCGGAGATCTTATAAAGCAGCGCTAATACTCCTCCCATCTCGCCTACACACATACAGTACAGTATATAGATAACTTACAGGATTATATACATATTGTAATCCAAGCCTCTCCCATTTCAGTACCTAGCTGTGTGTGTCTTATCTGATAAGTATTGTTTACCTCATCACATTAAAGTATAATATTTCTTTAGATAAAGTATCAGTTTTCATTCCTTACGCACAACTTTATTTACCCACGGTCTATTACACTGAGCGATATCACCAAATTCTGTTCAGCGTAGGAATTGTTTTCTGAAAAGCCTTTTTCCCCTACCAGAAATATATTATATAGTAGGATATTGGTAGGTGAAAAGACCTTTCAGAGAGTAATTCCTACCGTGAATGGATTATAGCTACTCGCTGGCTTGTATTAATATTTAGCACCGCGTCTTACTACCCGTTCGGGTTATACGCTTAATTACTAATTACTCTAATGGATTAGGAATTGGGAGGGTTGAATTTAGAGGAAGTGAACCCGCATTTGCGTGGAGGGAGAGTGGAAAACCATTTAGGAAAAACCACCCCCAGTTCACCCGACCGAGATTCGAACCTCAATCTCCCCGTCCTCGGCGGTCGAGCTCAACACGACTTGCGCGTTAGCCAACTACGCCACCGAGGCGGGTCGCTGGCTTGTAAACTCATGCGCGTGTAAGACTGCTCAAACAATCTCGGCGAGTGTCAACTACATTGAGCCACAAAACTCGCCCACTCGCTCAGTAGAGTTGTTTTCATTTTTCAGAGCAACGAAAACAATTTTACCGCATGAACTACTTCTCTAGAAATTTCGATTCCTACTAGTTTACTAGCTTCACTTATTACACCGGGCGATTTTACTAGCCAGAGGGTTAACTACAGTAGCCCCATGGCTTCTTTGGTGCTGACTGATAGTTCAGAAGCTGACTTCTGACAGTCAACATTTAGGTATATACCTAAATTTTGACTGTCAGAAGTGACAGCTGCTAAACACATGTTTTTTGCAGATCATATGGTTCGGTGTAGGGATACATAATTTGGTCTGGTAACTTTTCAAAGCCATCAGCTGTCAGTCAGCACCAAAGAAGCCATGGGGCTACTGTAGCAGGCGAGTAGCTTGTAAAGTAGCCCGGTGTTCAACTTTACTCGCTGGGGTAGAGTGAGAGGCGAGTTTACTAGCCGTTGCGATTACATTCGGCGAGTTTAATAGCGGCGAGTAGCTAGTAATCTCGCCCAGTGTAATCGACCCTAAAGACAAAGTTTTCGTAACTCGGACAGACGCCCAGCCCAGTTTAGTACGAGTTATCGAGAGTTGACTGTATTTGTTTAGTTTTTATTCTCAGTATATTATTAACTAGCTGAAATAATGGTGTTACCCTGGAGAAATGTTCTTAGTTTAGTGATTGTACACGTGGTGGTATAAGTTGCCTACCTTTGTCGTCACGGCAGGTCAAGATAGGATTTCCCAATGTTAGTAAATATACGTTTTATTCAAAGAGTTTTTTTAAAAAAACTTTGAATGAAAACTTTAAATTCCTCAATAATTCTAAAAATAGTCTTACAGTGTCAGCAATTTTTTTTTCTCTAAATTTTTAAGCAGATTTTTTTTTAACATATTTTAATAAATCATCTATAAAATAACAATTTAAGTTATAACCCACTTCACAAAATAGCTTCGAAATCTTCAATTAGGCCTTACTATCGTTTTACGTCCGACCCGTTTTTAATTAATTAAATATATATATAAATTAACATTTTTAAATTATAGCTTATAGCTACACACATTTATGTACAGAGACTACTAGTTTTAAACATTTAAGACCTCTTCTTGCGGTAGGTATCGCTCAGTGTTCATGGCAGACAAACTGTTCATTTTATTAATATAGATAAGGTAGTTTAAATCATAGAAAGGCTTGTATAAGTATTTGTTACCAACTTTCACCCTTACTCTTCCTCCACTCATACCCCAACACATTATGTAAATGTATATAAAAATATATATATAGTAGATTCTAAATACCTCCCTTCTAAAACCAACCCGTTCACCTCTTTTGCAGGCCATAATCCAACATTGCAAAAAAATTAAAAAATTAAAAAATATTGAAAAGCTGTCATCCTTACATAGGACACTTTCACTTTTCTCAAGGACAAACCATCACACAAAATTGAAAAAAAAAAAAAGAAGTTAATCCAATCTCTCACTAAATTAAAATTATAACAAAAAAAAAAAAGGGAACGACCAGTTTTAGTATGTGATTCAGAAAAAGTATCCATTAATACGTTTATAGCTAAGAGTAGTGGGAGAAAAGCATTTCAATGGCATTATGGATCCCACACGTCGCAACCCAAACTTCGGGAACTATTTCAATATTCCCGATCAACTTCTAGCACAATCTCTTCACAGCCCCCCCCCCCTCTCTTCCCCCGTATTCCCAACTAATTGCATCGCTGTGTATGAGAAGCTACTGTACTTTGTGATAACTTCATCTGCGAGTAAGCTTCCTTCCTATTCTTTCACATAAGACTTGAATTCCTACGAGAATCTTGCTAGACAATGGATGGATGTTCATTTAGAGCAGGCTTGTAAAGATGGTGATGGCCATGATCCACACGTGGCCTTTAATATGGTTTGTGCTGCCTGACGACGTTTTGATAAACCAACACACAATCAGGCCCGATTTTATTATTTTTTTAAGAAAAAAGATTTAGAAATACACTATTTGTGAATGGTCTACTTTGTCATATTTAATTGCATACAATCCAAAACCATTCACAGAGGATCCTTTTTTTTTTAAGAATGCTTGATTTTTTTCCTAAACAACTTTATTTTGTAATCAAAATGAAATAAAGTTAAAGTTATTTTCAGTTAAAATGGTAAAAATATTTTTAATAGGGTCCTCCCAATTTTTTAAAATTCTTAATATTTTAATTTATTAATTAAATTAAATATAATTTATTTATTTTTATATTTTTATATCAAATGAGCATGACACGCCTAATTTAGAGGAACATTGGGAGTAACTTTCCTAGTTGTGGAGGATTTGGTAGGCCTAGATTGGCTCTCACCTTTACTTAAACGAAATAAAGGACTCCCTCAGAAGCTGTTATTAGGATTGTCTGTCCCCTAATTTCTTATACGTTATTAATTTATTAATTTTGTATACTTTAGATTATCATAAAGGGTAAATAATTTATTTAATTTATTTCCAATATATTTTATTACTTGTCCAAAATATAAGTATTTAATTACTCTAATTGTTGGAAATAAAAAAGGGGAAAATATACAAAAAAATTACACGTATTTTCATGGAATGAAAAAAGTGACAACAAATTTAGGGAAAAAAAATCGTCTTCAGTGCAACTGATCTAGATTTGAACCCTGACCCACCCATCACCAGTAACCAGACTAGACTATCATGACGTTTAGTTCACGTATCCCACCCATGTGTGTATTTAATTACTGGTATTTTATATAAATTATATATATTTATTTATACTCTTCATATAGAGAAAGCATTATATAAGTGAAATATTCTACCTAGAGAATATGATGAAAATTAAAGTATTTTACTAAGAAAAAAGTGTTTTAAAATTTTGTCCATACCCATCCCATGTCTGTTTGTCCTTAGAACTTGAGCCAAATTGTTTTATGGTGGGTTTTTTCAAACCTGTTATTTAGATTTAATACGGTCATACATATATCAAGGAAAATCAAGACTTTTATTCTAGTCTAAAAATTAAGGGTAGTTTATTGATAATTGATTTTCTGGAAATGGTTTTAACGATTTCATTCAAAAAGAATAACTGGCTATTATTTTAATGATATATTAGAATGTAATTAACTTTTTAGAGAAAAATAAAATTACGGGCCTAATTGATTAGTTATAATTTATAAATATTCATATTTTTTTTAATTGGCTACATCAAATTCGTGTACAATTTATATATGAAATAATTTGGGACTTTGAATTATGTTTTACATTCTGAAATTATTAATCAAAAGAAGTTTACTGAAATATATTTTTAATTGTTACTAAATGATATGTGACAAATTATTTACGAATGTTTTACAACGATTTATTTTAATCTATTTTTCCCCTTTCTTAAAAAATTAATTACCTGGGTTTTTATCGTTTAAATTTAAAACTACGAAAGAATTCACTTTAAAAAGCGTCACTGTCGTGTTAGATTACACTGCCTGTAACAGGGATATCGGGGTTCGAATCCTAGTTTCCAATGTACTGAGGTTGGTTTTTCTACAATGTCTTTCCACACTCCCTTCAAGAAAATGAAGGTACACTTCTTCTAAATTCAACCTTCCTAATCCCTATCTCATTAATGTAATTAGTACAGATGTGTACAACCTGAGCAGGAATTAAGAAGTGGTTCTAAAAAATAAATATTAAAAAGTACATTGATATGAAGATCACGTTCTTTAGCGTGTCATAAGCATTTACAGGTCTGCAAATGAGAGAAAGGAGGGCGGGGAGGTTTGTTGTTGTTTTTTTGCAAAAGAAGAAAATGAGGTGTGACACGGGGATTCCAGGTCGAGCTATCCTCGGGACAGTTCCATTAAAGTGCGGTAGAGAGCAGTATGGTATCTGCAGATACCAAACACCAGGCAATTTCCCATAGGATATCCAAGTAACCACGGATGAAAAAACAAACAAAAACGCAACGACGTTCAGCGAAAGAAAGGAAGAAAAAAAACAACACGTGATAAAGTGCGACAGCTATGTTTTTATGTTTCTTTACTATATTCCTCTCATGTGTGTGTAGGTTTTTTTTTATAAAATAATGTATATCTTGAGATTATTTTTGTGTTGTTTTTTTGTGAAGAAGAGTATGGTAGGTATTTTTATTTCTAACATTATTTTCATGTGAAATATTTTGCAGTATATTTTGTGTCCACCTTGTTTGTATAAAGGAAATAGTATATTTTATAAACAATTCTCAGGGCTGTCTTGTAGAAGAATAATAAACTGTATTCTGTTGTTTACTTGTTTACTACAAATGTAGCAAGACAAGCAAATATAGTAAATTTTCCATTCATTTGGTTAATTTCATGTTATTTAATACCTTTACTGAAACATAATTTAAAAAATAAGTACTATATGGTGTGTTCATTTATTTGATATTGTGGACTAATAAAATACATTGTTTGAATAAACATTGTATTTAAATGGTTTTGAAAGCTAGAAATAAATATCTAATCAAAAAATTCATGTCTAAACAAATCTTTTTTAATTGGCATAACAATTATTTAGAACTCTCAAATTTGATTAATAATAAGTTAATAATAAAATATATTTTAAATCATAATTCCAGAAGAAATGTATCATAAAAACTTTTTGAATAATTAGTATTTTAAATAATATTCGTTGACAAAATACATAAGTATACAGGGTGTTCCCAGGTTAAACGGCTCAACGTTGGGAAATTTGTAGCGGGTCAAAAAACTAAGTCAAAATGTATTTATGAGATTTGCTCGTCTTAGCTTCCTTTTCACGCTGAGAGCAAAAAACTAAATAAAAACAGTTTTTCAGCAGAAAATGGCTTAGTTTTATTAATTTTCCTGGACGATGGGTCGGTCATGCTGGACATGTGGCTTGACCTCTGCGTTCGCCTGATTTAACGTAATTAGAATTGTTTTTATAGGAATCTTTCAAGCAAAAAGTGTATGGAATGTATTTTAATTACCTTCAATCAATACGACAAAGACCTTCTCTGTGGCGTAGTTTTAGCTAAAACGCTAGTTTCATGCTGAGCTAGACTGCCAAGGACAGTGAGATCGAGGCTCGAATCTCGTCTCAGGTGAACCGGGGGTGGTTTTCCCCCTAACTGGTTTTACACTCTCCCTCCACGCACATGGGGTTCACTTCCTTTAAATTCAACCTTCCTGATTCCTAATATTTAGCGTAATTAGTACTTAAGCGCATAACCCGAACGGGTAGTAAGACGCAGTGCTAAATAAATAAACATTACGACAAAGAATGATGCAAGCTTGCGAAGAAATAAAACCGTCGGTCAACCACTCGTTCTCTCATTGATAAGTGCAATGCATGTCTTCGGGGCTGGAGGCCATCAATAAATAAATAAAATATTTGATTTAAATATCTACTTATTCTGTTTTTATTTAGTTTTTAACTGTTTGCGTGAAAAGAATGCGAAAACTAGAAAATCTCTTAAATATATTTTGTTAGTTTTTTGATATACAACCGCTTCCAGTTTAACCCGGGAACCAACTGTATATTTAACTATGTGTTTACACTTTAAATGAATGTTATATTTGAACGTTGGTCCTACTGTGGTCGAAGGTAGTTTCAAATGAAGAGTTGTGAGAAAAAACCAATCATAATCCCAGCCGAGTGGAGATCAGACGGTTATAAATGGTTATGTCTCTGAGCGTCTCTCCGGAGAAAAAAGGATAACGTCTCAGGAGAAGCTATAGACTGGAAACCGCAAGGACGCTGACGTCAGGGCAGGTCAAGGATGACTTGTGGAAGGAACGTCAACGAAGAGAGCAGAAAATTATGAAAGTCATGGAAAAAACTCAAAAAGAGTTGAATTGTGAAATTTTGTTGCGGCTCTGTGCTCCACATAGTGAGCTTAAGGAATTTATTATTAATATTATGAATAGAAAAATATATATATATACAGGTTTAAAGATGTTGGTTTATAATTTAATGCTGTGACACATCAAGCAATCAATAAAACATTTGTTAACATATACAAACTTATATAAAACGAATCAAATAGCCGAAGCTATTATTTATGCTTTTTAGTGAGGATTTCTCCATCTAAATATCATATTCTGAAAATTGAAAAATGACATCTGGACACGAGAATCGGGTCTCAGGTTCGATTCCCGTGTCCAGGTGACATTTTTCAATTTTCATAATTATATAAAACGGTTAATAAATGAGAGTAGTTATAAATATATTAAGAAAACAATGAATTAAAACTAGGTTATAATAAATTTCAAGAAATGTACATTGATTAATTCAACGTTTTTTTAAATCATTACAAATAAATTAATAAGTAATAACTATTTTTGAAAAATATTCAAATTAATTTTATAATAATACATAGATTTTGAAGGAAATGAATGATCAAAAATCATAAAAATTATATTAAAAGATTGTATCATATAATTATTTAATAAAAAGTTGTTTTGTTAGATGATTAAAGTTACATTTAATAAAACTTATAAAAACGTTAAATAAATAATTTAATATTAATAAATAAATAATTAAATCATGTATTATATTAATTACTAATCTCTTTTATTTAATTGTATTATGATTGTGAATTTCATACATGGGATTTTCCTTTGTCAACATAATTCGATGGCTTGCACCGCCTTCAGAAAATGTATTTTGTAGGAAATATCTTATCTTCACACTACTCTGTTATTCACATATTTAGATTAGATTACAAAACAACAAGTATACTATAGTTAAGACTTAAATTTGATTCATAATGTTGTCGAACCTAGTACGTCGATTAGAGTGAACGCTTTACCTAAATGATTGAAAATAATGGTGACCATTGTAATAGTTTTAAGAGTACGTTATAAAGATATTGCCATAATTTTTTGTACTAGGAAGGAGAAACAGACTTTATGGGCTATTGATCCGATACGGATTCTATGTATAGTTTTGTTTGGAGGCATTTGTTGACTTCGAAGGTTTTGGGGTTAAGTGCTCGCATCAGGACTTGATAATCTTCGGTTCAAACCTGTTTGATTTCACACGATTTTTCTTTAGTGATAAAAATCCGTAACTCAACTTCCTTCGGATGATCCCATGTTGATTGTGCTATGTAAAAGAACCCTGGAAATTAAATGAAAATACCTGTCCCAGCAACGTTGGTAGGCTCTGTTCTCTCGCTAGTAGAAATTCTCGTGTGCTGATATAATCAGTCGGTTCAGAAAGTGCACGTTAAATACAACAAATAAATAATTAATAGAGATTTTTTTCTTTTCTTAAATTTGTGTCAACTCGCCAAAGAAATATTTGACGGGGATATCCGTTTCTGTCAAGTCTCATCTTATTTTACAAAAAGAGTAGGCATTATTTTACAAAAAGTGTAGGCATTATTTTAACAAAAAGGTAGGCATTATTTAAAAAAGGTAGGCATTATTTTACAAAAAGAGTAGGCATTATTTTACAAAAAGTGTAGGCATTATTTTACAAAAAGTGTAGGCATTATTTTACAAAAAGCAATAGACATTATTTTACTAAAAAGCGTAGGCATATTAATAGAAACGGGGGTAGAAAGCGGAATTGACCTTGACGCCATCTTGTGTGATACAATAAACTCGGAAACGTATCTATTTCAACTAGGTCAGGTCAAGCGGACAGAAAGAATGTCACGGAAATTCTATGATATGTTTAGAGCCCGTAATAATGTAGTAAACAATTTGGTCGATCGGTTCTAGTGGAGGCCACAGAAGCATTTAAGTACTGATTTTTTTAATAACTTTGATCTACTATTTTTTAAATTTTTTTTAGCCTCACGTCTTACTACCAGTTCGGGTTACACGCTTAAGTACTAATTACGCTAATGGGTTAGGGATTGGGAAGGTTGAGTTTAGAGGAAGTGAAACCACATTTGCTTGGAGGGCGAGGGAGAGGAAAAACAACCTCCAGTTTACCCGACCGAGATTCGAACCTCTATCTCTCCGTCATTGGCAGTCTGGCTCAACACGTAACTAGCGCATTAGCCAACCACGCCACTGAGGCGGGTGGCTTACTACTTGTTCATGCTATGTGTACCGTCTGCGTCACACCCGGTTGTTTGATTGTAGGTGTGCCGCTAGACGGCACCTCGCGCACTCTGAGAAGTGGTGTAGTGAAGTATGGGACAGAGTAGTCGAGGTTGAACTGTGAGATGGACGTAAGCAGAAAAAAAAAACTAAAGAAAGACTGGACTTGATTGTGTGTGTTAAGATGGGACAAGGAATATGTGGATCCGTGTGTACTCGACCTTAAGGTGGGTGGTAGTGACCGCGAGTTTAGTGTAATTATTTTGCAGTTTTAATAGCATAAACATTTTTCGGCCAAAATAAATAAAATATTTCTTCTATAGAATCATAGAGATTAGTTTTCTGCACATCCTGATCTCAACAGTTCTTTAATATCTGTCAAAGGTGTCCTGGAATTTAATGACAACTTTTTTCTTTATTTAAAAAGTTTGTCACCAAATGCCGCTATGCTCATGAGAGATATTCAAGAACTGTTGAGATTAGCACGTGCAGAAAACTAAACTCTATGGTTCTATAGAAGAAATATTTGATTTATTGTGACCAAAAATGATTATGCTATAAAAACTGCAAAATCAATACACTTAACTCGCGCTCACTAGCACCCCACCTTAAGGAGTTAAAAATAAAGCAAAAGTGAAATATGATATAGATACTGGCATTTTGTTTCTGTACTGAATGAAATGTTCCCGTGTGACGTAGTAGCAAGAGTGGGCAGTTTGCGGCAGCGACACATTGGCACTCGAGATATCGGGGAAATGTGCCCAGGGGTAGTAAAAAGGGTACATATGTGCATATATGATAGTTAATCTAATGTGGTAGGGATGAGTAAGAAATCGTTTTAGAGGTAATCTACAAGCATTCCCGTGTAAGGAGGTCGAGACACAATTTAGGAAAAACCATAAATCAGTAAACCCGACCTGGATTCGAACTCGGATCCCCCTCGTCATCAGCAGGCCAGTCCAACACGAGTAACGTCCTACACTGTTCGATCATTAAAGCAGGTAAGTATTGATATAAGGTCTAGCTAGAGTAAAACTGTGCATGAGCTATAAAGCGTCCATTAATAATTAATGTAATGTATAAAGGGAATGTAAGTTAGAACTGTTTTGAAACACTAAATATAGTGGTAAACCATGTAAGCTATATAATAGGCACTATCTAATTTAATGATTATAGAACAATAAATCTGGATATAAAGAACTGTGTTAATGCATGCAGATAAAAAAAATGAAGCATCGATTTCTATTTTTATGACTTTGGTAAAAATGTACAAATATTGGGGAAATAATCCGCATTGCGGCCAAAAACATTGTCAAAAAATAAATTATATTGGAATGAGTGCGCTTTGTAGTAAAATGTTTTAATTTGTATTAATATTTAATAAAGCAATTTAATATCATTATGTGGACGAATTAATATTACTAACGTTATTAATATTACATTTAAAATATAATTAGTTTGTAGCAATTCTTTGAAATTATTAGACGAATCTACAATGAGAAACAAGGCATTCGAATATCTACTTATTATGTTGACAATTGTTACACGTCATCTTTAATCGGAATCAAAGATCTTAGTCGGAATTAAATAGCCCGGGTAAATGTTTCACAAAAACTATAGATAGTATCACAAAGTCTTTAGCAAAAATTAATTCTGTCCAATGGAGGATTTGATAAAAGACAAGACAAGTTTTAATACAGGAAATATTTCATACAAAAAAGTGCATATTATTGGTAGTGTTCCTTTAGTGAGAGTACAAATGTTTAAAAAAGTCAAATGTCCGAGGAAACATTTCAATTTGAATCTCTTCTTGGAGTACCTAAGTCCATGTGTTGATTTGTTGGTAACCTTGCCAATATTTGGTATTTTCTAAATCAATTCGAATCAACTGATATATTTGTTCCATGAACTCCTTTTGTCATGGTATCACGTCAACTGGATACAATAACCTAAAGGAGTCACAAAAACACCTGTACTACGCTTGCGTAGATGGAAGTGTCTTCTGCGAAAATATGAATTCAATGTCCTACGACCAGACGTCTAATCGTGACTACTTGTGACTAAAGCTGTATTTTGCCAAGACATATTCGGTGTGCGGCACTACCATATAAATGCATGTTATGTTTGACGTCAAGACGTCTTTTACCGACCCGTTTTGTCTAAAGACGTTTTGATCTGATCCAGTGTGCGGCCAGCCTTACGGGACACTGATTTTTCGCGGACAGTGTTTTCATGAAATGCTTGAAAAATCAATTTCAAAAACGCTAAAACTTGTTTCAAAATTCAAAGAAATAATTATTACTTGTTTATGAATTCACAAAATAAAACAAAAGGTTTTTGTACGCGAAATAAAGTTTTTTCCACGAAATCTTATTATCATTCGTATTTTAAAACAAAATTCATGTTTTTAGCGATATGTTTTCGTTAACACGCAAATAACATTAATTGCCATGTCAATTTTCGATTGCCGTAAAGTTAATGATTAGCGGTCAAGGTCAAATCTACATAGCCTTTACCATCGATGTCTACAAATATTAAACTACCAGTTGATATATAAATAGAAGACTCGCAAAGATTGATCTTAATTTTATTCTCTTCTATGTAGACTTGAAAATAATATGGGACTACCTAAAAACCCTTGCTTTAATTGTATTCCGTTTTAAATCTAATGATAAAATATTTACTATCTATTTATTTTGATAGTTAAAAATTAGTCATGAACTATTTTATTCAATGGATTATTAAATTAGATGTTATTTTTATTCCCTTTCAGTAAAAAAAAATCGATTTATCGAATTAATATTTCTGTGTTTTTTGTATTCTTATCTTTTGATTGTTTGTGATCTTTGCAAGCCCTGGAGTTTCTATTTCCTTTGTGATTTCATTGTATCTAAGTTTGTTATTGTGAGTTAGAATATTTTATCTGTCTTTATTTATGATTTAATTTTACATTATATTTGTAAAAAATATAATATGTAAAAAAAATATCCACGCGATTTTTCCAGGTGTATAAAATTATTTTTACGACAATTTTTTTTTGTTTATTTGAGAATTTTTATTCGAAATTTTTTATGACGAAATTACGAATATTTATTTACCATAATATAGGGTTTCTAAATTGATGATTACATGTTTGTGTTGATGGTTCTAAGATATGTGTTATTGAAGGAAAAAACACTGCCAACAGTATTTGGCTATTGTTGAACATTAAAAAAAAAAGTGATCAGTCATGAAATAGTAAGTTTAGGATTTGCGGCTATAGTGGCAAAAAAAACATTAAATTTATTTGTGATAGTTAAATATACCAAACCATAAACTCTGCCAAATAACTTAATGATTTTGTATCTTATAGGGTTATTAAGGGATAATTTATGTTTTTAAATATCTCCCCCTAAATTAAATTTAATAATTGTTGTGATGTAGAATGTATGGTACAGGTTATGAATATTAATTAACCTACCTATTTACTATTTGTTTACCTGGAACGCCGCCAGATTATATTATTGTTTCCACTATGGTGCATATTATATGATAGGGACATATTAGAGTCAATCAAGTGATCTACATTAATAGAGTGTACCTATTACCTTGTTGCTGGAGGAAGTTAGGTTAAGTGTGGTTTTTGGGAGTTTTTTCCATCTTGGATCGATGATAGTTGTTACCAGGACTTTCATTAAATATGAAAAAATTTGTATCCTTATTTATTTATATACTCGAAGCTACCCATTATTTAATTTAATTCAGTGTTTAATTTCTTGATGCAGCCATGTATTAGCGATACATACATACTAATCACGCCATTCCCTTACGGTTAGGCAAATAACTGTGAATGGTGAATATAGCTCAAAAAACAACTCCGTACTTAATCCATCCTCACTAACATTCTCCACACATCCCTATCCTTCAATACTTCCTTTGCTTCAACAACATCCATACACCGAGTCATATATGCTCTATAATTCTTAAAACTCTTAATGTTTCTCTTTTACACACATTAGTCTACAACAATTCTATTAATATTTTAGCTTTTTTTATGTTTAGTTTTTTAATTTGGATGTACTCCGCCTCGGTGGCGTAGTTGGCTAACGCGCTAGTCGTGTTGAGCCCGACTGCCGAGTACGGGGAGATCGAGGTTCGAATCTCGGTCGGGTGAACTGGGGGTGGTTTTTCCTAAATGGTTTTCCACTCTCCCTCCACGCAAATGCGGGTTCACTTCCACTATTCAACCTTCACAATTCCTAATCCATTAGAGTAATTAGTACTTAGGCGTATAACCCGAACGGGTAGTAAGACGCGGTGCTAAATAAATAATAATAATAATTAAATAATTTGGATGTATAATACAAAGTGCTGATTTTATATTTAAAAGTCTTTTTCACATAATAAAATAAGATAAGGAAGATATAAAATATTTGATTGAGGCAATCGCATAGAGAGGAACTATAAGAAGAGACAGCAGGGGAGGGTGGTGTGGCATGTAATGGGGTATGGAAGAGAATATGGAGAGCAAAGCGAATGATGGAGAGGAAGAATGTAGTAAATAAAACCACACAGGAGATAAGAAAAGAATTGGGAGAAGCAGATGACAAAGTAAACAATTAATAGGAGAAACATGGAAGAAATTAAAGGAGGATGAATGCTAGAAGTATAAAGGAAGATGGAGGCATTTTTTTAAAAAAAACGGACACAGCCTCAGCCCGTAAACAGTTGATGATGATGGTAAATAAAATTTAAGATAATCTTTGTATTTTCTAGCATCCCCAACTCCATAGATTTTTTTTAAAATTGGATGAAAAATATTCAGTGGTCAGCCACTAATTAAGCGAAAACAATTATTGGTGTGACTTCAGTGGTTTATGCTCCTTGCTGTCTCGCTCTCTTTTTTTCTGCTCAGTAGCAGTTACATAAATGTTTTCCTCTTTAAAAGCGTATTCTGCTTCATATGATCAAAGTATTATTTTTAAGTAATTTAATGTATATTATTTCCTGTTTTAACATTATTTAATATAAACATCAGATAGAGAAAATAAATAACCAAAATCAACTATTTAATGTGTCAAAAATATTAATACAACGTAATATTTTATAAGTGTTGTCGGTATCTACTACCTCCTAAACTATGTTTTTTTTTTAAGTAAGATTTCTCGATAGTGAGATGTTTTTTCCGGAACGCAACTATTTCGTTACAATAGAGCTTACTATATCTGTTTAAAATAAGTTTAAGTGAACAGTATTAGTCTAATAAAGTCAATACATTTAATATCCACTCTTGTATTGGTCCTTGGTATATTTGTCAATTCGTAGTAGCACTTAAATATTTACATTGTTTTGGTAAATTGCGTGTAGAGACTGGTTGCGTGAGCTCTATATTGTCCAAAAACCATGAAACATATACATGAGAATATCGCAAGACCTCTAAAAAAAAAAAAAATATAGTGCAAAGCAGTGTTTAATATCTATCAATTTGTATAGTACAAGAAATTGTCATTTAAAAGTAATTATATTTATAATGTTGTAGGTATAAAAAAAAGGTAAGACCTAATTAAGTCTCATGACTCAAAAAATTCCCAAATATATTTTATGTTATCATTCGCATTTCAGTGAGTACATTGTTCAAAGTAGTTGCTTTCAGGTGTAAAGGTTTTTTAAATTTGATTAATTCATTCTATTGAAAGAAATTTTAGATCGAGTAATTGCATATTTTGTGTATATAAATCTAGTAATCCTTACAAAAATTTAACATAAAAACTGAACTTCGAAAATAAATCTAGTTTGAGAATGTGATTATAAATTTTTTATTAAATCAGGATGCAGTTTAAGGATTCAATGGTATATTTGTTATGTTGACACTAGCAACGCATTATCATTTATCTAAATCAAGTATCTCAATTGAAAAATCACATTGGGTTAAATGTTTCATGGAAACTATATATCTATCATAGAAAATGTTTACAAAGACGAGTTCAGTTCAATTGTGGTGTGATACAAGACAAAGCAAATCTTCAACGAAATTAACGATTTCTTCAAAAAGTGCACATCATTGGTAGCTTTCCTGTAGTGATGATTCAACTGTTAGAGAACTATTCATTTAAGGAAGATTTTCCTCTGAACTCTCAACCTGAGAGTCAAATTGGAACACCCAATTCCGTGTTTTGGTTTGCTGATAACATTGAAGAAATCTGGACACTTTTTGACCAATTCTCAGAAACTTATTTGTTTGACCCAAAAACACCGGTCATAATTATCACCTCTTCTGAAAAAATATTATGAAATATTTAGAGAAAAATTTGTCCAAAACTTGGGAAAAGTATCATATATTAAATGTTGTGTGGATTTATGTATATAAAAGTTATTTACCTAACATATATACTGAAGAACAAATTGAATCTTATACAAAGCCATGTTCGTGGACGTACAATCAATTTTCAAATAAAGGTTCAATAATCGAGTTTTTCAGTGAATTTACGAAACCTAAAAGGAGCAATTTTTTTCTGAAAAACTAACAAATATAAACAAATATAAGATTAAGGTTACGGAGGGTAGACATATGTATGGTTTAAAATCAGGTAGGTCAAAAGTTGAATCTTTTATCATAAATAATCTCATTGAACATATTAATGGAACAGTGCAACGTGTTGTATCAATACATGAAACAGATCTAATCAAGAACTCAAGCTATGACACTCAAACACCAGATATATTTGGGAGTCTATTCTTCAAACATGAAAACAATCTTAAAACATCTTCAAAAGTAATAAGGCCTATTTTCCTTACGTTTATTGTACCCAAAGCAAAACATCTTCCATTATATATGAACGTTATTCTACCTTTCAAAAAATACACATGGTTGCTATTTATTGGTGCTTTACCAGTAATAAATTTGTTTTGGAAATTGGTGCGATTTGACATATCGCCAGAACTTACGACAACAATGGAGATGATAAGAATATGTGTCACTGGAAGTACAGTAATACCAGCAGCCTCATTGGCTGAGAAAATGTTTCATAGTTCTTTCTTATTTCTCAGTTTGATTTTAATTAACACATATATTGGGGCTTTGACAAGTTTCTTGACTACTCCACATTACTTTCCTGACATCAATACAATGGAACAACTGAGTGAAGCAGGACTCACTATATCTGTTCCAATAATGGATGGGCACGAGAATGATTTAAGTTTTTTTTTGAACCATTACCTCCTAACGACATTTTAAGAACACTACTAATGCAAAACATTGCATTTACTAATGACATTCCCAAAACACTTTATAATGTTGCTTTTTCAAGAAATATTTCATATTTTGATGCATCCGAAGTGACCAATTTCTACACACAGCTCAACGATTACTATAAAGATGGCTATCCTCTCTGCATGTGATGGAAGAATATGCCCTATCTGTTTTGTCAGTAATACACTACCCCCACATTTCTCCATTTCAAGATAAGTTTGATATACTTATAGGTAGGCTTTTTCAAAGTGGAATATTAGATGAATGGTTGCGTGATGACGAAATTGAATTATCTATTTCAGCAACAAACAGGAGCAAAACATCGTACCTGAGACCTTTACAACTTGGTCATGTCCAGACTTCATTCTTCATTCTTGTAATCGGATTTACTCTTAGTTCAATTGTGTTTATGTATGAAATTAAAATAGTGCGTTTTTATTTCTTACAAGACAAAAAATAAAGTATAAATAATGACGAGAGTGTAATTATCTGGTTTGGAACTAGAATATAACATATTTTAATTTTTTCTCTGGATTTGTACGTGTTCATATTATTTTTTTCGCGTGTTTTTTTTTTAAACTTTTAGACAAAATTGCTGCCAATTTTTCCTCATTTTAATATTATGGAAATTTTAAATCGCCCCTTCTTAGTCAACAGCCCGAAGATTGGTTTGATGTTATCTCTATTCATCCTGAGCTTGGCTTCCACACAGTCAATTGGCTGCTAAGTGCTGATTGCGATATCTGGTAGAAATCTCATGTACTAAGGGAGATCAGGAAGTGTAATGCTCTCGTTGCCATCCACACTGAATTTCTATGAGCAAGTGCAAAATGGACTAGTACTTTTTGCTGGAAAGCTATTTCCACATATCTTCAAACGTATCTTTAAATACTACAATTTACATGAGACTAATGAATTCCTATCCGAAGGAAGTTGTGCTATTGACTCTTCACTATCAAGAAGCATCCATCTACTTCAGTAGGGTTTTAACCTACAAATATTATGTCCCGAGGAAAGCACTTTATCCCACGCTCACTAATGTCATTCAACCAATCTTGTCTTAAATATGATGCGGATTATATTATAGCAGAGGGAGAAATAAGCACTATGATTTTTAACCATATATTTAATAAACCTACTAAGCCTTATGGTTTTTTTGGAAATATATATTTTTAAGTACTCTTACATTCCTAACTAATCAAACCTATGCTGTGTTTTTTTAGCTCGAAAATAAGAAGCAGTCAGGACGTAGGCTCATCACAACCCTCTAGTGAAATTCTTCCATGCAATCCATAAAATAGCACCCATCCTCCTTCAAATAAATTTCAATATAATCCCCCATTTTTGCCTTGAGCCACCCTAATGTCTTGTATATTAAGCTACCCTATTAAAATCTTGTGATTGAGACTGTCATCGCCTATATGTGTAAATGACCACCCCACCTCAACTGCTTAATAAATGCTAAATTTATCCCAATATGTTTATGGAAGTATACAAGCAATGATGTTCTTCAGTATGTAACTTCCTCCATTCTGTTATTTGTTCATACCTTTAGGTCCTAAATGTCTTTTTCTTGACCCTTTTTATTATTAAAATCACTAAAGTATTCTCTTGACACAAATAATAAATGCACTTAATTAATATTAACTAAATCAGTTCGAAGACCCTCTTGAAATATATTTACCACCCATGAGTGTGAAAGTTTTAATGTTAGCGATTCAGTTTTAAAATAAAGTATCACTGAACCTCCCTATCCTAGTGATAGTAATATCTTCTTAGCTTTGGGATGTGACTAACTCTTTAAATGATGTTTAAGTTACTGACCATCCCATACTATGTAATTTTTAATAAATCCAGATATATAACTGTACTTTTAATAATACTACTATTCAGCAAACGGCTTAATTCACACTTACAAAACACCACCTTAATTAATCACACTAAAAGGTTAAGGACCAATTTATTACTAGACTTTTTTGGACTACTATAATCGAGACTTGGCTCTTTATATCAGTAAGCAGAAGTAAAATCGATAGAGTATAGTTTCATGGAAATTTATATGGTCAATACAAACCTTTTCCTTTTAGAATAATAATACTTTTTCCTAACCAAAACAACGTCTAAATATATATATACATGTATGTGTAGTGTGTTATGTGTAATGTAGATTATATAAATTAAATAATTTATAAACTTACCATATTACCATTTTGAATATTAGGTGACTTATTCCATAATAATGTACCTTACATTTATATATATATATTATATATATATATGTTGTGTGTGTGTGTGTATATTCCTTACAGTCTAATAACTAAATTTATGAATTTGTGCTGAAATTTATTGATGAAACATATTTTCTTCTTTTACATGCCCCATTTGTTCATATTGAATATATTATATATATAATGTATGTGTGTGTGTTGTAGTAATATATATAATTAAATAATTTATAAATTACCATATTACCTTCTAATTATGACTTTTCCCATACATAATTACCCTAAATTAATATATATGTGTGTGTGTGTGTGTGTGTGTGTGTGTGTGTGTGTGTGTGTGTGTGTGTGTGTATTCCTTACAGTCTAATGAACTAAATTTATTAATTTTGTGCTGAAATGTTATTGATGAAACAATATTTTCTTCTTTTACATCGCCCCATTTGTTCATATTGATATTGAATATTAAAAGATAAACCGCTATACCGATTCTACGTAATCCTAAAAATATAATGAAATTGTATATACACAAAAGATATTAAAACAAATTTCAAATATAATTCATTAATTCCTAGTCCAGTCAGAATCATAGTGATATAAATTATAAAATATCAACGCATCTCTCATTACTTTAACCACATGGAAAATTAAACGGAGAGTTTCAGAATCTCCTCGTAGATGATCATGGCCTAATATAATTCAGTAACTATCCCTAGATGACCATGGCCTAATCATAATTCAGTAACTATCCCTAGATGACCATGGCCTAATCATAAATTTAGTATCTCTCCGTAGATGACCGCAGTCTAAATATAAATTTAGTATTTCTCACTAAATGAGCATAGACAAAACATAAATTCAGTGTACCTCTATAGATGAGCATGGCCTGAACATATTTATAAAATAAGTGAATTGAATAATTATTTATTGTTAGAGATACATATTAAAAAATGAGCATTATAAATTTTCAAAGGACATTATGATTTTTTTAAATATGTAAACAGAAATTGTTTATTTAAGTGGTTATGTCACTACTACGTAGGCACTATTTATATTTTTATTTTTAGTTATGTAATACAATAATATTAATAATTAGACTTTCATAAAATAATCTTTGGGATTCGAAATTTGTGTTTGTTTATTTTAAAATGTTTTACTTTATCAAATAAAAATAAATTATTGTAGCTCTGAAAATTTTTACTTTAAGAATATGCTAGATCATTACGTTTTATGTGTGTGTCTGAACACAAAATAGTATATTTTATAAGTAAACCTGTCCACATGACTGTTTTATGTTTGTTTGAATATTTGTGGTCACAGATCTGAAAAGGTGTGGTGAATATTGTTCACACTTAATATCTAAATTATGTGGGGCAATATATTTTGATGTTAAACTGATTTTGACCCTATACCTCAAATTAAGGGTAAATTACTAATGAGTGATTTTCATGAATTCCTAATTTATAGAAAATAGATATAACAAATTTATTTAAAATTGATATCTAGGGAGCGGTTTACCTGGGCTAGAGTTAATTAAAGCTTAATTACTGAAGAATTATTTTTGAACGTAGAAATATTTTTAAAATGGATCTAAGGATTTTGTTTGAAATTTAAATTTCTGGTATATTTGTCATGACAAATAAGATTTAATACAAGTTTTTCTGGAAAGTTTTCGTTAAAGGTTTGTTTATTAATATTTTGTTAAATCTTATTATGTAAATATTTAAATTTTGACCAAGCAATTTGTTTTTAAGTGGGTATCTGTTAAGTTTTTTATATCATAAATAAATATAAATATATTGATTTTTCTAAAAAGAAAAATATAGTTTAGTTAGGTACTGCTTTAAGGTAAAATATACATTTTCCAAAATAGCCAAAAGGATTTTGTTCAAAATTAGTATCTTGGAACTATTATTCATGATCAATAATAATATTTATTTATATTTCCAAAATTAAATAATTCTAATTTTAATTTATATAATTCAAATTATAGAAAGGCTGAATTTTTTTACCTAGCCATGAATATTAAGCTTAAAATGGCTTTTTGGTTTAGCTTTTCATGACAAATAAATATAATTATTTATTATTTTACAATTTTAATATGAAATGCTTAAGAAGGACAACATATATATATATATATTATGATTATTTGTATTAGAGAATTGTTTGAAAACCATAAATTTTACCTAAGAATTTCGTGATATTTTATGTTGTAGGGTATTAAGGGACGATGTATATCCTTAAATCTTTTCCCATTAATTAATATGAATGATTTACTGTTTGTATGGTCGGAAGATAATATTTTCATGAGCATTTTGCAGGTGGAAGTTTTTGATGAGTCATTGATAACATTGTTAAAACCATACCTATTTACAATTTGTGTAAACTGAAAGGATGCCAGATTATATTTATTGTTTTCATTATGGTGCATCTTATATGATAGGGCCTATTAGAGTCCATCAAGTGATCTACGTAACAGAAGTGTATTTAATCACCATGTCTGTGGAGGAATTAGGCTAGGAATTGTTGTTTGTAGTTATTCCTCCCTTCAATATTACAAAGATGTTCATTAAATATAAGAGGATTTTTGTTTCCTTCTTTATTTATATTGATCCCCATTAAACAATTTAGTTAATCTTTTTTTCCTTTGATTTAACCATTTTCTATAAATACATTGATCAGATTTTTTTAAGGTTAAATTGTTAATTTGTATGTATGATGGTAACGGCTTATTCTTGGTTGTGTATTTATCAAATAATTAAATAAGATAATGAGATTTAAATTGATTTAATTGAGGCAAAGGCGTGACTGAATAATGAAGGGTAGAAATAGAGAAGATCTAATAAAAAGAGGGCAGCAGGAGCAGTTGACATGCTATGGAAAAGAGAATTGACCGTGAAGTGTAAGGAAGTGTTGTACAGGACGTACTTTGTACCCATTGTTACATATGTGGCAGAAAAAATGGACAGTGAATATAAGAAATACTAGGAAAGGGAAGATAAGGGGATGAAGTTTGTGTGGAGCATGTTAGCTATATGAGGAAAATGAAGGATTAGAAATGAAGTTATCCGGGAAACAATTGAGGTACAGAGAATACATAAGATAGTAGAGGAAGCAAGGGTGATAAGGTATGTACATGTAATTAAGATATAAAAGTAGAGAATGCTAAAAAAATAATGGATATGAAATACGTTTTTATAAAACACACAAGATAGACAAATGAAAATATATGAGGAACAGATAAAATGAAATGTGTAAGTGAGAGTATAAGAATGGATCTTATTAAAATGTGGAAGAATGGTGGGAGGATAGAGGAGGATGGAGGTATTACAATAATGGACACAGCCATGGGAAGGTAACAGTCGATAATTATGAAAGTAATATTTAAGATTATCCTCGCTACGTTCCAGCTTCATTCTACTCCCTGGAGTTTTAAAGTGATTAAAAATAAATATTCTGGTTGTCAACCACTAAATGAAAACCATTATTGCTGGGACATTCAGTCTGACATCAGGGATTTATTATGTGTTGAATATTATCCGATGTTGTAAATCACGTGCATTGACTAGAGCTGGTTGTTGGTGAACAGGAATTTGACATGACATAATCTTGTGTGTTACACCTTTCTCAAATATTACCTGTTTAAACTAGGTCGAAGTGAACAGATATAATATACCAGAAAATGTAAGATTATAATGAGTTTAGATATTATTTACGGTCTTGTTGTTCGGATAGTTTAGGAATCCGTATATGCACTTAAATATTGATATTGATTTTAAGTATACTACAAGTGCATAATGTTTGCGTGAGCATTGTCTATTAATATTGAGAAATATGTGGTAGAGTAGAGCAAGAACTGTAAAAAAGAAATGTATTTATAGTGCTAAAGATTGTAAAAAATATCCATTTGCATAGTACAAGAAATTGTTATTACAGTAATAATGTATTATATTGATGCGATTAAAAAAATGGAGAAAGACATTACCTCTACCCTTCATGACCTGAATAACATTCATATATGTTTAGGTATTAATCAGAATTCCAGCGAGTATATTTCTCGAAGTGATTGATTTAAGAATTAAAGTTTTTTTATTTAATTTAATTCATTCGTTCTACCAGTGAAAATTAAAATAAATTAATTGAATGTAATATGTATTAATATAAAAATATTTAAATACATTTTTAAATAAAATAAAAAATTTAAAATAAGCCTAGCTTATATTTATTGGTTATAATTATTTGATGAAGTTATAATGAGGTTTAAAGGATTTAATTGTCTATTTGTTATGTTGATAATCTCAACACATTATTTTGGATCTGAATCAAGTATTACAGTTGAAAAACATAAAGAGAATAAATGTTTGATGAAGAATTAGATATTATCTTAGATAATGTTTACAATGACAAGCTCAGTACAATTTGGTTTTGATAAAGACAAGGCTTATCTTAGCGAAGTAAACGTTTCTTCAAACAAGTGCATATAACTCGTAGCATTCCTGTAGTGATTCAACTGTTAAATAACGATTCGTCTAGGACGATTTTACACCGTTTCCCTGACCCTGAGAGCATAGTGAAACACCCAATTCTGTGTTTTGGTTTGCTGATAATATAGAAGAAATCTGGACACTTTTTGACGAATTCACAGAATCTTATTTGTTTGACCCAAAAACACCGTCTATAATAATCACCTCTTCAGAAAAAAATAGTTTGAAATATTTAGAGAAAGAGTTATCCAAAACTTGGGATAAGTATCACATATTAAATGTTGTGTGGATTTACGTATATAATAGTTATTTACCTAACATATATACTGAAGAACAAATTGAATCTTATACAAAGCCATGTTCGTGGACGTACAATCAATTTTCAAATAAAGGTTCATATAATCGAGTTTTTCAGTGACTTTATGAAATCTAAAAGAGCAATTTATTCTCTGAAAAACTAACAAATATAAACAAATATAAGATTAAGGTTACGGAGGGTAGACATATGTATGGTTTTAAATCAGGTAGGTCAAAAGTTGAATCTTTTATTATAAATAATCTCATTGAATATATTAATGGAACTGTGCAACGTTTGTATCAAGAAATAAAAATTATCTGATCAAGAATTCATTCTACGACGCTCAAACACCAGATATGTTTGGGAGTCTATTCTTCAAACAAAAATACAATCTTAAAAGATCTTCAATAGTATTAAGGCCCGATTTCCTTACATTTATTGTACCCAAAGCAAGTCAGTTTCCACTATATATGAACGTTATTCTACCTTTCAAAAAATACACATGGTTGCTTTTCATTGGTTCTTTACCGTAATAATATTGTTTTGGAAATTGGTGCGATTTGACATATCGCCAGAACTTACGACAACAATGGAGATGATAAGAATATGTGTCACTGGAAGTACAGTAATACCAGCAGTCTCATTGGCTGAGAAAATGTTTCATAGTTCATTTTTAATTCTCAGTTTGATTTTAATTAACACATATATTGGAGCTTTGACAAGTTTCTTGACTACTCCACATTACTTTCCTGACATCAATACAATGGGACAACTGAGTGAATCAGGACTATTTATATCTCTTCTAATGATGGATGGGTTCGAAAATTATTTAATACTTTTCTTGGATCACTATCTTTTGGAGACATTTTTAAAACACTATTGATTCAAAAAGCTTTATTACTACTGACATTCCCAAAACACTTTATAGTGTTGCTTTTTCAAGAAATATGGCATATTGTGATGTTTCCCAAGTGACCAATTTCTACACACAACTCAACGATTACTATAAAGATGGCTACCCTCTGATGCATGTGATGGAAGAATATGCCCTACCTGTTTTGTCGGTATTACACTACCCCCAAATTTCTCCATTTCAAGATAAGTTTGATATTATTATAGGTAGGCTTATTCAAAGTGGAATATTGGATGAGTGGCTACGTGAAGATGAAAGTGAATTATTCATTGCAGCAGTAAACAGGAGCAAAACATCGACCCTGAGACCTTTGCAACTTGGTCATGTCCAGACTTCATTCTTCATTCTTTTAATCGGATTGACTCTTAGTTCAATTGTGTTTATGTGTGAAATTATAAGAATGCGTTTTTCTCTCAGGAATAAAAATAAAGTATAAATAATGAAGAGTGTGTAATGATCTGGTTTGGAAATAGAATATAACATATTTATCTTTTCTCTAGCTTAATGTGTGTTCATAGTGTTCTTTCACGTGTTTTTGAACTCTTAGGCACAATTGCGGACAATTTTTCCGCACTTTAATATTATGTAAATTTTAAATCACCTCCCTCATAGTCAAGAAGAAAGGTTCGATGATATGTCTATTCATACTGAGCTTGGCTTACACTCTGTCATTTGGCTAGTTAATGCTGCCCGCACAATCTGGTAGAAATTTCATGTACTAAGGGAGATCAGGAAGTGTAATGCTCCCGTTGCCATCCGCACTGAATTTCTATGAGCAAGTGCAAAATAGGACTAGTAATTTTGGCGGGAATTTTATTTTAACATATTTTCAAACGTTATTTTTCATACTACAATTTACATGGGACCGATGATTTCCCCTCCGAAGGAAGTTGTGCTATTAACTCTTATTAATCAAGAAGCATCCATCATCTTCAACTGGGTTTGAACCACAAACATCCGGTCCTGAGGAAAGCACTTTATCCCACGCTCACTAATGTCATTCAACCAATCTTCTCTTAAATATGATGCGGGTTATATTATAGCAGAGGGAGAAATAAGCACTATGATTTTTAACCATATATTTAATAAACCTACTAAGCCTTATTGTTTTTTGGAAATATATATTTTTAAGTGCTCTTACATTACTATCTAAACACACCTTGGGTGTGTTTTTCAGCTCGAAAGTAAGAAGCAATTAGGACGTAGGCTCAATACAACCTTTTCCTGAAATACTTCAATGCAATACATAAAATATCACCCATAATCCTGCAAATAATTTCAATATAATCCCTCCATTTTTTTCTTGAGCCACCCTAAGTTCTTGTATATTCAAATTTCACTATTAAATTTTTGTGATCACGACTGTCATCGCATATATGTATAAATGACCACCCCACCACAGCTCCTTACTGCATGCTAAATTTATCCCAATTATGTTTGAGGATGTATACAAGCAATGAAGTTCTTCAATATGTAAATTCCTCCATACTCTTGTTTACTCATACCTTTAAGTCCTAAATATCTTTACCCCTTTTTACTATTAAAATCTCTAAATGTATTCTCTTGACACAAATAATATTAGCACTTAAATTAATACTAACTAAATCAGTTCGAAGACGATTTTGAAAATATATTTACCATCCTGAGTGTGAAAGTTTTAATGTTAGCGATTCGGTTTTAAAATAAAATATCACTGAACCTCCTATCTTGGTGATAGTAATATCTTATTAGCTTTCGGGATGTGACTAACTAATTAAATGATGTTTAAGTTACTGACCATCCCATACTATGTAATTTTTAATAAATCCAGATATTTAAGGTGTACTTTTTAATAATATTATTATGTCAGCAAACGACTTAAATTCGCACTTACAAAACAACCACCATTAATTAATCACACTAAAAGGTTGAGGACCAATTTAATGTACTAGACTTTTTTGGTACTAACTATAATCGAAATTTGGTCTTTTATATCAGTAAGGAGAAGTAAAATCAATAGAGGTATAGTTTCATGGAATTTCATAATGATCAATACAAATCCTTTTCCTTTTAGAATAATAATACTTTTTCCTAACCAAAACAACGTCTTAATATTTATGTGTATATATATATATATTAAATAATTTATAAACTTACCATATTTCCTCCCTGAAATTAGCTGAATCTTTCCATACATAATGTACACTTATATATAAATATATATATATATCTTACAGTCAAAAGAACTAAATTTATGAATTCTATGCTGAAATGTTATTGATGAAACTAAATTTTATTCTTTTACATCGCCCCTTTTGGTCATATTGATTATTAAATATTAAATGATACATAGCTATACAGGTTCTACGGAATTCTAAAAATATAATGAAATTGTACATACACGAAATAAATTAAAACCAATTTAAAATACAATTCATAATCATCCATTAATTCATAGCCCCGTCAGAATCATGGCGATATAAATTATAAAATATCAACGCAACTCTGATTACTTCAATCACATGGAAGATTGAACGGACAATTTCAGCATTTCCTCGTAGATGACCATGGCCTTAACATTATTATAAAATAAGTTAATCAATTATTTATTTATTGGTACAGATACATATTAAAAAATGAGCATCATGAGTTTTCAAAGAACATAATGATATATTAATATATGTAAACAGAAATTGTTAATTTAAGTGGTTCTGTCACTCTTACATAGGCACTATTTATATCTTTAATTTTAGTTATGTAATCACAATAATAATAATTAGAGTTGCATAAAATAATCTTTGGGTTTCGACATTTGTGTTTGTTTATTTTAAAAGTTTCTACTTTTTCAAACTAAAATAAATTAACGTAGCTCTGAAATTTTTTACTTCAAGAATATGATAGATCTTTACGTTTTATGTGTGTGTCTGAACACACAATGTGTATTTTATAAGTCGACCTGCCCACATGTTTGTTTTTATGTTTGTCACAGATCTGAAAAGGTGTGATGAATTTTGTTCAAACTTTATATCTAAATTATATGGGGCAATATATTTGGATGTTAATTTAATTTTGACCCTATCTCTTAAATTAAGGGTAAATTACATATGAGTGATTTTCATGAATAACTAATTTATAGAAAATGGATATAACAAATTTATTTAAAATTGATATCCAGGAAACGGTTGACATGGGCTAAAGTTAATTATAGGTGTTTTATACTTGATTGAGAGAGAGAGTTATTTAATTTGATGTGTGCATGAGTAGATGTAATTGGATCCTACCTGCTGCTGACGATCCGTTGTTTGTGACCCAAGTAGGCCTACCTGGGGTTGCGCTGATAATCTGGAAGAACCACACGTCTATTCGATGTTCACTTCACGCACACACTCCGAGAAAGATGGGTTATAATGATTACCAAAATAAGTTATTAATTGTGAGCCGCGTGGTGACACACGTCTACCTGTTAGAGGAACCCTTTGCATACTGGAGAAAAAACGCGCGTAAAAGAACGAGAGACAAAATGTACCACCCTTACAAAAATAAATTACTAAAAAAGGGCGGTAAACAGAAAAATGTGATAATTATATGAATTAATATAAGAAATATTTAATTAAATAAACAATAATGAAATTTATATAAAATTAATAAAAAATAGAGAAATAAAGACTAAACAATAGGTTAACTTACTTAAAAATTATTTTTTTAAATTCGAAATATTTAAAAATTGGTTCCAAGTATTTTGTTAGAAATTTAAATATTTGGTATGTTTGTCATGGCATATAAAATTCAATAAAAGTTTTTCGGGAGATTTTTTGATAAAGGTTTGCTTACTAATATTTTTTTTAAATTAAATATCTGAATATTTAAATTTTGACCAAGTAATTTGTTTCTAAATGGTTATCTCTTAAGTTTTTTATATCATAAATAATGACCAATATATTTGTTTTTCTAAAAAGAAAAAAATGGTTTACTGATGGCTTCTTTAAGGTAAAAATCTAACATTTTCCAAAATAGCAAAAAAAGATTTTGTTTAAATTAGTATCATGGGACTAATATGCATGATCAATAATAATATTTTTTATATTTCTAGAATTAAATAATTCTAATGGTAGTTTACATACTTCAAATTATAGAAACTTGAATTTTTTTACTTAGCCATAAATAATAAATATAAAATGGCTTTCTGGGTATATTTTTTATGACAAATAAATTTAAAAAATATTTTGACAATTTTAATGTGAAATGATTAAGAAGCACAACATCTATATATTATGATTATTTGTGTTAGAGAATCGTTCAAAACCATAAATTTTATCTAAGAATTTCATGATATTTTATCTTGTAGGTTATTAAGGAAGGATTTATATCATTAAATCCCTCCTCAATAATTAATATTAATGATTTACTGTGGGTACGGTTGGAATATAATATAACCTTTAAATTTTGTACAATCTTTATGAGCATTTTGAAGGTGGAAGTTGTTAATGAGTCATTGATATCATTGTTAAATACATATCTATTTACAATTTGTGTAAACTGAAAGGATGTCAGATTATATTTATTGTTTCCATTATGGCGCATCTTATGTAAAATGTCCACTGCCATATTAGAGTACATCAAGTGATCTACATAACATAAGTGTATTTAATCACCTTGTCACTGGAGGAATCAGGCTAAGAATGGTTGTTTGTAGTTATTCCCCCCTTCAATGTTACAAAGATGTTCATTAAATATAAGAGGAGGATTTTTTTTCCTTCTTTATTTATATTGATCCCCAAGAAACAATTTAGTTAATCATTTTTTCCCTTGATTTAACCATTTTCGATAAATACATTGATCAGATTTTTTTTAAGGTTTAATTGTTAATTTGTATGTATGATGGTAACGGCTTATTTTTATTGTGTATTTATCAAATAATTAAATAAGTTTATGAGATTCAAATTGATTTGATTGAGGCAAAGGCGTGACTGAATAATGAAGGGTAGAAATAGAGAGGATCTAGTAAAAAGAGGGCAGCAGGAGCAGTTGACATGCTATGGAAAAGAGAATTTACCGTGAAGTGTAATAAAGTGTTATAGAGGCGGTACTTTTTACCTATTGTCACATATTTGTCAGAAACATGGACATTGAATATAAGAAAGACTAGGAAAGGGAAGATAAGTGGAATGAAGTTTGTGAGGAGCATGTTAGCTGTACGAGGAAAAACAGGATTAAGAATGAAGTTATTCAGAAAATAGTGGAGGTACAGAGAATACATAAGATAGTAGAGGAAGCAAGGGTGATAAGGTATATTCATGTACTTAAGATAAAAAAAGAGAGAATACTAAAGAAAATAATAGATATGAAATACGTTTTTATAAAACACACAAGGTAGAAAAATAATGATATATGAGGAACTGATGAAATGTGTAAGTGAGAGTATAAGAATGAATCTGATTAAAGTTAGAAGAATGGTGGGATGATAGAGGAAGATGGAGGTATTGTTAAAAATGGACACTGCCATAGGCAGGTAACAGTCGATAATTATGATAAATAATATTGAAGATTATCCTCGCTACGTGCTAGCCTCCTCAACTCCCTGGAGTATTAAAGTCTATAAAAATAAAAATTATGGTTGTCAACCACAAAATTAAAACCATTACTGGTGCAACATTCAGTCTGCCATCAGGGATGTATTATGTGTTGAATATTATACTATGTTTAAATCATATGCATTGACTAAAGCTGGTTGTTGGTGAACAGGAATTTGACATGACATAATTTTGTGTGTTGCACCTTTTCAAAAAAGCACCTGTTTAAACTAGTTCGAAGTGAACAGATATAATATAACAGAAAATGTAAGCTTAAAATGAATTTAGATAGTATTTACGCTCCTGTTGTTTGGTTAGCTTAGGATTCCGTATATGCACTTAAATATTGATATTGATTTTAAGTTTACTACAAGTGCATAATGTTTGCGTGAGCATTGTCTATTAATCTTGAGATATATGAGGGAGAATAGAGCAATAACTATAAAAAAGAAATGTATTTAAAGTGCTAAATATTGTAAAATATCTTTCCATTAGCATAGTACAAGAAATTGTTATTATCAATAATAATGTATTATATTGATGCGATTATAAAAATGGAGAAATACATTACCTCTACCCTTCATGACCTGAATAACATTCATATATGTTTAGGTATTCATCAGAATTCCAGAGAGTATATTTCTCGAAGTGATTGATTTAAGAATTAAAGTTTGAAAAAAATAATTCATTCTTTTATCTAGTAAAAATTTAAATAAATAATTGAATCTCCTAGGTATTAAGATAAAAATATTTAAATAAATTTTTACATAAAAATAAAACTTTATAAATAAACCTAGTTCAGATATACTCGTTATAATTATTTGATGAAGTTATAATGAGGTTTAAAGGATTTACTTGTCTATTAATTATGTTGACACTCGCAACACATTATTTTGGATTTGAATCAAGTACTTTAGTTGAAAAACTTAAAGAGAATAAATGTTTGATGAAAAATGTAGATATTATTTTAAATAATGTTTACAAAAACGATTTCAGTTCAATTGTGGTTGTGATACAAGACAAGGCTTATCTTAGCGAAGTAAATCTTATCTTCAAACAAGAGCATATATTGGTAGCTTTCCTGTAGTGATGATTCAACTGTTAGAAAACTATTCTTTAAGGAAGATTTTCCGTTGAATCCTCGCCCTGAGATTCAAATTGGAACACCCAATTCCGTATTTTGGTTTGCTGATAACATTGACGAAATCTGGACTTTTTTCGACCAATTCAAAAAAACTTATTTGTTTGACCCACAAACACCGGTCATAATTATCACCTCTTCTGAAAAAAATAGTTTGAAATATTAGAGAAGGAGTTATCCAAAACTTGGGTTAAGTATCACATATTAAATGTTGTGTGGATTTATATATATAAGAGTTATTTACCTAACATACATACTGACGGACAAATTGGACTTTATACAAAGCCATGTTCGTGGACGTACAATCAATTTTCAAATAAAAGTAAACTAATCGAGTTTTTCAGTGAATTTATCAAACCTAAAGGTAGCCATATCTTCTCTGAAAAACTAACAAATATAAACAAATATAAGATTAAAGTTACGGAGGGTAGAAATATATACGGTTTAAAATCAGGTAGGTCAAAAGTTGAATCTTTTATTACAAATAATCTCATTGAACATATAAATGGAACAGTGCAACGTGTTGTATCAATACATGAAACAGATCTAATCAAGAATTCAAACTCTGACACTCAAATACAGATATGTTTGGGAGTCTATTCTTAAAACATGAAAAGAATATTAAAACATCTTCAGTATCAATAATGCCCAGCTGCCTTACATTTATTGTACCCAAAGCAAGTCAGTTTCCACTATATATGAACGTTATTCTACCTTTCAAAAAATACACATGGTTGCTTTTCATTGGTTCTTTACCAGTAATAATATTGTTTTGGAAATTGGTGCGATTTGACATATCGCCAGAACTTACGACAACTAATGGAGATGATAAGAATATGTGTCACTGGAAGTACAGTAATACCAGCAGCCTCATTGACTGAGAAAATGTTTCATAGTTCTTTCTTATTTCTCAGTTTGATTTTAATTAACACATATATTGGGGCTTTGACAAGTTTCTTGACTACTCCACATTACTTTCCTGACATCAATACAATGGAACAACTGAGTGAAGCAGGACTCACTATATCTGTTCCAATAATGGATGGGTACGAGAATGATTTCAGGGTTTTCTTTGAACCACTACTTCCTAACGACATTTTAAGAAAACTTTTTAACCAAAGCTTTGAGTTTACTAATGATATTCCCAAAACACTCTATAATGTTGCTTTTTCAAGAAACATATCATATTATGATGCATTCCAAGTGACCAATTTCTACACACAACTCAATGATTACTATAAAGATGGCTACCCTCTGATGCATGTGATGGAAGAATATGCCTTACCCATTGTAGCTGTAATACACTACCCACACATTTCTCCATTTCAAGATAAGTTTGATATACTTATAGGTAGACTTGTTCAAAGTGGATTAATAGATCAGTGGATTCGTGATGATGAAAGTGAAATATCTATTTCAGCAATAAACAGGAGCAAAACATCGACCCTTAGACCTTTACAACTTGGTCATGTCCAGACTTCATTCTTCATTCTTTTAATCGGATTGACTCTTAGTTCAGTTGTGTTTATGTGTGAAATTAAAAGAGTGCTGTTTTTTTCTTACAAGAATGAAAATAAAGTTCAAGTAATAAGAGTGTGGAATGATCTTGTTTCAAACTAGAATATAACATCTTTAACTTTTCTCTAGTTTGGTATGTGTTCATATTATTACTTCGCGTGTTTACTAAACTTTTAGGCACAATTGAGGCCAATTTTTCCTCAGTTTAATATTATGGAAATTTGAAATCACCTTCTTCTTTTTAGTAAAAACCCGAAGATTGGTTTGATGTGATTTCTATTCATCTGGCTCTTAGGATGTTTTTAGTCCTTTTGCTGGTTAGTGCTACCCACACAATCTGGTATAAATCTCATGTACTAAGGGAGATCAGGAAGGGCAATAGCTCTTCGTTGCCTTCCAAACTAAATTTCTACGAGTAAGCGCTAGAGGGCCAACTGATTTTGGCAGGAAAGGTATTTCCACATAACTTCAAACGTTCTTTTACATACTACATTCTAAATGGTGTAACAAGTTTCAAGTAATAAGTTCGATCAAATTGGAGAGTTGGAATCTAACTCTGGATCAAATGTACTATGACCTCCTCTCTCTAACACACAATTCCAAGGGCTGAACGGAGGCGTTATTAAACTCTCTGCTCAAGAAGAAAGCTACGCCAAGAAAATAAAACAAGCGAATGCAACTCCGCTCATCTAGCTATCATTCTCACCACCTGGACTTATTAATGACATTCTCAAAACTCTTTATAATGTTGCTTTTTCAAGAAATATGTAATTATTAGATGCATCCAAAGTGACCAATTTCTACACACAACTCAACGATTAATATAAAGATGGCTACCCTCTGATGAATGTGATGGAAGAATATGCCATATATGTTTAATTAGTATTACACTACCCCCACATTTCTCCATTTCAAGATAAGTTTGATATACTTATAGATAGACTTGTTCAAAGTGGATTAACAGGAGAGTGATTAAGTGATGATGAAATTGAATTATCTATTTCAGCAACAAACAGGAACAAAACATTGACCCTAAGATCTTTACAACTTGCTAATGTCCAGACTTCATTCTTGTAATAGGATTGACTATATTTTATATTTTGTTTATGTATGAATTTATATTAGTTCATTTTATATCTTACAATAATAGAAATAAAGTATTAGTAATAAGTAGACCTCGGAATTTTAGGTCTTAAAAAATCCCTTTCATACGTCTGAAATAGGCTTTTGTTGTGACCGAAAATATCTCATAAAAATAAATTCAGAAAGAATTCAAAATTTAAAGTTGACGCTTCTTTTCATTAATAGCTACTGTCCCTGCAGTTTGTTTTTTTCTCATAAAAACAACACTCACACAAAAGAGTTAATAATGTCAAAATTTCACATAATTTCATTTAATTTGCCATAGTTTTCATCACAGTAGATAATCAACCCCTTTTCTAAATTTTTCACTGTAAAGGTATAGCGTTTGTCATTTAATATTAATTTAAATGCTGAAAAAGTTCATTCTACATCAACTGATGTTATGGGAGAGTATTTAAATTTGGGGAAAATATGATTCGGGATCTCACTTTCAATTTGACTTGAATTTCCATTCAAAATGTCAGCTAAGCCACAAAGATTTTTCAGTCCTGTGTTCTTCTCAAGCAATCTGTCCTATTTCGTTTTAACTTCCAACTTCCTCCCCGGCTATTCCAGGTGCTTCACATTTTTTTTTTTTTTGCTTTATAGAGAAGCTATCTTTGTTTATACATGACCTTCTCTGTAATTTCGAGAGCAATATTAATTGCCTCAATGAATGTATGGTGGGCCCTTAGATACACCAAATCGTTATGAATAAACGTATCATTCAGAACTTTTTTTTAGCCTCGGTTATGCAAACAGCATCCTCCTCCAGAGTGGCCACAATTTCTTTGATCTCCAGGAAATGGTCACTACATAATTCAGCAGCCTTCAGCCATGTTCCCCATCGTGTGAGCATAGGGTCTAGGGGCAGAGGAACATTTGGAAGCTTCCTTCATAAAGCCTTTACTCTTGTTGGAGCTTTGATGAACACTTTCTTCACTGAGGAGATAAGTTTTTTCACCTTCATAAATTACAGTCTAAACTTCTCTGCCAATTGGTTCAGCCCATGGGCAAGGCATATCACGTGGACAAGAGAGGTGTCGAATACCTTGAGTAACTGCATAGCAGGGGCCATATAGTAAGCAGCATCTGTAAAGTCAAGGAGAACTTAATCCTCGTCAGGATTGGGAACCATTAGTCCACTGTTGAAAAAATGAGCCACTGTGTCTTGGTTTTCTGAAAATTGAGAAATGACACCTGGACACGGGAATCGAACCCGGGACCTCGATTCCCGTGTCCAGGTGTCATTTTTCAATTTTCAGAATATGATATCTAGATGGAGTAATTCCCACTAATAGCATAAATAATAGCTTTGGATATTTAATTCGTGTCTTGGTTTGTTTTGTTCAACAGTTTTGCTAAGCTCTAGGTGGTGTTTCAGGATCCAGTTTTCCAACAAATGAGTTTGCTATGTACCAGCCAAGACTGTCAGTTGTTTCGTCAACAGAAATCCATAAATGTTAATCTCCTAGGTCCTTTTGTATCCTGGAGATTGTTTCATCATACGTAGGTTGCACATAGCTCTTCCGAAGCGTCGCAGTCGATTTTGAAGGAATTAACTGATGGCATTATTTTTCTAAGAACACTTTGAATTTAGAATTTTATAATGTTTTAAATGGGGTGCTTGCTGCCACAATCGTCTGAGACAAATCTGTACTAAATAGTTTTTTTCTTAATAGATGCCTTGGAAGTCTGCGTCAAAGATGCCTGCTTCGTTTTCGACTTGCGCTCCACATTTTATTCATGAACAAGTTGAGTTAAGTGGGATTTTTTTCATTCAATACCTAAGAAAAATAAAGAGAAAAAAAAGTTAAACTTCATAGACTCTTTTCTAGAATTGTCATAGGGTAATACACAATAGAATAAAAAATGTTATCTGGGTAGACAAAACTATCATACTTAAGCCTTCAAACTAGTTATACCAACCAAGCGACCTTAGCCCGTTGGAAATATTAGTGCCAGCTACTGCCAATAGAACGTGTCATGTGGTCAGCACAATGAACCCTCCAGGCCGTTTAATCCCTGTTTTCTAGACCGAAGCCACTACTTATTTATTAAAGTAGCTCCTCTTTTGTCTTCACGAGGCTGAGTTTGAATCCGTTCCAAACCCACTGCTTCCCAGATACATTCTGGACGCACCTGGGATTGAACCCAAGACCTCTGAATCCGTAACCAGAAAATCTTATTACTAGACCACAAACGAATAATAACTATTGACTGCATTACATAAAAAATATAATATTTAACTATTTGAAGTGATACAATTTGTTTAATTTTCTATTTTTAATTTTAGCGCATCCATGTCTAACTGAAGAGTAAATTATAAGACAATATACAGCATAATCTCTAGCCGTAAAAATGATTTTCTAGACTTAATCACTCTAAAATGCACTCACCTTTTTATTGCAAGATCGACTTCAAATAATCTCCCCATCTGTCATTAAATGAGGAAATTCCTCAAGCCACTGACGAATTAATGTGGCTTTAAAGGTTTCTACTTTTGGTACTGCAGTTGCACTGCAGCTTTTCACCAAATGATTGCTTCACACTGTGAGCCCAGAGAAAAAAATTAGCTTGACTGTGACCTTAGCCAGTTTATAAGGGAAGGTTAGAGAGGATTCAGTTATTGTCTGTGACCTTAGTCAGTTTATAAGTGAAGGTTAGAGAGGATTCAGTTATTGTCTGTGACCTTAGCCAGTTTATAAGTGAAGGTTAGAGAGGATTCAGTTATTGTCTGTGACCTTAGTCAGTTTATAAGTGAAGGTTAGAGAGGATTCAGTTATTGTCTGTGACCTTAGCCAGTTTATAAGGGAAGGTTAGAGAGGATTCAGTTATTGTCTGTGACCTTAGCCAGTTTATAAGTGAAGGTTAGAGAGGATTCAGTTATTGTCTGTGACCTTAGCCAGTTTATAAGTGAAGGTTAGAGAGGATTCAGTTATTGTCTGTGACCTTAGCCAGTTTATAAGTGAAGGTTAGAGAGGATTCAGTTATTGTCTGTGACCTTAGTCAGTTTATAAGTGAAGGTTAGAGAGGATTCAGTTATTGTCTGTGACCTTAGTCAGTTTTATAAGTGAAGGTTAGAGAGGATTCAGTTATTGTCTGTGACCTTAGCCAGTTTATAAGTGAAGGTTAGAGAGGATTCAGTTATTGTCTGTGACCTTAGCCAGTTTATAAGTGAAGGTTATAGAGGATTCAGTTCAACACTAGCTCAGTATGCGATATGGGGATAGTGACTACACTGGATTTCATCACTGAGGGAACTTCATGGCTACCATTGGGAAACAGCGTTGTCATTCTCTAGTTTTTGTGCTGCCAATCTCCCCTCAAATATAAGACAAGTTTCGCAACGCTGGATATTTGATGTTGCCAGTAGCTCCTTCTTACCCCAGCATACAACCTTCATACATAACTGAGAACGAGGAGATTTGGCAACCGTTGATCGAGAGAGAGAGAACGTACATAAGATGAAAGCCTTTTGTTAATTGGGAATAAGATTCCTGGAATCACTGAATCCAGGAAGGAATTTCCATCTGTATTATGTCCATAGTTTGTACAACGTTTCCAATCCTCAACTAAATGCAATACAGTCAGTTTGGAAAAATTATATTACAAGTTCCGAAAATAAATTAATTTCTTAAAATATTTTTATAAAACAGACATGGCTTAGGGTATATGGCTAAAATAGGTCCTAAAGCCAAAATAGGCAATTTTAGGCACTATAAATGTATGTTTAATTATCCATAAAATTAACATATACAGCTTCCTATACAGATATCTACTCAGAAAAAGATAAGGTTTTTACCTAAAATCCGAGGTTTACTAATAAGAGTTTGTAAATGATCTTGGTTCAAATTAGAACATAGCACGTTAACCTCAGTGGTAATGAGATAAAATTCTCGCTTCAAGAATCGATGTTTGTGGGTTCAAACCCAGCCGGGGTACAAGGATCTTCCTTGTTTGATAAAAATCCGTATCACAACTTCCTTCGGAGTGGAAGTGAAGCCGTCAGACCGATGTCGATTGTGGCATGTAAAAGAACCCTGGGAGATATGTGAAAATAACTTTCCCGCAAATTTGACAGGCCCTTTCACTCTCGCTCAAAAAAATTTGCGTTTGCTGATATAATGAGTTGGTTCAGATAGTACATAATAAATACCTAAAATAAATAGAATATGACATGTTTAGTTTTAATCTATCTTCGTTTGTGTTCATATTATTCTTTTACTTGGCTATTTAACTTATACACATTCCTCGGGCCACTTTCTACCGCTTTAATAATATGGAAAATTCTAATCACGTCCGTCCTTTTCACCTTAAGACAACAACCCGAAGGTTGATTTGATGTGATTTCTATCCATGCGGAGCTGGGCGTGTAATCAGCCTGGTTAGTAATGCCTGCACCATCTGATAGAAGTCCCATGTACTATGGGAGTTCAGTCAATTTTATTTGCTCCCCATTGCCTTCCACACTGGATTTACCCGCCTCGGTGGCGTAGTTAGCTAACGCGCTAATCGTGTTGAGCTCGACTGCCGAGGACGGGGAGATCGAAGTTCGAATCTCGGTCGGGTGAACTGGGGGTGGTTTTACCTAAATGGTTTTCCACTCTTCCTCCACGCAAATGCGGGTTCACTTCCTCTATATTCAACCTTCCCAATTCCTAATCCATTAGTGTAATTAGTACTTAAGCGTATAACCAACGGTATAAGACGTGCATAATATTACAGTAGTAAGAACAGCGGCTGCAAAGTCCCTTAATGGATTATCATTACACACTGGATTTTATACAAACGAGCGCTGAAGGTCCCATCAATTTGCCGAAATTTAAGGTGACATACCTTCCAGGATTATTTTTCTTGTCAAAATTGACATGGGACTGACAGCTCTTCTTCCCCTCTGAAGGAATCTGTGTTACGAATTTTTATAACTCATGAAATATCCATGTACCTAATTTGGGTTCAAACACCGAACATCAGGCCCTAAGGCTAGCACCTTACCTCAAGATCACTGATTTCACCTAATCACTTCGCATATTCTCTTAAATGTGATAAGGGTATATTAAAAGGAGGGGAAGTCAAGCCATGTACTTTTCCTAATTATAGTCAAATGATAATTGTATATTCTTAACCATATTGTCAATAAACTAAGCCTTATTTATTTTCGATTTATGTATTATTTAAATGTCCTACCTACTAACCTAATCAATAATCAATACAAAGGTTTTTTTTCAACTCAAAGTAAAAGTCAATCAGGACTTAGGCTCACCATTCAACCCTATCCTGAGATACTTTCACGCAATCCCTTGAATAGCACCCTTCCTTCTTCAAATCAACTTCAACCCAATGCTTCATTGACGTATCGATCCACCGAAATATCTTTTATATTCAGCTATCCTATTAAAATGTTGTGAACCAACTTGAAATCACCTATATGATTAAATGACCACCTTACCTCATACAACGTGCTTAATTATCCCAAATATGTTTTAAGATGCATACAAGCAAATAAGTTCTTCAGCATGTAGCTTTTTCCATTCTCCGTTTTTTCATGCTTGTCCTAATGTCTTTCCCAAGGTTTTTTTTTGTCTAAAACTCTAAATTTTTTCACTTGTTACAAAATAATAAATGCCCTAAATTAATTTCTAAAAAAAAGTAATCCGAAGACCCTGTTGTAAAAATACATATATACCACCATGCTTGTGAAATTTTTAATGTTAGCGATTCAATTTAATTTATAATATACTATAGTGTAACTGAACCTCACCATAACTGTAAAATCTTAGCAATATTAATATCTGCCTACTATTGGAGATGTGAGGTATAATCATGAATGATAGTGAAACAATTGAAAATAGAAACATAGCATCAAATCCTATATTTTTAGAGTTACTAAGAAGAATATTATTTAAGTTAGCTAGCTTGTATTAACCCTCATGGAGAGTTACTAAAAACATAAAAAATAATATCCATTAAGAGGAGCTTCCAATTTACAAATAATAGATGGCTAACAATCAGGCATCTACTCAGTATTTTACTATGGCTGGTCATTTCCCAATGAGTACTGCCAGAGTAATCAATAATAAATTCATAAATTTACCCATTACTAGGGCATACATAAACTAGTACAAACTATCTTTGAACACATATGGTGGCTGAAGGTGCCGGAACAAAGCATTATCCTCGCGGGCCACTACTTCAATCTAGTAGTGCTCCCACAGGTTGCGCACTGTACATAGCTACACAAAAAGGGTGCAATCGTGACTGCATTCAGTCACTGACCTAACTAGGTCCAAGAAGAAAGTGTTATATGATCTGATTGTAGCCATAAAGAGATCCTAAACGTGATCATACCGTTTAGGGTGTCATAAAAATATAACAATGTCTTAAGGACTTAGAAAAGAAAAAAAAATTCATGGACTCAGTATATACAATCACCTGGTCCTATACATATGTAGAGCACAGATCCCTCTTATTTAAACTATGACTTATGGGCCTAGGAAAATAACCGTTAGACTATCTGATCCAAGAAACTATGTCTGATGGACATAGAAAATAACGTCAAACATTCTAATTAAAGAAACCATGTCTGATGGACATAGAAAATAACGTTAGACATTCTAACTAAAAAACCAAGCCTGATGGACATATACAATAATGTTAGACCTTCTGACATCAAAACTTGTGTCTGATGAACATAGAAAATAACTCATACACTCTAACACAATACACTATGTCTGATCGACATAGAAAATAAATCAATACTTTCTTGTACATGAAATTATGTCTGATGGACATAGAAACGGAGTTTAGAATCTAATGTAGATTCTAAACCGAAGATACAGATTCTTAAAGTCTCAGAAGAGGCTTCCTTTGCGACGTGGTGGTGAGATCAACGCCTAACACATCGTGGCCACCTGTAGTCTTTGGTGCTGAAGTTTTATGTCGTAGTTCTTCCTCCGGTGAATAAATACAATGGAATACAAAAGTATTCACAAGTATTCACAAGTATTCAAGTCACAGGAAATCCGTTATATAGCAACAGAACTGCCTCGGAAATGGACTACATCATGAGATATAAGGGGAGAAGGGGGATAGAGTTGCACAATTAATCCAATGTATCACTAGCGCTGTCAGAAGGTGTGGCGAGCAGACACAACTATCTTTTTTTCTTCGGTGTGTGCCCTTCAATCAAGACGTGAAAATGCTCGCGGTGCTGATATGGTCCTCTAGGGCAATGTTCCTCGACGCTTGGTGGTTTCCTGGCAACATCTATTCACAGTGAGTCACCACCTGCCACATCTTATTGGAATAGATTAGTACTTGTTATCTTGTTTTAATTGTCTTTATGAAATTTTAATTGTCCTTATGGAATTTTAATTGTAGCTCTCATATTATATAAATGACATGCTACAGCTGAACTTCAAAAATAGGTTTTTTAGACTTACGTGACATTGCTATATTCATTCAACCAAAACATCAAGGAGAATACTAATGAATTGTATTTAATTATATTAGGTATTTAATGTGCACTTCCTAAATATAACTGATTATATTAGAGCACGATAATTTCTATGAGTGAGAACGAAAAGGCCTACCAATTTTTCTGGGAAGGGTATTTTCACATACCTTCCAGGGTCTTTTAACATGCCACAATCGACATGGGACCGAAGGCTTTTCTTCTTCTCCAAAGGAAGTTGTGCTACAGATTTATTTTGCTCAAGAAAAATCCGTGTACCTTAGATGAGTCTGAACCCATGAATAGTGGGTCTTGAGGAAAACACTTTACCCCAAGACCACCGAGGGTTGACAATATTAATGAAAAAGAGAGGGCCCCAAAATGATGTAGTGTAAAGCTGTTCAAGTTGTGAATTTAAAACTACCCATCTCTGTTCAAAATTTGAAATCCGATTTAACTTTCAAGGACTAGCATAAGAAGAAAATTTGAGGACTGGAGCCATTGCATTTTTGCAACACCCTATAATGTTCTAATTAATAATCAAAAACACATATTTTAACGCATAGTATTATTATTTAAGAAATATTATTAAATAAATATCTTAATTATATTGTATTTTTGTAAATTTTATTTAAAAAAAATAAAGTTACAATAATGTTAAACTGTTACAAAAAAACATAGCTTATTATTAGAAAAGAAGTAATAAAATATTTTAAAGCATGATTTTATATTTTATTGTGTCCCAAAATTACTGAATTGGACGTCATTTGCCTAATACTTGCCATACGATTAAAAAAAATCTTATGTCAGCCCGCAAACTGGCTATACCAACTGAGCGGTCTCATCATTTTGGCGAAGATAGAGCCAATATTTGTGTATAGAGGGTGTAATATGGTCAGCACACAAACCTTTCGGCCATTGATCTCAGTTTTATAGACAGTAACCACTACTTTTTTTTATCCAAGTATCTCCTCATTTGTCCTCATGAGTTTGATATGAGCTCGTTCCAGACCCGATAAGTAGCAGAACAATCTGGAAGTGCCAAGGTTCGAGCCCGGTACATTTAGACTTGTATCCAGGAGCTCTGATCACTAGACCACAGAGGTGGTGTCTAGTGGATAAAGCTTATCCAATTTCAAAGCTCATATCGGGAAATGTAAATGTAAATTGGTCGTGCAATGAGTTATTATTATTATTATTATTATTATTATTATTATTATTATTATTATTATTATTATTATTATTATTATTATTATTATTAATAAGCACTTACGTTAATGTTTAATGGGTGGGTGATTGTGAGATAAAAATAGAGGGCCTACAGTTTAACGTGGGATCCGAACCACGGTGGAGGCCTGTCACTCCACACATTCACAAGCTGTGATTAATACACGTCTTGTCAGAGGTGAAGGAAGGGTTTGGCAATCAGATAAATCTTTACCAGGACCAAGAATTGAACCCCGAACCCCCCAGCACAGAAGTCCATCCCCTTACCCCTTAGACTACCAGGTCACCTTCATGCAATGTAGAATCAATTCTATCATGTGGATGTGATGTCAACTAGACAGATAAAAGAAACGTTTAAATATAGTGCTATGTTGTGTGTTTTATTAATGGATTATCGGTTTATAAGGCTACATTAGAGCATCACAAAAAATTGTAATTAAAAACAAAGTGAATCTATGAAACATATAAATCCTTTTTATGATTTTTTTATAAATGGCGTACATAAATATTTCTGAAATAGTCATCCGCAGAGCGACAAGAACAAAATTAGAAATAAATGAACGCGCGTGAAAGTAGCATGGTATTAATATTATTTGTTCGTTTGTAAAGAGTGAAATTTACAATTTAAATGATTTAACATCACAAGGACCTGCTTTAGTGGCCAAACGGTCTAAGGCGTCACACTCCTGTTAGACTGGCCTGCTGATGATGGAGAGATTGGGGATCGAATATTGGCCAGGTGTACTAAGGGTGGTTTTTCCTACCTGGTTTAAACACTCGCCTTCCACGCAAATTCGGGTAGATAACCTGTGTTAATTGGCTCGAGTAACGAATCAAATATATGAAGGTAGAGTGTGTGGTTCAAAAGGAAGGGGAAGGCCATGAAATACGTGGTTAAATGTCTTAGACTAATGTTTGAATAAGAGCTGGAAGAATTTGAGTATTTAACGAAAAACAATCGTCACTACCTTGCTGCCATCAACCACTGTATATTTATTTTCAATTATAACAGATTACTTAAGCAAAGAATATCCCTAATTAATTATAGGTACCAATAATGATTTGATGCCAGGGAAAAAAGAGTATAAGTCAAAAAATGATTTTAGTACAGTTAGTGCAAGTCAAACTTAACCTTATTGGTGAAAATTTCAATTTGATCTTGATAGTATAAGTACAGTACATTTGTTTTCTTTTAGTTGTACATTTTAGTATAAGTCAAGTTACATTTTTGACCTAAACTATTCTTCCCCGGCACTAAAGAATTATTTTGCGCTATGTCGGACTACAGCCTATGTCACAGCTATTTTACATTTGAGTTTTTTCTTAATAAAATTTGTGGAAAATACAAAGTTTCATTGGATCCTATTTTGGTGATTAGTTCATAAGCTTTCGTGATTGTTATCGAGTTGAAACCAATTCTTGGATGAGAAATATACCCAGAATATGGTCACTGCACTTCTATTCACAACGTTGGTATGGAAACCGATATACTTGGTTCAACACCTGTGAATCAATTACAGCTTATATTTAAAATATCTTGAAATATTAGTATAGTAATATTATACTATCTGTAGCAATTGTAAGTTTAATTTTAAATAAATTCAAATTGATTTTCTTGTGAGGTGATGAAATAGTAACATATGTTAAATCTTTATGTTAATCAACGCCTGATAGGAAATAAATAGTGTAATAACCAATAAATATTAATTAGTAAAATCATGTAATCTACATTAAATGTCAATACCTATAAATATCATTAATAACATTGTAGGATTATATTAATGTTGACCGCAAAAATAATAAATTGCATTTTTAAAATATCTTTCTACCAGAATACTTTATATTTTCAACTGTGAGAAATGATAAAAAAAAAATCAATAAATGATAGTATTTAAAATTAATTTTACATATTTTCACGTTAAAAACTAAACAAGTAATATTGTAACAACTAAATTATTGTGTATTTAATTTTTGCATTAAAGGTGGATAAATTATCCTTTTATAAGATTAATAAATATTTAAATTATTTTAATCTATGATCACATTATTTAATCAAAGTTTATTTAAATACAAAAGTAAAGTCTAATAAACAATATCAAGTATTTATATTTGCTTACTATTGTTATCGAAGGTTCACCTATATCAATAGAATATGTGAATTGATAACATCATCAAGCTTCAATTTAAGTCTGCCTCCTTGTAATGATCCTGCTTTGTTGCATAGCTTTTGGTGTAATTAAATTAAGTTTGTGTCAAATCTATTTGTCGCACTGTACTGTTGTGTATTCATTTCCGTACACGTGCGAGCAGGCTACGGGTTAGGAACATTTGGTTTGCTTGTTTCTAGCTCTAGTAATTATTAAAGAAAAAAACCTCGCAGTGTGAGTGCGAGAAAGAGAGCAATATTTTTCATTTGCAAACTGTATTTGTTTTGATTTCTTTTTAAAAGGTAGTTTTGCTTGTGCTCGCAAGAGTTCAGCAGCTCTCAGTATCAAAATTAATGTTATAGCCATGAAACTGGTGGGGGGTATGAATAATTTGCAGCACTTGTTAACGAGGTGTTCTGAGAGAAAGACACGATGAAGAAACGCGAGTGTTATTGGGGCAATTTCTTGAATGTAGCATCTTAATATGTGCAAATAAAACTTGTAATATGTATTAATATATACATTATTTAATTAACAACATCATCAGGAGGTTCGCGTGGAAGGAGAATCGCGACAAATGGCTTTCCCAATCGCGGGGCACGATAAAAAACACTCACGGTAAACTCGGGAATTTAAGAGGTGCTCACCGACGGCTTGATAAAATACTCACGGTAAACTCGGTATTTTAAGAGGTGCTCACCGACGGCACGATAAAAAACACTCACGGTAAACTCGGGAATTTAAGAGGTGCTTACCGACGGCTTGATAAAATACTCACGGTAAACTCGGTATTTTAAGAGGTGCTCACCGACGGCTTGATAAAAAACACTCACGGTAAACTCGGGAATTTAAGAGGTGCTCACCGACGGCTTGATAAAATACTCGCGGAGAACACGGGGAATTAATAGGTGCTACCAACCAATTCAAGGGCAGATGCAGCAGCGGGGCAGATGCAGCAATGGAGCAGCTGTGACACACAAAGGCGTTCCTGTAGGTACTTCATCAACAATGCAGAATAGCAACAGAGCATCGAAGTAACCGATCAACGGATGTTGGCGAATCACCGAGGGACAGGTCGACTGAATAGCGTAGATATGTTTTGCTACATGGTATTATTTCATTATTTAATCAATTAATGTTATTGATAACAGCAGTGAGGCAACAGAGCAGCGGATGCTGGACCATCGCCGTGGAACAGATCAACAGAATAGGAGGGGATGAATAAAATGTTTGTGTCACATTTCAGTATTTTAATTAATTAATGTCATTGTGGATAGCAGCGAAGTATTTCATTAACGGATGCTGGACAATCACCGAGGGACAGATCAACAGAAGAGCAGTAGTTATATATATTTTGTTTGTTACATTTAATTATTTTAATTGATTGATTGATGGGTTCATTGTAGTAAGGGAATTCGTTATAACATTTAATGAAGTAAGTAGAACTTAAAAGGTGTTTAAACTTAGAAATTAATATATTTAAGAAATTCAACAACTCTTTTAGTTGATGATGTTAGAATCAGAAGAGGATTTAATTGGGGAAGAGTGTAGTAGTGGGATAGGTCAGTTTCCATTTTGTTCGGAAGATAAAGACATCATGAACAGACCATATAACCAAGAAGGATTAGAGGAGAGTGAGGAGGATTGGGAAAATGAAATGTATGAGAGTAGATTAAACAAACTAAAGGTGGGAAATGCAAACAGTAGAAACTTACATAAAGGGTGCATTTCTGTGACAGAACAGGTAGAAGAAGGGGAGTCAGGAAATAATAGTGAGGATCAGATATTAGATGAAAATAGCTCAAAGGGACATTCAAAATTAAAGGATGGGGGTGATGAAATTTCGATATTAAAAAAAACTACTGTAGACATAGAGGATAGTAAAAGAGATTCTGAACCAGCTGAGGTAGAAAAGAATTTAATAGGGGAAGGGAACAAAAAAATTGAACAACTTATCATGACTATAATGAGTCAGATGGAAGATAATAATAAAAAATTGGGAACCCAAATAGAAAATAATAATGAAAAATTGAGAGCTCAAATAGAAAACAATAATAAACAAATAGAAAACAATAATAAACAAATAGAAAACAATAATAAAGAAATAAAAAACAATATTAAAGAATTAGGAATAAAATTAGAGTGTAAACTAGATAACCTGGAAATATCGCACCAGGCACTTAATGTTAAGGTAATGGATCTAGATAAGAGTTTGATCACTGTAAAACAAAATCAAAACGAGTTGGAACAAAAACAAGATAATTTAAGAAAAATTCATTTTGATTTAATTGGGGGAGTTGACAAAGTGAATGAAAAAATAGAAGGGCTAGAAAAGAAATTTATAGAGACAGTCAAAAGCACAGAAAATAAGGTAGAAGGTATTGAGTTCAAAATTGTTCAAATAAAAAATAATGTCAAAATAGTTCAGTCTAACTTGGAAAGAGAAGTCAGTAAGGTTAGGTTAGAATTGGAGGGTCAACTGGATGTGAACAGGGATTATATTACGTCTCAAGTAGAAGATGTACTAACTCAAAAAGGCGAAAGCATAGAGGAAAAGGTCAAAAAGTTAAAAGATAGCTATATGAAAAATCTTGAGAAATTACAAAACAAAGTGGAGGACTTAGAATGCAAATTTAACGAAGTCAAAAATAAAGAGAAAGTTGATAGTCATGTTTGTCATAATAGTGTCTTGTTTAGAGGAGTGAATGAGGAGATGTTATCTTCAATTCCCAAATTCAAGGGGCAGAAAGGAAATATTTCGGCAATCCAATATATTCGAAAAGTGGAGCGTACTTTGGAAGGAGAACGATTTAGTGAAGCTAATAAGATTGCTATTTTGTTATCAGGATTAAGAGAGGAAGCTAGGTCCTGGGCAAATTCTGTAGAAGGAGAATGGGATACATTTTTGGAAGCAAAGAATGCTTTGTTGGGAAAATTTTGGTCACAGGTAAAACAAGATAGTTTTTTGCAGCAGATTTTCAATGGTAAATACAGTGTTCGAGCAGGAACTATGTGTGAATATCTTCACAAATATAAGGTACAAGCAAAGTATTTGAAATACCCGATAGAGGAAGATAGGCTCATGGGGCATTTAATATATCATTTTCCTCAAAATGTACAGGATGCTCTTATTGGCGCGAATTTACAGGACCTTCAAGACATGGAACGGGTGTTAAATGCATTTGATGATAGATGTCAAAGAACTAGAGAGTGGGAATATTTAGGGGAGGTGCAGGAACATGATTCAACACAAAATGGGCACGTACCTTCAGATTCAGAAAGAAGTACAGGGATAGAAAGTAAACAAAATTGGTCAAGTTTCCAGAAATTTAAGGATCAATACCATCCACAGGGACAAGGTAGAATAAATGATCAGTATCAGAGAGAAAGCAGAACACCACCTCCATCACAACACTGGGAGAGAGGGCAAGGAAATAGGAGCAGGGGAAACCAAGATAGTGGTCCACGATTCAACCAGGGACAGTATAGGCAACATGATCACAATCAGGGACCGAAGGGATATAATCAGTATTATCACCCACCAAGGTACAGAGAACAAAGAGACATGGGAACCCAAAATACTAATCAGGGACAGAGGCAAGATGATGGACGAGTTCGAGCGAGAACTGTAATGGCAGAGGTGTATCAGCCTAAACATTTGGATGAAATTAAACCTTATTTTGAGAAAGTGACAAAGATAGAGGGAAAGTAGGGAAGTATAGTTGGAGTAGGAATAGGTTTTATCTCCTCATGATGATAAAACTTTTATTAGGATTTTACTATGAGCTTAGTAAATTGTGTTTTAAACTTAGTGTGTATAAGAAAAATCTTTTAAGATCTTCTTGTAATGTGAATTTAACTTAGGGTATAATTCTACCAAAATATGGATAGTGTATATTTTGAATGCTATTCAAGAGAACGACCAATTTAGTCTGAAATGTCAGAGATATTATATTTTGTGTTTTGTCAAGAGTTTCATGCTAATTATGTGCAGTGCAATGTGTATGTTTTTTTTTATGTTGCTTATTATATTATATTATCATGTGAAAATAGTGTACAAGTAAGAAGGCTAGCTAAACTCTAAATAATAACTCTCTTTAATATCACTAGTCTATTGTGTTTTATCAATTAAAGTGAGACACTAAAACCTTTCTGCCATAGAACATTAAAATCAGAAAAGGAAATGGCAAAGCAAAATGAACATTATTAGAACTGTTAAGTGAGAGATTTTGAAGTAAATGATAAACATTTTAAATTATATCAGATGATTGATGCCTGCCGCTACTCTATGTAATCAATACATTGGTTTTCTAGTTTTTATTAAATATATAAGCTTTAGTGGTGTCATAATATGTGCAAAGGGCTCAATGTAAAAACAAGCTGACCGAATTACTTCCTGACTTATTTTTCTTCTAAAAATAACTCAGAAAGTAGGGGAGTACTGTAATGATCCTGCTTTGTTGCATAGCTTTTGGTGTAATTAAATTAAGTTTGTGTCAAATCTATTTGTCGCACTGTACTGTTGTGTATTCATTTCCGTACACGTGCGAGCAGGCTACGGGTTAGGAACATTTGGTTTGCTTGTTTCTAGCTCTAGTAATTATTAAAGAAAAAAACCTCGCAGTGTGAGTGCGAGAAAGAGAGCAATATTTTTCATTTGCAAACTGTATTTGTTTTGATTTCTTTTTAAAAGGTAGTTTTGCTTGTGCTCGCAAGAGTTCAGCAGCTCTCAGTATCAAAATTAATGTTATAGCCATGAAACTGGTGGGGGTATGAATAATTTGCAGCACTTGTTAACGAGGTGTTCTGAGAGAAAGACACGATGAAGAAACGCGAGTGTTATTGGGGCAATTTCTTGAATGTAGCATCTTAATATGTGCAAATAAAACTTGTAATATGTATTAATATATACATTATTTAATTAACAACATCATCAGGAGGTTCGCGTGGAAGGAGAATCGCGACATCCTACTTTGGTGTAAAAATGCTCTCATTACGAAATTAAGTTTGAAAATATAGCCATAACGAACGCTTCTAAGCTACTCAAAATATTCCTCAAGTAATTTAGAATATTCTGTTGTGATTATGACCCAAAATAAATGTATTTTCTCTAGGAAGGCTAAATCTTGTTTACGATAACTTTCTCCTTAATCACGGAACAGTAAGAATTCGCGTGAGACAGCGTTGAATTTTAGATAATATTATATTTTCACATATATTTTTTAATTTATTCAATTTAAAATGTTATGCTTTTTGTGTTATGGAGCACTTTTGATTTCTTTAGGCTTTACTTTGGGGTAAATTATATTTGTAAATAACAATTCACATTTATTTAATTATATTTAGACAACAGTACGTCTACCAAGGGTTTCAACGCTTAAGAAACTAGTTCCCTTAGTTACTGAAAGTCTTTATTGAAAGTTTAAATATATTTACACATGAAATAATACTTTCTCAAAAACAAGTCAATTTTAAAACTTATTTGTCAAAGATTTTATTGTCCAAACATTAGATATTTTACAGTATCTTATCTGAAGAAAGTATTATCTCTCCTTTCCAAATTGAGAATGTTTTATTAACTGTACACTAAATTAACTTTAACCGACTTTTCACAATAGAGGAACTTAAAAAGCGTCACACACACACACACTTTGAGTTAACTTACTTTCTTTACAGAAATTACCTTTATCGAGTTGATATCTAACTTGTAATTCTGTTACAACCCTATCCCTAAACTTAATTTAAACATTATATTCTTTTATTTCCCGTCTTTGTGTGAAACAATAGTATGTAACGTGTAACATGTAAAAGGTGAGAGGTTTCTTTATTTTTTTAAAACAATTTCTTGTTTTTTATTCTTATTTTTTTCAACTTTCTTAATACAAAAATGGCAGTTATATATCGAATGAGTCACATTTCATAATATAAGCCTTCCCACTACATTTCATACAAGTAAACGTATAGCCATAACTTTACGCTTTCATTTCTCTTTCCCCCTTAACCTCAAATTCAACTTTTTGGAGGGTAACTGGGAAGGTGGAGGGAGGGAAAAAACTATTCCTTTTTTTTTTCATACATTTTTTTGACCCATTCTCAACATGAAAGTAAATATACCACCATGCTTTATGATTTAATGTTGTGGCAGCTACTAAAATGTGTGAAACTTTTTTTTTCTTCTATCCCTTGAGTGTTTGCGTGTGTGTTAAGGGGTCGGGGGAAAAAGTATGGGGAGGGGGGGAGGCAACTTTTCTTCTCTATACTTTTTACTACGAGTTGAGTAACATGAAATGTTTTTGGATGCTAGCCAAAAATAAGCAAAGGAGGGATGAGTCTAAAGGTTTTCGGGTTTAAGTGTATCTGAGAACGCTCTCAAGATTTCTCAGTGAGAAAGGTTCCTTTAAGATGTAATATCTTCCGTCTCTCTTTCTTTTCTTGCTCGGTTAGAATTTACATGTCATCTCTATTACTTAGCATTCGTTCACAACTCCCTACTTTTGTACTCTGGTATTTTTTTTTTTCTTTTCTTACTCGAGTAGTTTATTTTTGTTCACATTGTAAATGTTTTTTAACTTTAAAAAAACTTTGGAATGGAAAGTACATTTTTGAATAAAATGTTTGTTTGTTTTTACCTAAAAGCTAACAATAGATCCATTCTCCTTATTTACTCTTCCCTTGTTTTACTGGTTAGGTAACTTTGTACTGTACATTCGTCCACATTGTACTAAAGTATTTTAGGCACTCTTAGATAGAGAAAAAATATAGAATTTTATAATTCTTAGGTTATAGAAAAAAGTATCGATTACAATACGTATCAGTTTCGAAATTGTAAGTAAGATATTTTATTTGAATATCGTAATTCTAGTGTGTTATGTATGACAATGTTGATGACAATTTTTTCTATTTATATCCTAAGGCCTTGCACGCACTTAAAACCATTTTTGTCCAACACCTCTACTCAGTCGGTAACGTATCTCTCTACTGAACTTAGGGTCCTGGGTTCTATCCCTGGTGTAGCTGAAATATTTATAATCGGTGAAATGTGGATTTCTCCTTTCACAGTGATGAGTTGACGGCCGGGGGGGCTAGATATTGTGTCTATTCTAGAGGTAAGTTAGTTGATAAATTGTGTGCTATCTGCTTCGTTGGCTGCGTGGTCTAACGCGCTACTCTCGTAGTAGATTAGACTGGCGTGGATGAAGGGCGGAAAATTACTTTGGAAAAACCCCCATCAGTTCACCCGACTGAGATTCGAACCTTAATCTCCCCGGGCATGTCATTAGTAATCTAGTTTCCACATGTTATACGAAACCATCATAATATTATATAATATGTATATAGGTCTATATATAACTGGCGGGGGCATGTCTGCCCCAATGATCTTGAACTTAATGCTGAGCTCTGATCCGGGAAGACCGAAATCTGTTTAAACCCCGACTGTGTACGCTTGAAGACATTTTTAACATTTATATATTATCGTCTTTCTGACTATTTTAAATGAGATGTACAGATAATATCCTTAAAATGTATTCCCTATTATCCTATATACTTGAAATCATTAAAGGTACTTAAATCTCAAATCAGCAGTAAAACGTATAAAATAATATAAATAAAACAGTGCTTTAATACCTGCCATATTTTCTATGTAATCCTTCCAATTTTCCATATTTAGACAACTTTCCTTGCCACTGGCTATTGGGAAGCTAACCATTCCCCCTCCCCCCCCCCCAACCCTACACCAGAGACCCTTCTGAAAGCCTTCTCCCCCTTGAACCTTTCCGGACTAAACGCCAAAGTTCCATCTTGAGGCCGACAGGTGGCGCCACGCGCGGCGACTGTGATATCCATTTCCACAAAGTGCTGCCAACTGTCCTACGCTAAACTCCGTCTCTGATAACAATGGACGGACCAAGGACGCAAGGGAAGACGCGGACGATTATAGCCAATTCGATCGGCACCTACCCCCTTTTTCCTGCCTCCCCTTTCTAGAACGACATGCAGAAAGGATGGAAGGGTTTTATTTTAAATGCCACGCCGGTATCAAGTAGGACATCAAAAGAGGACTTTGCCGGACTGCGGTTCGTTCCCAAGAGAATCTCTCTTCCATGAACGTCAGTAGTTTTACAGCTTCCGATAATTTTGATGTCAGAGGAAGGTATTATTTTGCTTATAACGGCCGATATTCAAGAGTTCAACTTATCTTTATTGACGTCAAGTCTGTTGGGGGGAGGGTTCTTTGTTATGTAAGGTTGAAACAGTCTCACATATCACGTCCCATTTCAAAGGCAACGGTTGCTTGGAGAGTACCCATTTACGAGGCTATATTTAGGCAACTGGGTTGACAATGTGAATGATATGGCGTTTGGTTGCCCTCCTAGTTCTCCATTTATTAGGCGACACACAAGCGATTTGGTTGTTAACCAATCTTTTCTTCCATCTTGTTTCCGTCGGTTCAAGGCAACTATTTATAACGTGTTGGCTTACACTCGTACAAACATTGTTTTCAAGTTATCCAAATCACAAAAGTGGAAACGCTTGTCAAAGTCCATATTTTTTTTTATGTTTATACCAACATCCCTTTTTTTGGCTATTGTGATTAAAATATTGTTCTTTTAGGTGGGTTTAGTTCAACTTTATACACATGGTGATATCAACAGTTCTGGATTATCCATCATGAACATTGTGGAATTTACTAGAAACATTTCAATTCTATCCAGATACCGTTATTATAATGAAACAAAGTTTTATTAATTTTTGCAAAAAGATAATGGGTTTTGTCATATAAACTGGGATTTCTCTAGGATATATGCCTGCCAAATGTCTACTAGAATGAAGCAAAATTACCAAACCTGGGATATATGCCTGCCACATGTCTACTAGAGTGAAGCAAAATTACCAAACCTGGGATATATGCCTGCCACATGTATACTAGAATACAGCAAAATTACCAAACTTGGGATATATGCCTGCTACATATATACTAGAGTGAAGCAAAATTACCAAACTTGGGATATATGCCTGCTACATATATACTAGAGTGAAGCAAAATTACCAAACCTGGGATATATGCCTGCCACATGTCTACTAGAATACAGCAAAATTACCAAACCTGGGATATATACCTGCCACATGTCTACTAGAGTGAAGCAAAATTACCCAACCTGGGATATATGCCTGCCACATGTATACTAGAATACAGAAAAATTACCAAACCTGGGATATATGCCTGCTACATATATACTAGAGTGAAGCAAAATTACCAAACCTGGGATATATGCCTGCTACATGTCTACTAGAATACAGCAAAATTACCAAACCTGGGATATATACCTGCCACATGTATACTTGAGTGAAAAAATTATTCAACAGCAAAATTTTAAATATTACGATAGCACTTTCTTAAAAAGTTAAACTTGTATTTATGTCTTCATAAAATTCCTAAATAATATAAATACCAGCACTCTTGTATATACCAATAGCTTTAAAACTATAATAACATAAAATTCACTACAAAAACATATTTTGAATCAACATTATTTTGCCAAGTCAATATCAATAATACAAGTTCAGGACAAGTGTGTTTAATAGCTTTGTTATGTGTAAATAAACTTATTTATAGGCTATTAAAAAGTTGGGTGGTCTTAATAGTTTTCCTTTGCCGGCCGGATCTGGTAGAAAATAATGGCAAGTCACAGAACAAAGTTTAGGACCATTCAAAACGTATAAAATAGTTTTTATTTACTTTTACTAACTTACCCTGAAGGATACTATCTTAAAATGGTTGATATTTTCAGAACCAGGGATATCCTTCATTTTAGAGATAAATTCACGTGAACAAATCGTTGTAAATTAATTATAAAGTGAGAATCATAATTAGAACAATATTTTTTTACGAAGCTATCAATGACTAAAGTAAAAAAAATTTCCGATAATTACTTAACAATATAAAAGATTTTAAATCATCAGGTCCAGCTAATGTATTTACATATGGCATAACTTATTCATAAATAAAATATACACACTTTGTAACGCATTGACGAATATTCTTTCGATCAAATTAAAAATAATTTTAAAAAGCTTAAAATTACTAAGTATTATTATATGGCTAGACTTAAAATTTAAAACTTTTTTTTAGTTTTTGTTTAGCTATTTTTTTTTTAATTTGAAAATAATCTCATGTTTCCAATTATTTTGATGGTTTCATAGTAGACTAAGAAGGTAATAACTAGTAAACAGAGAAAAAAACTGTATGCAATATTTATTGTAGACTCATATAGGAGTACTGTTACTTAAATACATTTTTTTTTTCAAATTTTTAAGTCATACTAATTAATGTTTATTTGGTATTAATATTTCTAATTAGTTTACACCATGTCTTACAAACTACTCATCCAGGCAACCCTCGTTTAACTACACTAATGAAGTATCAATGATAAAGGTAGAATGAGAGGAAATGCAGCTTCATGTGCACGGAAGAAATTGGGAAATCATTCAGGAAACCCCACCAGGGATTAGAACCCCAACCTTCTATCGCAACAAACCAGACTGGTTATCTTAAGGTTTAGTCCATTCGCCCATCGCTTTGTGCTACTAAGTCATAGTTTACCTTTAAAGTTAAATAATAAAATCTACCAAAAAAAGTTGTTTTTATTTGGGATGTTTTAAGTGTACTTAATGAACAAACTGATTTTATCACCAAACGACTTACACACTAACTTAATTCTATAAAAGAGACTATACTCACTACACCCACCGTTATTTCTTCTTCATAATAAAAGGAGAAACCTTGATTTCACCAATGGTATATTTTTTATCATGCTGGGAATAGAATGCGGGACCCTTAGTTAGGTAGACAGATGCACTAATAGTTGATCTAAGCTGTCGAAACACTTAAGTGTGCACAATAAACTTTTATAAATATATATATATATATTGAAGAAAACCCCATTTAAAAATATTCTGTTATTTTTAATATCCTCCAGGTTCGACCAAGGACATCCTAACAATCAGGATTAAGTGTATATTATTATGAAGAATGATATAGCACTAACAACTTGTGTTTGTATACATAGAAAAAATTTAAAAAAAGTTTATAAATAAACTACTTCTTAGTAAATTTAACTATTAAACATAAACATTAATTTTATAATTGTATGAAACACTTTGCAAATATATATTGAAAAAAAAATTGCTGAAGCCATTTAAAAAAAAATCGCAAATTTTCTAAAATCGCTAATCATTAAACTACTCTTAAATTATCTTATTTTATATAGGAAAATAAATATAAATTATTATTATTTGTCAAGTAAAACACTCCTCAGGAACCCATTTTGTAAAAAAAAAAAAAAACTTAAAGCAATTTTTGAAAAATGTTGAATTTTACAAAATCATTCTCTAGTAAACTAACCTTATTCAAAGTTCTAGGATCAAAAACAAAAAACTTCAAGATATAAAAAAAATTTCATTTTGTAAAAAATAATTTAAGGGTAGGGACTTTTTTTTTTAAATTTAGCGCCTAATCTTAATGCCCGTTCCTGTTATACGCATATATACTAATCACGCTAGTGTGTTAGTATTGAGGAAGGTTTAATTTAGAGGAAGTGTACCCCTATTTGCGTGGAGGTAAAGTGTAAACCCGTTTAGGAAAAACTACCGTAGACCTGACCGAGATTCGAACACTGATCTCCCCATCATCATGAGTCAGCCAAGGTATTCTGAACAGTCCATAATAAGTCCACACATTTGTTTTCAGAGTCAACTTTTCTTGTGTATAATTACATACCAGTAAATTACATTTAGCAAAACATCTGTAAACATCACACATTTATAAAGCTATTAGTAGGTGCGAAATTAGGACAAAATGTTCTTGATTTCGGAGAGCCTTTGGAGAGTGTTAAGTGATTTTTTTTTATAGTTGATGGTGAGGACCATCGAGCTAGGACTTATGTAGTTCTTGTACAGGATGAGGTGGAGTAGTTCATCAATAGAGACGTATTCAAGGACTGTTTGCTAGAATGGGTTATCCTGACAGATTTACATATATAGTTTTGGATAAAGGTGGGGGCAAGGGGGTGTGACTTGGTCGTATTTTTGTGGTAGCTACTTTGATGTCTATTTTGCGATTAGTTTTCCATCCTTATTCGAATAAAAGTTTCTGTACCGAATTAAGCAAGAAAATATCACCCAGTGTGTATGGGGGGGGGGGGGGGGAGGAGACATAAAATGGACTTTCTACATTCCTTTATAGAGTGACGAGCACAGGAGGTGGCTGAGAGGAGGGAGGGAAGGGGGTATTTTGTAGATAGGAAGACTAGGAAATCGCATTCTTAGAGAAAGGCCTCCTTGAACACACACGGAATAGGAAGGTTTTTGGAATAACTCATCCCGTTTGGAGTAGGGGGAGGGGGGGAGTGAGAGGAATTTACTCTCTGTGAGAGAGGAAGGGGAAAAAATCGTGAAGACGATCCCTTTCCCTTCCAAACAACCCCTTACAACCTACCCCCGTTCTCCAACAAACCAGGACATACTCGAGAAACCCAAATGTAATTTCACACATGCATGAGCATTACAAGCAAGGACAAGACACGGAATAGTGAGAACAGGATGTTTCATTTACAAAGTGATTTAAAGGAGAGGGAAATACTTTTAATATAGGAAGAGAATAATCATTGCTGGTAATGGAGAAATAACCCGCATAGGTGGCCACATATATAAAGGCATTAGTCTTATCTAGTATGGATTCCCAGTTTCTAGGAGGTCGGGGTTATAATTACAGCCAAGTTTTTTTTTTTTTGCTAAAATAGTTTTTCCCTCTTCCTTCAAGCAAATTCGGTTATATTTCCTCTAAATTTCTACCATCCTCATCCTTATTTAGTCAAATTAAATATAAAAGGATATTCTGGACGGGTAGTATGATATGTATCATGAAACCGTGACATAACTATGGTACTAGAATATTAATCTACAGGATTTTATACACAGTCCAATTTCAATAGGAAGGACAGTTTAAAAATGAGGTTGTGTTCAATATTGATAACGTTTTAACATACTATTAGTTATATTCTACAGGTATTGACAACTACTACCGTAACCGGCTCCGTGGTCAGTCCACCTAGCCTAGACTACGGGTCCCGGTTTTGATTCCCGGGGTATGTTTCCCCTTTAGGGGAATGATCCCAATGGTCCCCAGGGTCTGGAGGGTTAGGGTTAAGTTAGGCTAAGATTCACACTAGCTCCACACCTCTGCGTTCACTATCATCACATCTCTCTGTGGGTACGATGTGTAGATAACCTCCATAAGTGTACCCTGGGTAACGTTCTGTCTCCAGAGTGGCAAATAGTCTACATACAGGGGACCTAACCAAAACATCATATCCCTTGTGGTCATATATATGCCATATGATTAAAAAAATACTTTTATTAGTGACATTTGTATAACACAAGAATTAACGTATGACTACGTGAAAGTATATCTAGTATCTTTTCTAGCTCTTCTACCTATGAGGATTGGACTGTGTAGTATTATGGATCTACTTGATATTACTAAGGTCCGACACCATAGCTCAGTCAGTAGCGCATCTGTTTACCGAACTGAGGGTCCCGGGTTCAGTTCTGGCATGGATGAAAAATTTATAATAGGTGAAATATGTAGGTTTACCCTTTAACAATGATGAATTAGCGGCCGAGGGTCTAGGTGTTGTACCTGTTCTAGATTTAAGTCAGTTTATATAAGTTGGTGTTGATAGATATAATTAATCGATTGAGATAGTGCACGTTAAATACCTCAAATAAATTAAAACAAAATACTACTACTGAGGTATTACTAAAATTAAGCAACTTTTATTTTAAAACTCATAATAAACTTATCTGCCCATTACAAAGTTCCAAACCCCTTCCTTGTTAACGCAATTGGTGTGACCTTGTATTCGTGGTTTTTATTGTGTTTATTAATAGTTACATTAGTTAATAATTTTATTAAAATATAATCATACTTAAAGATTTTCATTCACAATTTTGATATTTAAATCATAAGAGGATAAAATATTACATATATATGTAACATATTTCTTATGTCTTGTCTTACGTATAATATATAACTTCAATCAGGAAAGAACAACTCAGCACCAAGATTTGTAATATCTGTGCTTGAAGACCAGCTTTTTTTTATCTTTTCAATAACTAAGCTAATGTAATAAGAATGAAGAAGGGATCATTTTAGAAGAATTCATGTAACATATTTGTGTGGAGGGATAGTGGAAAACCATTAATTATACGATGGAAATGATATAGTCCAGTTGTGTTCTACGTTTCTTTTTCACGTATCCCCAATCTTTCTTCAACTTTGAACCAACCAACTTCAGTGACCGCATGGTCTAAGGAGTCACTGTCGCAATAGACTGGACCGCCGATGACTAGGATATCGGGTTCAAATCCTGGTTGGGCGTGCTGAGGGTTGCTTTTATCCAAATGGTTTTCCATTCTTCATCCACAGAAATTCTTGTACATTTCCTCTAAACTCAACCTTCCTCATCTTCAACACATTAGTTTAGTTAGTATATCCTTAATGGGTACTAAGACGGGTGTTAAAAAAAATTCTACCCCATAACTATTGGTACATAATGCAAGTTATACATATTATATAATATACACCTTAAATAAATTAAATTACATCCAAAATAATTTATTAAATAATAAGTTTTAAATTATTTACATTTCTACGTACCCCTATGACTTCTTTGCATACCCCCCGGGGGCTACGCGTACTCCAGATTGAATACCTCTGATCTATGATGTATTTGCATAAAGTGATGTATTCATGAATTCGATTCTCGTGATCATATATTATTTTCAATTTACGAATACCTACTAATTAATACCGGTCACCATATTTAAATCATTTTATTAATGATACATTTTATGAATAGCCCCCCGTTTTGGGGTCAGGGGTGAGTTGCATATCAACTCAGAGTATTGCGTACCCCCCTATCCATTCATCTGGGATATACCGTTAAAATACTGTTATATTCAATTCAACCAAGGCCGTAGCCAGTTAATAATTTCCGGGGGGGGGGGGGAGTTTGTGGGCACATACCCCAATTGCTAGAAGAAATTCCAAATGATAAACAGTTCTATAAGCTATTTGAGACGTTTTTAATGGCAACATAACACCATAACTGCCTGAGCCTATAAAAAAATTATAAATATTAAACACCTATAGAAGCTATCTGAAGTGCTTTTTTACGGTAACACAGCCTCCTAATTTGTACTTGTGCCTTAATTTTTATATTGTTTTAAACATAAATAAAGCCATGTATATTTTGTTCATTAAATTTCGGGGGGGGGGGGAGAAGGGGGTTTAACTTTTAACTCCCAAAACCCCCCTCCCCCTGACTACGGCCTTGAATTAAACGGTTGATGTTTTTTCTTCAAACAATTCAATAGCTACTATAAATGTTACTAATTACTATGAATTTACACGTTTTGGGATATGTTCAGTCACTCTCAATTTTCATACATTTTGATAGCTATAAACTATACCTGGTGCAGTGTTTTTAATGTTGACTACTCCACAGTAGCTTTTTACACTCCTCAGAAGGTTCTTCAGCTCGAGGATATGGTATAACCCTACTTACTTTCGCCCCAAGTAAAGATTAGATTTTGAGCCCAGCCTGTATCCAAACCAATATCTTGAAGAAATCAGATACTGAAATTTGATTTTAAATTGACACCATAGGCATTGATTTAAAAGTCTTTTTTTATATATTTTTTATCAACAAATTGACGATTTAACGATTCAATCAAAGAAGATCAGACCTGCTTTGGTGATCGCATGGTCTAAGGCATCATTCTCGTGTTTGGGCTAGACTTCCGATGATGGGGAGATCGGGGTTTGAATCCCATTCGGGTGTACTGAAAGTGGTTTTTACAAAATATTTTTACACTCCTACACGCAAATGAGAATACAACTTTCTAAATTAAACCTACCTCCTCCATAACACATTAGCGTAGTTAGTACATATAAGTATAACATGAACCGATGGTAGTACGTAGTGCTAAAAAAACTTTATAGACAATGTGATTGGAACACATTAACAGATTGGATTGTCCTTGTGCGAATCGTTCCAAATAAAGTCGTTTCCTCATATATTAACAAATATATGACAGTTATAAACTCTACTATATTCATTTGTATGTAATTATATATAAAATATAATAGTATATGAAGGGTACAGGGGAAAAATGGGGAAAATTAACATGAAACAGGTTTTTCCAGAACAACAACTCTCACATCTCAAACCTCATTAGGACATCAGCAAATACTTTTCATAAATTAATTTAAATATGACAGAGATTTAGTTTAACTATAACCTAAAATGTATTAGAAAGGTCTTATGATTGTCCAACAGATGGTATAAATAACTAAATTTGAGGGGAAAAAATGGGACTTTCCCCCTTTTCCCCTGTACCTTTCATATTTTTTCCACTCTTTAGATATGGAGTCAATTTTGACCTTGGAAAGATGAGTAGAGATACCCTTTTATAAAGTTTACATCAAGATGGTAATATAATCCATTTGAAAAAATGTATATTCAGTACGTAATCAGTAGACTGTAGATCAGTTTCATCGTGATCTAAAATAAATGGCCTGTATCGAAGAAAGACTATGAGTTTATTATATTCAATTTAAATGATGTGCTGGGAAATTTTTTTCAGGCAAATAAGTATATTTCTAAACTATGGTTTTTTTAATTATCTCCCAGATGCAATTTTTTTTATTGCACTGCGTCTTACTACCCACCCTGGCTATTCGCATTTTACTATACTACTAGGATAGAAATTCTATTGTTAGAATATTGATCAAATATATTTTCACTTGTTTGGAGAGAGAGAGTGAGTAACCATTAAGGAGAAAACATTATTAATACACCTAGCCGGGATTAAAACCCAATAACTCTTTCACTGGCAAACTAGAGTAAAAGAAGACTGACAGTCTGATAAGCCCTCTATGTGGGAATCATACTCTAATAAAAAAAAATCCCTTTGAACACTTTAATATGTAAAATATATGGTGCGTCGCATCGCACAAACTTTCTTTCGTGTTTATATTAAAATATACATTTACTAAAAATTCGTAAGATTTGAGAAACGAAATAATAGGTAAAAAGATCACAAATAAAATAATATACACTGTTACTGCAACAACAAAAATTGTGAAAAGAGAAATATCTTTATCTACCAAAGAGCATAAGAATCAAATTCATTTTCAAAAACCTGAATCAAAATTATATATACATATATATGTTTGCTTATAGCTCAGAAACTATTGGTTTTATAAAAATATGTTTCAAATAAAATATGTTTATCTTTATAATTATTACAATTTTACAATGATAAGTTATTTTGTATCTCAAATTGTTGCGGAGAAATTATGAAAATTGGAAATTTCTCCATATGTAAAGTACATTCAAAGTCATTTTCTTAAGAAAATGAGAACTTCCATCTTGTTTATACTGATAAAGTGTCTAGATATTAAATTTAATCATAATCATTAAAGCTAATTTTAAGAAAATTGATTTTTTCTCTTTTTTCCCTTCGGTAAAATACCCTTAATCTTAGGGTTGGATGTCTAATTCCAAAAATCCCTCGGGGAGCCCTATGAAAACCCCAGATACTAAGTTTTAGCCCAATCGGTATAATAGTTTCGGATCTATCCCGAGGTACAGACAGACGGAAATGTGAAAATCACTTTTTTGGTTTCAGTGGGTCATGAAACGTTGACATTCATCAAAATCTCAAATTCGATTTTTTGAATCACAATACTTTCTCTCCGAGGTGTCAAGAGAAAGTAAAAATACGTCACGAAAGTTATAGTAGACTAATCCTAATATTCGTTCATCCATGGAGTTGTTATAAGGACCGTGTTTTCAAGAGGTTTCGAGGGATTTCAGGGAGTGTTTCTCCAGGGTCTGTTTAACTAAGGGACTCTAGCTCACACAAACATGAAGCGAAGAGGGAAAAAGGGGGGGGGGGCTAGGAATACAACCCTTAATTGCTATCAAGTCTCCGAGTCAATGAGGTTATAGTAGAAGGGGGATGGAGGATTCCGCAAATACTGTATTGATTGCTTGCGCGACCGATTTATGTGAAATAATATTGCGTGACACTCGTTGGTAGTTTATTTATTGGGGATTAAATCACCTTTGTAAACATCTACATAAACAATTAATAATCCGTCGGTTATAAACTTGTGTAACAAATTGAATTGTTATTACATGAGTAATGGTATATAAACACGTATAAAGCTAAAACGTATATTCTTAAAATTGAAAAATGTCACCTGGACACGGGAATCGAACCCAGGACCTTTGGTTTAGTATGCCAATGATCTAACCACTGAACTATCCAGGAATCGTCCCGTGCTCATGTGTCATTCTTCACTCATATTTTAAGGCAGAGTCCATGATGGACGTGCGGAAATCGTCGGCTACAAATGTGTGATAGAAAAGCTATTTTATTCCTAAAACGTATATGTTTATAATTTAAGCTTCACAGGGATGATCAAACAAATATAACACAGATGATTTGAAATACGGGTGTATCCAACTTGGTTTTCCATCCGATTATCGAGAAAATGTTGGTGCATTTATACCTAATTGTGAATGAACTTACTTTAAAATACCATGCTCATGCCTAATCACCATTCGGTGGTCACGTAGGCTAACGCGCTACTCTTGTAGTTAACTAGACTGACAATTACTGGGAGATTGAGGTTCGAATCTCGGTCGGATGTACTGAGTATGACTTTCAAAAATTATTTTTCACCCTCCCTCCATGACAATGCTGGTACACTTCCTTTAAATATAACCTTCCTAATCCATGAAACCATTAGCGTAATTAGTATGTAAATGTATAAAACAGAACGGGTAGTAAGACGAGGTGCTAATTAATAATAATCATAGTTTTAAAAGTAATAATTTAAACATAATTTACCCTCTTCATTCCCTACTCTTGTAAAACTTTGTTAATTGAATTGGTGTTAATTATACAATTTAATTTGATAGGCAATTAATTAATGATACCTAAGCAGTCAAGATTATAGAACCCATGAATTATTTCTTGAAACTAACCGTAAAGTGTTTCTTACTTATAATTATTTTTATTGTCAAATGAGTTTAGTATTTTCTGGTATCTTATATGAACATTTATCAAACATTCGTGTTTGAATTCTAAGTTATTTGAGTGATACTACCCTTTGATAACTTTCCTGAAAATCAATTTCCAAGCTCAAAGGTATCACGCTCACAATTGCCTAGAAAGAACTGGGTTCAAATCCAGGGTGAATGTAGTGAGAGTGGTTTTTCCTAAACTGTTTTGAGCTCTTCCTCCATGCGAATGTTGGCACACAGCTCAAAATTTAGCCTTACTAATTTCTAACACATTAGCTTAATTAGTAATTACTAGTATTACCGTATTAATAATGATTTTGGGGGAGTTGATAGTCACGATTCATCTAAATTTCAATTATTATTTTAATAATATTCTGTCATCGGTACTACCGTTTTCTCGTAATTTCGATCAGTAGAAATAAACTTTTCAATTCAAACACCGGCCGCGAAGACCTTCAAAACAAAACAAAGAATTTAAAAAATAAATAAAAAATTAGTCTATCTATATGTGAAGAGAATGTATGCTTTATTTACTCCAATAAAACATGTACATTAAAATTTAAATCCTATATCTTAGCTCAGTTGGTAGCGTGTCTGTCTATTGGGCTTATGGTCCCGGGATTGATTCCTGGCATGGCCAAAAAAATTATCTGTGGTAAATTGGGGGTTTACCCTTTCACAGTGTTGAATTAACGGCTGGGGGACTGGATGTTGTGCCTGTACTAGTCTTAAGTTAGATTATAAGGTATATGAACTAGGACAGGCCTAGCAAGCCGGTAGTGGAAAATTTATGGCTTGAATAAAAAACCGATCCAGGCCTAAGGCTGGAAATAGTAATGGCTTTAAAAACACAATATATAAACTACTTATTATTTCATGTACGAGATTCAAACTTGATGAGCGTTTGACAGCAATCCCAGTAATTCTACTACCACGAGCTTTAGTGTCTTAGTATCTCAGCTTCAATCCTAAATGTAAGCGTCAAGAGGTTATATCTACGCTATAAGAGTCATCCCAAGTTCATTATAATGAAGGTAGACCCCAAAGAAGACCTTGTAATCCAACCCTATTCTGTACCAACAAAACTTCAATTATTTTACCTTAAAAAAAATACAAAAAAAAAAACCCTTCAATATTTATAATTGGCGGGTCTCTCCTGTCTTGATTAAAATCTCTACCTGGATTGTTTTAATACTACCCAAACAAACACAGCCTCGCTCGGATTATCCGAAATATGACAAACTACACACATATACACAAAAAAAAAGATAGTTTTTTTTAAGAACTTGTTTAAAATAATTCCTCAAGCTAGAGTATATATTGCACCAGTTTTTTTTTAAAATTTTGTTTTGTTTTCTACCTCAGTACGAAGCTGCATAATTAAAATTAATTAAGAGATCTCCAAAGAGTGAATTAATTAAAACGGGAGCGAGAGAAAAGACAAGACTCCCGGTTCGGGCTTGCTGGGTATACGGTGAAGGGGGGGGGGGGAGGGTAAGGGGAGTTTTGAGAGAAGGAGAGGAATAGAAAAGTAGGAGAAGCTTTGGCGAAGGCTTGGATTCCCAGAGACCCCGAGTGGGTGCGTGGTAAACAAATTACGAGATTCATTATAAAGCACTCAACACACAGTACTGAAAGGGTTGGGGGTGGTGGAAGGGTAAAGAAGGGCGGGTGTTATTTACCTTACATAAGAATGAAAGCCCTACCGACCCCCAAACCCGTTTCTCTTTCTTTTTTTTTTCCCCTTGCTCCCAACACAGCTTTTATTCGTCGCTACCGAGTGTAATAGCTACGACGCCTGTGGGTTTTTTGTAATTTGAAACCATCCCTTATTTTTTTTTTAACCTTCCTCCCTCCTCGACCAAGCTGATAGTCGTGATCTCCTGAAAGTTCCTAGTAGGAGGGTGAGGAAGGATAGAGGTGTGATAGAATGAGAGAGTAAGAGAGAAAGAGGCTTAATTTAACCCTGCATTATATCTCCAGAGATGGGATGGTTTTGTCTCTTTACCTACAACACCCGATGCGATGTAAATCTTCATTCTATGAAGATTTTAAAAAAAAAAAATTATAGGAGGGGTTGCTTTTTGCTATCAGAAATTTAAGAGATTTATAAATCAAATTAAAATCTTGTATACCTATCAGAGGACTGCGGTACTTCAATAAGTTAATGAAGCAAAATAAAAATAGAAAACAGGTTCCATTAAAACTATTGTAATATCAGCTATTTAAAACTAATATTAGAACTATTATAATGTCAGCTATTTAATAATAACATTTTTATTCATTTGTTTAAATGTGAGATATTAAAATTTAATCACACTAGTTAAGGTAAAAAGGTAGTAGGTAAGGAATTAGAGTAGAAAAACTATTTGTGTAAAACCATCCTCAATACAAATAGAAAAAAAAACTTATATTATTATTGATCATGTAAATTAGTCCACCCATATTAATTTTGAACAAAATTCATCAAACCGTTTCGAATCCATAGCCAGGGACAGACAGATAGACAGACAGACATGGGGACAGACATAATTGTAAAAATCTAATTATTTGGGTTCATGTTCAAATTCAACTTAAATTTCGTCAAAATCTCGAGATTGGTATTTTCACGATCACAATACTTTTTCTTGATATGAGAAAGTAAAAATTCAAATTTTACAAAAAATATTCACCATTTAGCTACTATAAATTTTTTTTTAGAAAAACAATTATTTATACATTTATTTATAATGTTAGAAACTTAAAAAAAAGCAATTTTTAAAATATTCCAATTAAAAAAAACATTATCAGTAAACTAGCTCTAAACGGGAATATAATCCCAATCTCCCTTTCATCAGTCAAACAGACTTGACGATATATATTATGTATAACTCTTGCCCATAGATCATCATCTACTGTTTCCAGCCTGTGGCCGGGTCAGTTTAGTAAAATGCCTCCATCTTCCTCTATCTTTTCACCGTTCTTCCTTTTTTAATCGCTTTCATTCTTCTCCTCTCACTTGCATACCTTCTGTTATCTGCTCCTCCCATCTCATTCATGTCCATAGATGTTGGTTGTTATTAATTAACATTATAATTTTGAATTCATTTTTATTATTAGAATCACGTCTTACTACCCGTTCGGGGTTGTACACACTTACGCTAATGTGAAATGGTAGGGTGATTGTGAGAAGAAATGGAGGACCTACAGTTTAACGTGGGATCCGAACCACGGTGGAGGCCTGGCATTCCACACATTCACATGTTGTGATTAATACACATCTTGTCAGAGGTGAAGGAAGGGTTTGGCTATCATATACATCTATGCCGGGACCAAGGATTGAACCCTGGTTCTCTATCATAGAAGTCATCCAGAAAGGTCACTATATTTTTGAATTCACTTAACTCCTAGCTATCAGGAAACGGAACGATTCATTTATTTATCAGATATTATTTTATTTTATTAGAGATTTTTCAATCTTAAAATATATTTTGATCAAAGAAATATTTCATAGTTTGTAAATATTATTAAAATAAAATACATGTTAGACACAAATTAGATTTATTTGTAAACAGATATTTAAAAAAATAATAAAATAATAAATTGCAATTTCGATAAGTTGTAAGTTTCAATTTCTCCAAAAATCATTATTAATATGGTAATGTTAGTTCCCATCATATAGTAACAGGACTGTTCAGGTTTTATTCAAAAACTATTGTATTTTTGATATTTTAATATATTTGATATTAAGCCAATTTCAGGATTTCATATTTTCGTCATCGTATCTTACTACCCGTTTCGGTTATACACATTTGTACTAATTACGCCAATTAGCTATGAATGAATAATGTTGAATTTAGAGGATGTGTACCCACATTCGCGTGGAGAGAGAGAGAGGGAAACTCATTTAGGGAAAAAAACACTCAATACACGCATCGAGAATTAAAACCTTGATTTCCTTCTCACCAGCAGTCCCGTATATTATGAGAGTGATGCTTAAAAAGTAAAAACTCAAATAATTTAGAACTTAGGTACGAATATTTGATTAATGTTAATAGAAGGTACTAGGAAATGTTTCACATGTTTGATAATAAATATAATTAGTAAGAAACTCCTTACAGTTAGTTCCAAGAAATAGAACGTGTGTTCTATTACCTTGACTACGCACTTCTATTATTTTTTCTAACAAATGGATTTGGATAATTATCGCCAAGGCAGTTGGTGACATTTTCCAAGGGTTGTGAATGCATTTGTAATCATTACTTTTAATTTTGTTTATTAATAATGTATTAATCAAATGTTCAGGTGTGAGGATGATAGTTTTAAACAAGTACATTCCTAATTAGGTATAAATGGACCAAAGTTTTCCAGGTAAGCGAATGGAAAACCAAGTAGGTTATACCTAAAACAAATGACTACACACATTGAAAACCTAAATTTTCTTGAGAATTAACGGCTTTTCCACTGTGCGTGGATTGGATTTTTTACTTTCTCTCGATACCTCGGAGTGATAAGTATTGTGGTTGTCAAAAATATCGAACTGGTGGTTTTGATAAATGTCGACGTTTCAACTCCCTGAAACAAAAAAAAAATGTTTTCGCGATGTTGTATGTGTGTCTGTATATTAGTCTAGAGCCTAAACAATTTTACCGATTGGGCTAAATCTTGTTATCTAGGGTTTTCATAGGGTTCCCCCGAGGTATTTTTGGAATTAAATTTCTAGCCCTAAAATTAAGGGTAGTTTACTTAAAGGCAAAAATAAATCGATTTTCTCAAAATTGGCTCTAAAGATTTTGATTAATTTTTATATCTGGTCATTGTTTATCATTATAAATAGGATGGCGAATATAATTTTCTCATGAAAATTATTTTGAGGATAATTTATACATGGTAAATTTTCCAATTTTTATAATATTTTTGTAACTATTTGAGATATGAAATAATTTTGTCTCAATCATTGTAGAATTGTAGTTATAATAAAGCTACAAAAATATTTTATTTGAAATATATTTTTGTTAAACCAATTGTTTATGGGTTATAATCAAATATACATACTTCTTAATTCAGGTATTTGACAATGAATTCGATTCTTATGTTCTTTGGTGGACAAAGATGTTTCTCTTTTCTCAATTTCTCCGTACCAGTAACCTTAGTTCCTAATGCCATAGATTAAGTAACATTATATATTACTATCTCATTTATGATCTTTGGTGTAGTGTTTCTACTAATTTGTATATAATATTATCTATTATTTTGTTTCACAAATTTTACAAATTTCTAGTAAATATATATCATAAGATAAAAACGGGAAAAATTATGAGTGGTGCAACGTATAATTCATGTGTATGATGTGGCTGAATTTTTTTTAATGACTCATCTTTACAATCAATTTGTTCATATCACCCTAAAAAAAGATTTGTGTTTGATTCTTTATCAGTAAATAAAATATTTATTTTTGGTTAAAAATAAATCAATTCTTACATGAGTGGTATGGTGTACCAATTAGATATATAGCTAAAAGAGAGGTATAAAGTTCTCACTGTGGTGGTAGTGTAGGGAAAAGATACGTTGTGCTTAGAATCAAACACTGAAAAATCATTATCTGTGGAAAGTTGATAGCCTTTGACGAGTAATCTATTGACTAGAAAATCGAGTGAGGCCTCATTTTATATAACCTTTTCCAATGAAAAGTTTTGAATGCATATTAGCGCGATAATAAGTGGCCATAAATGCAACTATCCTCTAGTAAATGCTACAAAATTGTCAATTCACAGCAATAAGACCCATACGTATCGATTATTAATTGGTCTAGACAATGAGCTATTATCAACCAATAACCAGAAATATTAGCTCTGATTGGTTCTGGTGGTATTACTAGTAAATTTTATTAATTGACCTCATATTCTTGTCCAAACAATAACTGTCATCATTCATCCCAGAAGTTCAAAAAATCAATTTCAAAAGAACGGTAGGGCCTAAAGGGCAAAATAGATTAAAGTAATACTATTCACATTTTTCAGTATTACAACTGTTATATCTGAAACCCCATAAAGATACCAGCAAACACTACTTTAAAGTAAATTAGAAATGTCTCATGACTGTCTAACAGATGGAAGCACTAACTAAATTTGAATTAAAACATGACTTTCTCTCTTTCCCCCTGTACCCTTCATATGAAATAGGGTTTAATAAACAGATAAATTCCTTAGGAAAGTCTGTAATGTCAGAGAAGGACACAATATTTCCATGTACCAGCTATACTTGACACTCACTGTCTATTATTTTCCTTGGAATGTCCTGCGAGATTCCAGTCGTTGTTTACAACATTCCACGAAGCAGGCGACTCGACTCTTAACTCCTCCATTTACTGATGACAAAATAAACTCGACTAACGATCCGAGCCGTCATGAAGAATTCGACAATACAGCCCTTGTAACGTACTCTCTTGTTGAAGCTCTGAAGAATGGAAGTTGTTATAGTGGAATTATGATAGGAAGGGCATTTTAGAAAATACTTACTTATTCTTTATTGGTCAACAGTTCTATCCTCACTCACTCCATTCTAAAAATGCTAAGCACATCATATTTTAGAATTATATACTTTTTTTATCACCACGTCCTAAAACCAGTTCAGGTTAACTATAATTACTATAATGGGGTTTGGATGACAAAGGAAGCATTTTAGAGGTAATCTATCCACATCTGCTTGGAAAGAGAGTGTGAAAACCATTTAGGGACAACCACCTTCAGTAGACCCAACCGGAATTTGAACACTGATCCACCAGTCTTCAAAAGTCCAGTCTAGCACGAAAGTGACGCTTTAGAGCATTCGGCCACTGAAGAAGATTATTAATTATTCTTAAGTTATCTCTTTGGTTTTCACGTTGAAAAATCTCATATAATTTCTCCGTTGATTAGAAGTTAATATTTTTACTTGGCGATCAAGCTAAAAAAGTAAAATAAATCTAATATTATATTCAATACCGGTAGTTCATTATATTCATATTGAATAGCCACTGTTCGCGTAGTTTAATATGTCAGTCTCGCAATAAATATCTAAACTTAATAAAAAGTCATCCTAAGTACTCGATCGATTGCTAAGAATTTAAAATAAAAATTTCTTCAGATCAGCTATTAAATGAAAAACCTTTTGAGGGGGGCGTCGTCTTGAAACGGATAAACAGATTGAAAAACAGTGTACATAAATCTTCCGGCCTAGGCTCAAAAAACATCCCTAAAAATTCTCACTAAAAGTTGTCCACGCATTCGACAGTTATCACCTAAACATCCGGACAGATGTACACACTGGATATCATATCTGAGGGAACTGAATGGTTACTAATGGAAAACAGCGCTGTCATTCTCTTGTTTTTGTGTGGTCAATCTCCCCTCAAATATGAGATAAGTTTCACAACGCTGGTTAGTCGATGTTGCCAGTAGCTCTTTCTTACCCCAGCACATCATCTTCAGACATAACTGAGAGCGAGATTTGGCAATAGTTAACTGAGAGAGAGAGAGAGGGAGAGCTAAGATAAATATTTTCTCCATAGTATATGAAGTTCCCTCAGCAATGATATTGGGTGTAGACAAAATTCCAACTATTCAAGCTAAAACAGGATCTTGCTACGCTCTGAAAATTATGATTTTATAGGCATATAAACCATTTATCAAACGCGTTTGATATATATGACATGACTTGATGTATGAAAATATTAAATAATTTGAATAAACCTTTACAAGAACCTCCTTACAAGAACTCTACAATATTTTGGATGTAAGAGATGTATGAAAAGATGATAAGTGTACTTTTAATTCATTGACTACCCACATCTGTGGTAAAGCAGACTAGACATCAAGCCTATCTTGCCTGGCTAGCCAGTGATAAGGAGGTCATGGTTTATTTATTATTTTATAACCACGTCTTACTACCCGTTAGGGCTACACGCATGTGTACTAACCATGCTAATGTTTTAGGGACGAGGAAGGTAGAATTTAGAGGACATGTACTCGTATTTGCGAAATTGTAAATGCATTAAGGAAAAAATAACAATCTCAGTACGCCGGCTTCTTGGTGTAGCTATCAACATTCCTGTGTTCAAATCTAGAGGTTATGGGTTCGATTCTCGGCAGTATAATAGGTATTTTTCTCGAAGGGAAATTGCTCTTATGGGTACCATGGTCTGGTTAATTAGACCTAAGCTAGGTTTAAAGCTTCTACTGGCATCATATAGTCATCATCATTGTCATCATATAATCTCACCTAAACGAAGTAACCGCACCTTTACGGTGTCCTAACCTCAGAAGACTGTTACATATCCGTTACGTTAAGTAGAATACCAGGAATGACTAACCGATAAAACACTGGAGGCATATGCTAAAAAAAAAGACATCCGAGAGGGTTTTGAGCTCCAATCTCCCCGTATTGGGTAGTCCAGTCTATTGCGAAGATGACACCGTGGAACATGTGGCCATTGGAGTGGGTGGTGTTAAGTTTCCGGCTGGGTGTGATGAAGATGTTTTTATATCTTCCTAAATGTTTTACCCCTCTGCCTGCAAAAAAAAAGTACATTTTCTAAAAACTATAGTTTCTTAATTTTTAAACTAGCGATCCCCGTGGTATAGTGGTCATTACACATGGCTACGAGCTTAGGGTTTACGGGTTCGATTCCCAGTTGGTACCTTGAGTATTTTACCCAAAAGAAGAATAACCCCAAAGCACCAGGGTTTGTTTTGTTAGTCTTAAGTTCGGTTGTAAGGGTTTCCACTGGTTCCAAACCTTCATACTCATTATCACCATCATCTCATCTCATCGTGGCATGGAAAGATCCTCCACGGAAAGGATGTACGATTAGTACATTTGGGCGTCCCCTGGACAATGGTACGTTAGTACTGGCTAGTCTTTCAACAAACTGAGCTAAGATTATGTAGCCTAGACGCAGAATATTATAACTATCCTTCATTTCATTTGTAAGATTATATGTGGATATTAAGGACGAGTACTAAGACGAAGTTCAAAAAGAAAAATTGTAAAAAAATATAGGTGTTTTTGTGTTGAATTTTGGAAAATCTACGATTTTTTTAAAAACCTGCAGACTGCGGCCTTTTAGGGAAAATAGAGTGTAGGCCTACACTTGGTTGGATATTTTAAGTTTTTCAACTTCTCTGAATGAATGTGCTGTAAAAGTATTTTTAACATTCAGCGTTCACTTACTCTATTCACAGACTACTTTATTTTGTTCATGATTTGTCTGTAAAATTTTATAAAATAATAATCTTAAGTTAAGCTCACTTTTGATTGTATTTTCGGTGACGGGGTTCTTCAATCTGCCCTCCAAATATTTCACAAAACTACCTTTTCCATCACAAAACTGTTAATATGCTTGACTATGAAAATTTAATATTTTTTTTCAAATCAATAGACCTATGCACAAAGACACCCATGTGGGTTTTCATTATGGAGGGTGGGATTTGATTCCCATCTTCTAGGGGTGTGCCACCCTCACATCTCAAGAGGAAATTTAATAAGTTTAACCTTGTAGGAGGGAGTTTTAAAGCATCTGAACATAATTATGAGCTAATTTTCTGAGTTTCAAGAGCCAATTTTAGCACAAAATAATTTCTGAAGAATTAACAAAAAATTAAATTTAGCTGTAGCTGAACCCAATGAAAAGAAAGATGTTGTAGAGGAATTAGGAGGAAATCTACAATTTATATTTTTTAATCTTTTTTAGCCCAGATATTGATGGTTTTAAATATTTAATGGCAAATTGCAGCCAAATTCCAAATAACCAATTTTATTTTTTCATATAAATTAACAAAAGAAGTAAAATTAATATTGTATATTGATAAGGATGGCTGGAGACCCCCTTATCACCCATACCTATGGTTATCGAACATTGGTCCTATTTCTTGGAACGAACTGTCACGTGTTGGTTACATTGATCGATGGCAGGACCTCTAGCGCATTCTGTTGAGCACGCTTATAGTTAAATAATTAATGTTCCTAAAATGTTTAATTCAGTTCGTTATTTAATTATGCTAAAGTATTCGAAACTTTATGTGAATATTAAAAATGGTAGGTTTACCTGAGTCCTCACAAGAGAACATGCGGAAAAAGGTGTCAATCTCATGTTTTCTGGTTATTCTGTGATTTAGAGGAGAGGTCAGAGCAAAAATCTCGGTCAATTTTTATTTTTTATTTTTTTTACTAAATTGTTTCTTTCCCTTCGTTTATACAAAAGAGGGTATATTTCCTTTAAATTTTCCCTTCCTCTATTTGGCGAGAACTTATTTTAAGGTTGCATGGTTCGCACTCGTAGATATTTGTCACACGATCGGTATCCATTTTAGTAATTTCATATATTGTATTAACTTAAAATAAACCATTCTATTAAAAGTGGTGTCAAGGCTTTAAAATGTTTATAAAATAAGTATTCATTTTATAACATGAATACGACAGTGTAATACCACAATAAGACGTCACCCTGGCAATATATTAGATTTTAGATGACGGGAGATATATTTTTTATTTTCCTATTATTTATTTATTTTCTCCATTCAAATACGGGTACATTTTCTATATATTCTCCCTTCCACATCCCTACTTAATATGTTTAAATCTGTGGATATCCTTGATGGATAGCAGGACAAAATATATTTAGCTCCGCTAAACCCCCATTCCCTAATAAGTACGACACCTGATATTAATTCATACGTGACAAGAGTGCCAGATCCAATTTCCAGTATGGCCTGAAAAATCATCATTTATAAATGGGGTCTCAGTGATGAATTAATGGCCGGGAAGCTGGTTGTTGTGTCTTTTCTAGGTTTGAGTTAATTTATAAGCCGTTTGCTGATATATTCAGTGGACTTATAACGTGCACGTTGAATACTTAATATAACTGTTTAATCTTTTCCAAATATGAATTATCGTCTCAACTTGAAAAGCCGGAGCGATATGAAATAGATTTCCTTCTGGTTTCTAAAACAGGAGGGAATCTATTGGGAACGGCCAGAATGGCACGGTAATGGCCGGTATACTTCGGTGCGTTTCTTAGTCAGCCAACTTGTAGCACCTGGCACGGCTGGCATACTTCCTGCGCTAGCCGTTCTAGTAACCTAGACCTGGACGTTGCTACCTCGCTGGCCGTATGCTCAGTCCGTCCATGTGCCGTTTTAGTGGGTTAACTATAGCTTAGGTGAGCCGTAATGAACCGGCTCGTGTAATTCTGGATGTTCCTAGTGAGTCAACTACGAGCTTAGCCGTACCGAGCTGTGTTTGCCGTTATTAATGGGTAAGCTAGTAGCAGAGCTGAGCCGTACCAAGCTGTGTTTGCCGTTATTAATGGGTAAGCTAGTAGCAGAGCTGAGCCGTACCAAGCTGTGTTTGCCGTTATTAATGGGTAAGCTAGTAGCAGAGCTGAGCCGTACCAAGCTGTGTTGGCCGTTATTAATGGGTAAGCTAGTAGCAGAGCTGAGCCGTACCAAGCTGTGTTGGCCGATATTAATGGGTAAGCTAGTAGCAGAGCTGAGCCGTACCAAGCTGTGTTGGCCGATATTAATGGGTAAGCTAGTAGCAGAGCTGAGCCGTACCAAGCTGTGTTGGCCGATATTAATGGGTAAGCTAGTAGCAGAGCTGAGCCGTACCAAGCTGTGTTGGCCGATATTAATGGGTAAGCTAGTAGCAGAGCTGAGCCGTACCAAGCTGTGTTGGCCGTTATTAATGGGTAAGCTAGTAGCAGAGCTGAGCCGTACCAAGCTGTGTTGGCCGTTATTAATGGGTAAGCTTCTAGCAGAGCTGAGCCATACCGTGCCGTGCCGGATGTTCCTAGTGAGTCAACTACGTGCTGAGCTGAGCCGCACCGGACCGTACCGGATGTTCCTAGTGAATCAACTACGTGCTGAGCTGAGCCGCACCGGACCGTACCGGATGTTCCTAGTGAGTCAACTACGTACTGAGCTGAGCCGCACCGGACCGTACCGGATGTTCCTAGTGAGTCAACTACGTACTGAGCTGAGCCGCACCGGATCGTACCGGATGTTCCTAGTGAATCAACTACGTGCTGAGCTGAGCCGCACCGGACCGTACCGGATGTTCCTAGTGAATCAACTACGTGCTGAGCTGAGCCGCACCGGACCGTACCGGATGTTCCTAGTGAGTCAACTACGTACTGAGCTGAGCCGCACCGGACCGTACCGGATGTTCCTAGTGAGTCAACTACGTGCTGAGCTGAGCCGCACCGGACCGTACCGGATGTTCCTAGTGAATCAACTACGTGCTGAGCTGAGCCGCACCGGACCGTACCGTTCTTAGTGGGTTTCTTCATAGAATTAAAGAAACATTATAGACCTAGATTTTGTGTAACTTGAGTTAGAAGTTTGTATTTGTATTCTAAAATATTTAAACGATTTGGAGTTAGTAATAAAGTGGGTCATTCGAAACGAGAGGGTGAAAATATAGGTCCTATTCAACTTCCTAGACCAGTCATCTAGACCAGAAGCACATAAAGAGGTCCGGTCTCCCCAAGGGAAAAGGGAAAGAGACCCCTAGCTATGGCAACAGTCCAGCAAAACTTCCTCTTACTCCTTGTCGATTGTTGTTTAATTACATTGTTTGTGTTACGACTTGTTCCTGAATCTACATCTACAATCAACAGTCTCGTCCGCAACCCTGTTCCTCCCTCCAAAACTCTCTCTCAATCTCTCTTTCTCTCTTAGAATTCCTTCTCAAAGGACACAACGTGACCGTTCACTTGCCCTCTCAAAGTTCTGAGAGTACCCAAACTCTCCCATAGTCCGCCACTGCAATTTTTTCCCCCCTCTCTCCAGACTCTCTACCTCCCCATCCACCCCCGCACCAACGCCTTCTGCGATTGCCATTGAGGCAACTCCAATCAACATCCCTAACCCCCTCCCCACTAATTAATGCGAGTCACATTCAATACGTTTGTTCCAACAAACAAAGTTGCGAGTGATAGGATTTTATTTTTTATTTTTTAAGATGATTTCAACAGTTTAATTGGGTTATTAGAGGATTTTAATCTCACTTATATTATTCCACCCGATTTCGCAACTCATAAAGTATAAAATACTTCCTGATCGAACCATTCTATCTAAAAATTAAAAATTGAATTTTGGATCAACTTTGTTCGGGCTGACTGTAGTAAAGAAAACTATAGTAGGATTCCGGTATGAATAATCGTTTGAACAATAGAAATATATATTTTTAATTAAGAATAATATCTATAACGTAGATTCGACTCCTTAGATCAGTCGGTAGCGTGTCTCTCTACTGAGCTAAGGGTCCCGGGTTGGATTCCGGACATGGCCGAAAAATGTATCATGGGTGAAATGTGGATTAACTTTACAGAGTAATGAATTAACGGCCGGTGATTGGATGTTGTGTCTGTTCTAGTCTTAAGTTATATTATAAGGCATATGAAGTTAGGACAAGCCTAGCAAGCTGGTAGCGACAAATGTATGGCTTGAATACAAAATTGACCCAGGCAATAGATTGTAAACAGTAATGGATGTAGAGTGTAAATTTATAGCGTATATTAGAAGTATTAGTTTATAGGGAATGATAATATCCATCGAAAGTGACCACTGTAAATAACATGACCTTACGTATGAATAAATAAAATTAGTTTTGGTAATTTTTATAACTGTAAGATTATAATTTTTTTCAGGTGAAATTCAACCACCCCAATTTCCCGCAAATATTGGCGAGTATTTCAAATTTAATTGAGTATAAAAAATTGTTTATGATAATGATAGCAAATATGAACTGACACCTAAGTTCAATCAAGTAGCGTGTCTGCCTACTGAGCTAAAGATCCCAGGTTTGATCCCTGGCATAGCCTAAAAAAATTATCATTGGTGAAATGTGGGTTTCCCCTTTAACAGTTATGAATTAACGCCTTGGAGGGGCAGGGTGTTGTGCTTGTTCTAGATTTAAGTTGGGGTGATGAGTCGGTTTAGAAAGTTCACGTTAGATACAACAAAAACAACCAATAATAATAATCATAATAATAACCATCACTAAATAGCATACTTTGTAGGAGCCTGTCCAACCCCCTCTCTGGGGCTTTTTAGTAACAGTGTATAAATGAGGAAACATGAACTTATAGGAAATGTACCTGAACTTTCATGGAGGAGGAGGAGGAGGAAAAGTAGTGAATCTTTTAAGGAAGCAAAAATACGTCAATGTATTCATCCAACCCAAAGCCCTCATCCTCATACTCATGGCCAGCAGATCAGACAATAACAGATGAAGACATTTTAATACTTGGAAGTTGTCGTTTTGAAAAAGTCTCTAGTCGGTTTGTATGCAGTACATAACAACTCTTGTCAAAAAGGTATTCCTACAAACACTCATTAAATATTCCCTCTCTAACCACACCAGTGGGTTTTATGGCGGGTACAACTGTTCGCATAGCAGTCCCCTTTGATGACTACGAGTAAGTGACCTATATATGTAGACTTGTTTGAAAAAAGAAAAAGAAAAAAAAGGGTCGGTATCACATAATGAGCATGGTTTTAAAATTTGGTAAAAGCCAGTTGTAGTGGTTGGTATGAATGTCAAAAAGTATTACCAAGGTCACAGACAACTAAGAAACAGACTCTCAACGTTACGGTGGTTTTGCTGCTCTCCTTTTGCCAGCTCGAGTCTTTCAACACTGGGCTTCGCTTAGAGATGTGTCGTTCATGAACGAACGGGTCAATATGAACGAAACAGTAAAAAGAATGAACGATCCGGATCTTGGTTTAAATGAGCCGTCGTTCATTTGCTACCTCTGTCTACTCTCTCAAGGTTCTTCGTTTAATGTTCGGTTCAACTCGGCTAGCCTCGGTTATCAGCGCATTGCTTCTACACGTTCCTCTCTTCAAGACATTTATTCTGCTCGGCAGTCCACCAACTCACCAACAGTCTCTCATTCTCGTCCATTCGTCCAAACAGTGGACAGTTGATTTTCCACCATTCATTTACTGCTCCTCTCTCATTCTCGTTCATTCGTAAATTGGATGGATCAACGAGTGACCGAAGAGCTAGTCGTTCATCGGGTCTTCTCTCATTATCGGTCATTCGTTTATTGAACGGATCAGTGAGTGAGCGGAGTGTCAGTCGGTCACCATCTTTCTATCGCTCTCGTTCATTTGTCAACTCTATATTGAACGGATCAGTGAGTGAGCGGAATGTCAGTCGGTCATCATTTTTCTATCGCTCTCGTTCATTTGTTAACTCAACAGAATATTTTATTCAGATATTGAGATCAGTGCAGTTTTTAATGATAAAATCCTTTCAGTTTGTGTTTGTCTTAACCTTATAATTGGGATCAGTACAGTTTTAAATGATTAGGTCATTTAGATTTGCGTTTGTTCCTAGCTTAAATGTTTTGTAATAAAGGTAAGTTCATTGTTTATTTCTTTTAAGTTATTCTACAACATCATTCAGATGGAAATTGTTCCTAAGACAAAAATTTGATTATATGACTTATACAATTAATTCCGACACATTATTCGTGTTATTAATTGATAGGACATTTTTATTTCCTAATTTAAAATGAGAATAGGTTCATTCTGACACCCCTCCCTCCAATGATTAGGAGCTAGCGACAAACACATATGACTTAGGATTACATTTGTGAAGTAAAAATCATGTGAAATTTAGGGTATTAGGCCCTAATATTTTACTACACTTTAAATCTCGACGATATTAAAGTGTATAGTCTTTTTCACAGATTTACAAAATGCTGAGAAAAAAAAACGAGATTTGGTACCATTTTTCACAAGAAGAAACCAGGAAAGCCAAATGCCGTTATTGTCAGGCTATACTGAGCACAGTTGGAGGCTCAACGGGAAACTTATCCAGGCATTTGAAGCTTAAGCATCCAACGGTGCCTTTATTGCGAACTTTGTCCATTAGCTCTTCGAACGAAAACTCAACTGCGTCGACTTCTACAACACCAAGCATCAATCCGGAATCCAAAAAAAATGTATCGAATTTGCATCCAGATGCTTCTACATCTGCTACCTCTGAAATCCCATCACTATTCACACCCATCTTGCACCCAAGCCCAAAACAATCTCCAATGTCAAAATATGTGGACATTATTAAACCTGTCTCGATCCATAAAAACAAACAAATTGATATTCAATTAGTAAAAATGATCGTGAAAGAGTTCCATCCTTTTAGTTTGGTAGAAGATAGCGAGTTTAGGAAGTTCATACAGTTACTGTGCCCCGAGTATCAAATTCCAAGTAGAAAGACTGTTACAAACAGTTTAATGCCAGCGCTCTATCAATCCACATTAGAAAAAGTGAAAGAACGACTACAGCATGCATCGGCAGTATGTTTTACGGCAGATGGCTGGACATCCATAAACAATCAGGGGTTTTATGCAATTACAGTGCATTTTTTGGACAAGGACACTCAAATGTGCTCTAATTTATTAGATTGCATTGAATTTAGTGAAAAGCACACAGCAGTAAATATTTCCAGCATGCTGTTAAAAAGTGCGAAGGATTGGGATATTGATTACAAAGTCACGGCTATTGTCACTGATAATGCCGCCAACATAGTGGCTGCCGTCCGCCAGTTGCACTGGCGGCATATTCCTTGCTATGCCCACACATTGAATTTAATAGTCCAATCTGGGATTAAGGCTATTAAGAATGTTGTGAGCAAAGTAAAGGCTGTCGTGCAACATTTTAAACAAAGCTCACATGCTCAAGCAAAGTTGAACAGTGTCCAAAAACAGATGGAGTTGCCTGAGCTCAAGTTAAAACAAGACGTGATTACCCGTTGGAACTCGACATATGACATGTTAGCAAGAGTTATTAAAAACAAAGAACCTTTGACGTCCACTATAGCGTTACTACAGCTAGGAAATGACTTAATTATTTCCTCATTTTAATGGAGCGTTATCAAGCACTCTGTAGACATGTTACTGGTTTTTTATGAAGTGACTAAGGAGATAAGCTCAGAGAAAACAGTTTCACTGTCAAAAACAACTGTCTTATCTCGAGCTCTGGCCAAACGGGTTAAGGTTTGCTTGGAAACACCAGAGCTGCCAGAAGAAGTAAAAAATATGGGTAGAGATTTATTAGAAAATTTGGGGGAAAAAATTAAAGATAGGGACAGTAATGAACTGATAGCACAAGCAACATTATTAGATCCGCGCTTTAAGAAGCAGGGGTTTGCAGATGAAGGGAAATTTAGGGAAGCCTATAATGTTTTAGCTGCGAAAATCCGCGGAATAAACAAAAGTGTTAACAGCGTTCCATTTGTGGTTACCAAGGGGGGCCCTGAATCAAAAAGTAGTATCTGGGAAGAGTTTGATGAGTCTGTCAAACAACTGAGTGCTGAAAATAATCCCACAGCTGCCAGCATTGTGGAACTCGATAAATATCTTTCAGAACCCCTACTACCGAGAACTTGCGATCCTCTTACTTGGTGGAATGATCGCAAAGCAGTATATCCGAGGCTCTACCAAGTTCTTTTGAAGAGGTTCTGCCTTACTGCTACATCTGTCCCTTGTGAAAGAATTTTCTCCAAAGCTGGACAAATTTTAAACGAAAAAAGAAGTAGACTCAGCCCTTCAAAACTAGCTATGACATTATTTTTAATAGTAATTTAGACTAATGCTAAATGAATATTGAAAACTAGTCGTGTATTACTTCATACATTGTTCATACATAACATTGTTTTAACTATATGTAAATAAAAACTACCTTTAAAAAAATCGAATGAACGGTGAACGGGTCAATAGAACGGATCATTGAAATGAACCAGATCCAATGAATCGTTCATTTAAAAGAACGATTTTGCCCATCTCTAGCTTCGCTAGTGTCACCGCTGGGTGATAATAGGACCGAACGTAGCAATCCTAGTGGTGAAGGATTCAAGCTTCGGAAAGGAGCACAACCATTTTAACCTAGAGGTTGTGTGTCTGGGTATATTATTTGTCTGTGACCGAGGTTAACAATCTTTGACAGAGGGGGGAGCAACTTTATCTCGCTACACCATAACCAACTAACCCGTATAAAATAGGTGCATAGAATTATGCTAATGGCTTAGAAATTATTAAGGTATAATTTAGAGGAAGTGTAATATAATTTTCATGGAGGAAGAGTTGGGAACAATCTAGTAATATCCACCCTCCTTATACCATATCCGATCGTTGTTCGAGCCCTGACACAATCACCGTCAAACCAGATTATAAGAAGCTTGACGTCTAGTTCGTGTATCCACGATGGTGGTAAACCAAATATTTAATACAATAAACATATTCAACGCAGCATGAAAATTTGTACTTATATCCTTAAAATAAAAAACTTCGCAATTCTGAATATCATTTATAAATTAATATTTGAAAATTGTTAAATCTTGGTTTTAAAAAAATCTGTTTGTAACGATCATATCTTACACATACCTTTTTAATAATTAATAGAGATAATAAGAGCTAATACAACGTAATGATATTAATAATGTATTTAATTTACACTATATTTCACATTAATATCTATATGGTGCAATATCCTGCTGTTCCTTTCTCTATCGACCACCCAGGTAAAATCTCCTCGAAGGACAAGGGGGGAAGAGACGAGGGACGATTGCATAACATTACTTGAATATCATATTCTGAAAATTGAAAATTGACACCTGGACACGGGAATCGAACCCGGGACCTTTGGCTTAGTACGCCAAGGCTCTAGCCCACTGAGCTATCCAGGAATCGTCTCGTGCCCAGGTGTCATTCTTCACTCATATTTTAAGGAAGAGTCTATGTCCAGGTGTCATTTTTCAATTTTCAGAATATGTTATCTAGATGGAGAGTTCCTCACTAAAAAGCATAATAATAGCTTCGGCTATTTGATTCATTAATTGAATATTTTATAAATCGGCCAGTATTTTTTTAAGGTTTTATGACTAAGCACTTCTTTGACCAATATAAATAAAATATTTATCCAGAACAAACGAACAGTTAAATTTTCTTCAAATATTGATATCAACATTTATTGAATATCGGTCAAGGGTGTTCTGGAATTTAATGACAATTTTTTTTCTCTTCATTGAAAAATTTTGTTAGATAATGCCGCTATGCTCATGACAGATATTCACCAACTGTTGATATCACCATGTGAGGAAAATCAAAATATATGTTTGTACTGGAGCAATATTTGATTTATTTTAGCCAAAAAAAAAGTGTTCCCATAAAAACTAAAGAAAAAAAACTGTCCTTTTCTCACGTTCCCTTCTATTCCACCAAGCAAGCCTATTATCAAGCACAGGTGAGAGCTCCCTCGCGTGATAGTCGTCGAGCGTTCAGGACCTGAATTCGTCAAGAGAAAACATATTATTCTATTAATCACTGAACCTGAGTTAGGATTGTAACTATTCCGCACTGGTCACTAGATTTGAATCATTCTTGATCCAATCGCATTTTAATCACCCCAGTTCCCTAAGAAGTGAAAGAGTAACACGTGTGATATCGGATCTCAAGTTCATGCTGTTTGGTACAGCAACAACGCTGAATAAATACTTTATTATATAAATGGTACGGTGAACCGCAAAGAATTTCTACAGCTTTTACCTTAAAATAGACGTTTACAAAAATAAACTCGTATAATTCCTGAAACGAAATATTAGGTCTATACATTGTTGTTGAAACACTACACTGAGGTCATAAATGAAATAATATACATTGTCACTTACTTACTCTATGGCATTAGGAACTAGGAACACTGTTACAGAAAAATCGATAAAAGATAAACATTCTTGCCCACCAAAGAGCATTAGAATAAATTCATTTTAAAAGACCTGAATTAAAAAGTACTGTAATATATTTTGCTTTTGACACAGAAATTATGGTTCTATGCAAATATATTTCAATTAAAAGATTTTTATCTTTAATAGTACTACAACTTTACAATGATATGTTATTTAGTATCTCAGATGGTTGTGAAGAATTGATGAAACATGGACAATTTCCCCTATGTAAGGTATTCCCAAATTAATTTTCATGAGAAAATTAGTGTTTCCACCTTGCTTTTAACTATAAACAAATTATTACTAAATAAAAAATTTAATTAAAATCGTTAGAGCTAATTTCAAGAAAATTGATTTTTTTCTTTTTATTTACCTTCAGTAAACTATCCTTAAATTTAGAGTTAAATATCTAATTCCAAAAATCCCTATAGGGGAACTTACAAAAACCCAAGATACCCAGTTTTATCCCGATTGGTGAGATAGTTTCGTCGCTAGCCCGAGGTACATAAAGATGACATTGTGAAAACAACTTTTTTGGCTTTCAGGGGTCCAAGAAACGTAGATATTTATCAAAATCTCTAATTTTTTTTACGATCACAATACTTCTCACTCCGAGTTGTCGAGAGAGAGAGTAAAAACATAAGTGATTTCAACTACTGTATAGCCTGATGAAAAATGTCCAAGATCAACTATCCCCGCTATTAATCACAACTTGTAAATGTGTGGAATGCCAGGCCTCTACCGTGGTTCGGATCCCACGTTAAACTGTAGGTCCTCCATTTCATCTCACAATCACCCTACCATTACACATTAGCATAAGTGCGTATAACCCGAACGGGTAGTAAGACGCGGTGCTAATAATAATAACTATCCCCGCATCATTTGGGAAACCTGTCATTACATGTTTTAACTATTTACTTACCCACATTAGTGGAAACTTGGACTAAATTTCAGGCTCATTCAGTATGGATTTTTAATGATGGGAGGTCAGGGTTCGAATGCTACACTGGTGTTCTTTTTCGTCAAAGGTAAAAAAAAAAATATATCCTCATTAAATTACAGGACAAAAACAAAGTGTTGTAATTTTTTTCCTCCCCCCCTTCTCTATCTTTTACCACATTTAAAATTGGAAGTGTAAGGCCCGAGTTAAAACAGTAATGCAATTTTGCGTTTATCCAAAGCAATTATAAGTACACAGTAACCCCCCCACCCCTTCTCCTCTCCTACCTTTGAAACAAAAAAAAAACTTTCGGTCTAATTAAAGCTGGCGACTCACACGCATACACACACACGCACCATCGTGCGTGTTTCCACGCACACTAGTCTAGAAACTACAACGAACCCTATTCACTACACAGACTTTTGTAATTATCAAACAAAAGGGTTGGTCGCGAACCATGGGGGGGGGGGGTGTTTATAAAAGGGGGTTTTGTGATGTAAGGGGGGGCAGAGGGGGGTGGAAGAGCTGGTGGTGTCTGCTACAAGAGGACTTTCAGAATTCATTGTCATACTACCCGCGAAACAATGATTCCACTCAATTCCTCTTTACCCCTCCTTTCCTCTCTCCCACATGTGTCACATGCCGTTTTGATTTTTGTCATATATGTTTTTGAACTGAATTTTTTTTTAAATAAAAGAATACAAAAGATACACTCTCATAATCCAAGTACAATAGATCAGGATTAACAAAAGTATTTAAAACCATGTTTTTATTCACGTTTTTATTGGAAAACTTCAATAAACATATTATTCGATCGTTTGAACTTATCACAAAAATTTTGGCAAGTACGAGCATTATATAATTTTCCATTTATTTATCTGTTTTTGAGAAAAAAAAAGGTAAAATGTCTCAAATGGATTTAACACATTAACACATTTTCCTAAACTTCTTATAAGAATATTTATTTGTTGAGTACAAATTATATTTTAAATATATTTTCATTTTAATATTGTAACCATATTAAGTTGATTCAGTAGTTAAGGTTAATTCAATCTTCATTTTTTGTTATATGTTTAAATCTGAATAATATCAATAATACTTTGTCCTCCAAACACGAAAAAATTGTTGTATTATGGCTCACAATGCTCAAATGAGTGAAAATTAATTATTATTTTATGATACAATAAATATACACGAAATATTGTTAAATAACAACAATAGTAACAAAAAAAAAGATTTAATTTAGAAATTTTTTCTGAATACTATACACTCTATTAATTAATAAAAATAATGAATTCACATTCCAATTTAAATCTCATATTTTAAAGAAAGGTAAATTATTTAAACTAGAAGCACACAAGTAATTAATACTTCAATAATTATTTAACTAGCATTCTTTTTTTTTAATATATCTTTTAAGTTAGTCTAGGAAAATAATCTGACCGGATTTTAAGGCTCAACAAAAGATAAAATTCAGATATAAGGGGGCGGCCAGACTGGGCGAGCGAGCGCGCGAGCAACTAAAATATAAAATAGAACACATTGGTTGTAATGAGAGGTGGCCAGACTGGAGCGAGCGAGCGCGCGAGCGACTAAAATAAAAATAGAACACATTGGTTGTAATGAGAGGTGGCCAGACTGGAGCGAGCGAGCGCGCGAGCGACTAAAATATAAAATAGAACACATGGTTGTAATGAGAGGTGGCCAGACTGGAGCGAGCGAGCGCGCGAGCGACTAAAATATAAAATAGAACACATTGGTTGTAAGAGAGGTGCCAGACTGGAGCGAGCGAGCGACTGAGCCCTACTAACAAGTGCGAAAGCAAAGATTTCTCACCCCACTATTGTATCCCCTAATTGTCACCTAAACAATGCAGGAGCCCTAATCGTGAGATTATGTGCAATCACTGCTTACACACCCTATGGGCGGCCCTGGTTATAACTATAAAGTTCGAATCGGAGGTGTCGCGGTCCAATCACAACGTAATTTTTAGTGCACCTTCTATATAGGGCACCATCGTACTAACTAAAGAACAGGGAAGTTTCTAGGTAGTACACACGTATTATTTCTAAATAGGCATAAGAAATCGCCTTGTAGGTATTATATATTATAAGACCACCGCTCTCCCATAAACGATGATCAACTTGAATACGAGTCTTACCCTTAGACCACGTGGCCAATGATGTGATTCTGCTGTTTTGTTTTATTTATTCATTCTATACTCCAGGAATGGGGGTCTTAAAGACAATCATATTCAATTGTATGTCTTGAGTTACATCATTCTGTAGCTCAGATTGCGGAAAGATTATCAGTATTGATGTACCGTTGCCCAGGCGACGCCGTATGTACTAATCGTACATCTTTCCATACACAGAGATGAGGTGAAGGTTGATGGTGAATATGAGGGTGTGTAGCCAATTCATAATTTAAACCTAATTTAGGCAAAGCTACTAAAGGCCCTGGTAATAATGGGAACTCTCCCCTTTCTAAAATATCACGGTAGCAGACAGAAATCGAACCCGAGACCTTATTCCACCAGCCAGGAATCTGACAATTCTACCATCAGGCTGGTTGGTCTAAAGATATTACTACCACGATCAACCCTCATTAAAACACTCTTATGTCGCGTAATATTTCCGTGGATCCTAAAATTAGTATCCTCCCCCCTTTCTCTTTACTGATTTCCTAAACTTCCTTCTTCCCCCCCCTCCCCACCTTCCAGAGCACCATTCCTCTACTGAACTATCAACAAAAATCAGCGAGGTTCGCAGAACTGTTGGAGAATGAGAGAGTGAGTCGGGGGGGGGGGGGGAAGGGGGTGCTTATATAGCATGTCTGCGTAGTCAGCGAGAAAGCTAGGGATCTGATATTTGCACTAGGGGCGAGGAGTGGATAGGGGCTAGGACTAGAGGGGGAATTTTCTTCCCATCTCTCTCTTGCGCATTCAATTGTATCTCCCTGTTTCTTACCATCCTCTCCCTTTCTCTCTAACTATGTGTCCCACGTAGGCAAGGTATAGAACGCGAAGAGATAACATAGAGATGGACTAGCTGGATGTGTAAATATATGTGCAGCCCAAGTCATCCAAAGATAATATACGAAACGTGTGTGTGTGTGTGTGTGTGCCCTTGTGATCAGGATAGAAGATAAACAGAAGCTGCTGATGATGAAGATTGGGAGAAAATACAAAAAAAAAGTGTCGAGTGGGAGCAAATTGGTGATATTTTGTTTTGTACCTTTTTATTTGATGTATGTAAACAGGTATGTCTTCTATAGAAATTTGTAAAATAAAAACAAGTAAGAATGTTTTAAATATACTATTATATAATATATATAATAGATAGTATATCTTTTTCTTATATATGTAAGTCAACAACCCGAAGGTTGGTTTGATGGGATTTCTGTCCCTCCATAGCTGGGTATGCACTTAGTATTTCGGCTGGTTAGTGTTCCCTCACAGTCTGGTAGAAATTCCATGTACAAATGATAGTTCAGTAAGTGTAGTGTTCGCCACTGTCTGTCACACTGAATTTATATGAGCGAGCATGAACGGGCCTACCGATATTTTCTCTCATAGCGTCCAGGGTTCTTTTACACGCCACAATCGACATGGGACCGACTGATTTACTTACTCTACGATGGAAGTTGTGCTACAGGTTTTTAATCGCTCAAGAAAAATCCGTTGACTTCTGCTGGTTTGAACTCGCGGACATCGAGTCCAGAGGAAAGCACTTCACCTCAAGATCAACAAGGTCGACATATTACATATATAAGTTTTATCTTTAACTTTGACTCTAAACAAAACAACATTGATTTAACTACTTTGACTACGTGATGAATTCGAAGCTATTTGGCAAAGCGGGTTGCATATTAACTCTACACACTAAGCAATTTAAACCTTATCACACTCAAAATCAGGGTCGGCAACCTTTTAATATCGCGGGCAATAGGGGCTTAATAAAATTATGTATGCTGTTTTGCAAAAAAATATTTCGAACTAAAATTTCTACTTTGTATTTATCATATATAATTAGTTACTCCAGGGGTTCCCAAGTAATTTTAGTTATTAAATTATATAAATAGCCACAATTTAATATATTTTCTAACATAAAACAACTAAAAAAAATATTCGAACTTGAATTCGGCTTCGAGAATATTTAATATATTCGATTTGAGTTCGCTTCGAATTGAAAAAGTGGATTTCTCACACCCCTAAAAGCTAGTAATGTAAATGACAATTTTTTTTAAAAAAATGCCACCAAATCGAATTTGGGAAATTTTATCTTTAAATATTGAGCACAGGGGCGTCGCAAGGAAAATCTGACATGTGAAGGGCTGGCGTGAGCTCAAAATGTTTGTGAACCCCTTTACTAGTCGTTTTATAACACAATTGTTTGATTGCTACATCTTTTGCGAGTAATATAAAATCAGTCGGTGGACCGGATTCTGCCCCTGGGCCGTAGGTTGCTGACCGATACTCCCAATGTACGAAATAGAAATAGTGGGAAGAGAATTAATAGTTTACTCTGTGGGCCTTGTGTTTATCTGCTGATAATATTTTCCTTCTTCCTCTGACGAGTAAAAACACCCACTATATTATTTGCGCTTGAACGCATTCTCTTGAATTTAAGAATAAACTCGTTTGTGTTTCCTACTCTTGATATGCTCTTACCATGTATTTTTCTATTCATATCCCGCAGTAAGATTCCAATAATACATTTTTCGTAAATAAACCAAACAATCTAAGTTGAAGACTATATAAAAATAAAAGTTTACAAAAAAACTACTTTAATATACCAAAAATAAGTTGCTGCGTTGTAGGAATATTTTAAGAACCATACAAGAATTAATAGCTTTTGTTTTAATATTATATCTTTAAAACTCGCTGAATAAAACGTGGATACATTAAGATAAGAAAAACTTGCTGAATTTACAAAATATCGGAGAATTTTTAGAGCAGCAATAAACAGATTAACGTTTAAAAAGTTTTATTTTACTATCTATATCTCTTTCAGCAAAGGAGTTTAAACTAATTCCAACGTAAGCCACTTTTAAACGCTTTTTTGACATTTTATTCCCCATTTAATAAACAGTTTCAATATAATTGTTGCAGCAAGTAAATAATTAATTAATATATTTGATAACACACTTTAATTGGACTAGTTTTCCAACTATATGAGCACAACAAATATCAAACTTGATGTATTATTTCAAAGAAATATCGCGTAACGTCACATATTTGTGTCTTAAAGTAGTGTTTATTTTCGTTTAATCGAAATAAGTATAAGTGTACCATTTGTATCCTAGAAACTTAATTAAATTTAATAGAAACAATATTCATTAAATAAAGAGAGAAATATTTAAGTTTTATATGAAAATTTGTGAAAAATACGTCAAATTTGGGTAAGATGTGAAATTCCAATTGCTGAGTTGTGAACTTGTATGATGTAATTTATCTAAAGAAATACCTATCAGCTTTCACTAGATTGTTCTACATAGTTACCCTTTCTTATCAATTCAACAACCCAAAGGTTAGATTGATGTGATTTCTAACCATCCGAAGTGAGGCATGCACTCAGCCCATTGGCTGGTTAGCGCTTCCGGCACCATCTGGTGTAAATACGATGTACTAGGGTAATTTAGGAAATATGAATATTCCCCGTTGATTTTTACACTAAATATCAATGAACAAGCGTGAAAAATCATAACAATTTTGCCATGAAAGGTATTTCCCATGGTTCTTTTACATGCCACAATGGACATGGGACCAACGGCTTTACTTACTTCCCCTCCGAAGGAAGTTGTGCTACGGATTTTTATTTACTCTAAGAAAATGCCATTGACCTCCACTAGGCTTGAACCCAAGTACATAGGGTCCTGCACTTTAATCTAAGACCACAACAGAGGTTGACTAGTTACACCTATTCACTATAAACTTATTTATTTGTGGGACGCCAGATAGCTCTTCTTCTATCTCAATAATATCGAGATGTTTGGGACCTCTTGGTAAAACAGGACTGGACCCCTAGTCAGATCTGAAGCTGGATTACCCGGGTACACAGTGGAATAAATGCTACTGGCAAGTTAGGGTTACTTGAATAAGATATCAAAATTCACATGTTTAAGAATAATATGTTTATATTGAAAAAATAGTTAAAAAGACATAGGAAGTTATATCAGAATTCAGTGACGATTTCACAAATATGCACAATAAAATATGGATCCAAAAAAAACCCAATTGGTGTGAGCCAACAATCAAGCCATACGATCAAGCAACTGCCATTTGTTAGCATAGATAGTGCCAATTCTTCCAAATAGAAGGTGGTTGAGGGACAGCACAACGAACCCTCCTTTCGTTAATCTCAATTTTCTAGACCGGATCCGCTACTTTTTCATTTAAGTAGCTTCTCATTTGTTCCTGATTAGCTGAGCTGGCCCCGCTTCAGAACCATTGCTTGGTGAAATTCTGTAAGTGCCAGCTAGGCCACCCTTAGGGGTGTACGAACGGTGCCCCACAATTTTGGGGGCCCTCGCTTTTGCTTAGGTTACAGAGGAAAAAAACAAGTTATGGTGGTAGATTTTTAAATGCACGCTCGTTTAGACGATCCAACAAATATTGTCATAGCAAACAAATAAAAACATAATCATATGGTTTAGTTTATTGAACGAGTGAAGCGAGCTATCCGTTTTAACTTCACCGATTTGCATTTCTCTATCTGTCAGTGGTGGATATGTCTCACTATATATTTTTAACACACTGACCATTTTAATTCAAACTTTGCAAAGTTGTTCAGTAAACAATATACATGGAGATTTCATTAGGGAATAAAATCATACTAGGGGCTGGGGACAAACAAACCCGTATGTGTATTTAACACTTAGGGCATTCCCTGCCTTACATGGTCGAACATTGGTAAATAGGTTCGAACTACCATAATAACACTAAACAAATATTAAATATTTAGCTATTAGTTCACTTAGTATTTATAATTTAATTTAATTTTAGCACCGCGTCTTACTACCCGTTCGGGTTATACGCTTAAGTACTAATTACACTAATGGATTAGGAAATGGGAAGGTTGAATATATAGGAAGTGAACACGCATTTGCGGGGAGGGAGAGTGGAAAACCATTTAGAAAAAAGTTCACCCGACCGAGATTCAAACCTCGATCTCTCCGTCCTCGGTGGTCTGACTCAACACGACTTGCGCGTTAGCCAACTACGCCACCGAGACAAGTTTAGTATTTATAAATTCTCCAAGAAGTTGATGCCATTTCACCAGATCTGCTTCGCAAAATCGTGTCCATCTTTCGCCAGCGATTACAGCAATGCATTGCATTTCGAATAACTGTGCTCATTTGGGTGACATTATTTTAAAAAAAGGCAAATAATAACTCTTGTTTCCCAAATTTAAAAAAACTGTGAACTAGTTCAACTAAGATTTTGTCCAGTGTATATATAATATATTTTATTTTTCATTTTTTTCATTTCATTAATAGAGCCATCCTGTATGCTTATGAATTAAAACATAAGGTCACACTGTTATTTGGGTTTGAATAATTATTTAATATAACTTTTTTTTTACCACAGGTTCTTACTAATCATTCATGCTATATGCATTATTATCAAGTTAATGGGTTGGTAATGCTTAAGGTACAGTTTAAATGAAGTGTACCTGTAATTTGCTAGTAGAGAGCATGAGGTTCAAACTAGGAAGGATAGCTTTCAATCGAGATTTTAACTCCAACCCCTTTATCAATGGCAAACCCGACTATTTGAGACTGCCATCGATGAGGTTAAAAAAGTGAATCTTCAAGCTAAAAAAGTTCATTAAACATTCTAGTCATGACGTGATTTTTTTTTTCAAGAGCTTTTGGTTAATTCACAAAGCTACTAGACTATCCTATTAAATTGTTCCCTCCACCATAAAAACACACAATCTCTAACCTCATAACATGTAACAACTACGTAAATAGCAGTTTAGCCAACTCTCGTGCAAAATAACACTTTTTTTTTGTCACTACCATTTGAAATTAAAAAAAAAAGAGTCGCTATACTGTTTCGAGTTGTATTGCTGGTAAGAGTGATATTGAATGTAGCCATGCTTAACGAAAACAAACCAGTAATGGTCAATATAAATTGTTGGCATGTTTCGATGAGTTTTAAACATGCCCAGAGGTCCGTTTATATTCCTAACCAATGTTGGCATATTTACGCAATGACCACTAGTTGTGTGTTCTCGTTAAATTGGAACCTATGTCAAACATTGTATTTAAAGGTGGAAAAATAAAATAAAAAGAAAGGCAAATCATTGACCTTTGATTAAAATGAGGGATTACTTTTGTCTACATAATGGGTTCTATTCGGTTGAGCTCTCGCGTTAGTGTGGTGACTTAATTTGTTTTGACAAAATTGGCAAAGTTTTTTTTTCAATGACCAACGTATTTTGTCTTTCCAATGCTAAGTATATACTTGGTGTAATATTTTGGTATTTTATTATTAATATTATGTCTCAATCCTGAGCTATTAGTGAGAATAATTTTAATTTGCATAACTTTGTTGAATCTACGTGACTAAAAGAACTGGTCAAGCAAACTCGTTGTAGTGAATTAGTAAATATTAAGAAAGAATGCTGACTACTCATAGCAGTCTTGTCCCAGTCATGCAGTAACTGGGCCGGAGTGGGCTATAAGAGCTATCGGGATGATGCATTAATTTTTTTTTCGGAGGCAGTTACTCTGCCCGTCGTCGGATCATACGGATAAGAACATTGGGCCATTAGTTATACTTGTACTAGAAGGCAATTGCCATGCCCAGGGTACCGGTTTCGACTCTGTAGGGGGTAACGAGAGGTGTCACTCAAGCCAACAGTTTAAAAATATTCCTGACTAGGCCAGATCTCTAACGAGAGCATACGTTTAAGTTCTTATATTTCTTTAAAACACCTTTTAAAATCACATTTTGTATTAACTCTTATTAATGCCACTAATCAACCCAAAAAACGGAACTTCCAGTATCATTTCGAACCCAACCAATCACCTTGCCACCGACCCTACCCTTCCCTGCAAGCTATCCTGACAGATCCGGCCCACGGAAGGGGGGTAGGTGACAATTATTATTATTATTATTATTAGTAGTAGTAGTAGTAGTAATATTAGTAGTAGTTGCTGTATTAGCAATGCACCGATTTTTAACACTATTATTTGCGTGAGAAGATAATCAACGTATCATAATTAGATCCGCAATGGAAATTTAAAGGAAGCAGATACTTGAATAATATTCCAACTTAAACCACTTTACTTATTATACGTATCTATAAGCGGTCACTAACAATTATTAATAGTTTTTTAAATAACAAGATTAGATTTCGTTTATATATATATTATAAAGTGAATCTTGCAGGTTCCGGTGGCAGGTGGCAGGTTCCGGCAGGTCATGCAGCGCAAATGGAAGTATCTAGATTCTAGAACCGTGTTCAAGGTATTGAATTGTAGACTCATTGGGGGAAAAGACTACTGGGAAGACCCAGACGTGGATGGGAGGATAACATTTGGATAGGCCTGAGAGAGAGATGGAGTGTAATGAGATAGACTGGATAGAATTGTCTCAAGATAGGGATAGGTGGCGTACTTTTGTAAGTGTGGCAATGAACTTTCGAGTTCCTAATGCCATAGAGTAAGTAAAGATATATTATAAATTGATAACACAAAAACATTATGTTAAATATTTGACAATGTTAGAACTATTATAGAATTTTTATTTCAACCAGTAAATATCAGTTCCGTATCTTAACACCTGCGTATATTATAATGCTTATTTTGTGGCTATACTGCCATAACATACATGGTGAAATGTGGTCTCCTTCGTATGAATAATGTCGTCATTAGAATAATTATTTGCAGCCTGTGTGATTATATTCATTGATATTTCCCTTTAATTACAATCTTGTGATGAATACTTGGCAGTAGGTGACCTGGGGGTCAAGGGGTAAGTTATTGGACTTCCGTGCCAAGGGTCTGGGGTTCAATCCTCGGTCCCGGCACATATTTATCTGATTTCCCAAACCTCTCCTTTACCTTTGACAAGACGTGTATTAATCACAACTTGTGAATGTGAGGAATGCCAGGCCTCCACCGTGGTTCGGATCCCACGTTAAACTGTAGGTCCTCCATTTCATCTCGCAATCACCCTACCACACATTAGCCTAAGTGCGTATAACCCGAACGGGTAGTAATATGTGGTGCTAATAATAATAGTAATAATAATAATAATAATAATAATAATAATACTTTTCTACATAACACACCTTCTGAGTCGATACCTTGCGATATTAGTTGATCGATTATAATGTAGCTGACGATTCCATACGTCCTTTACAGACTCATCCTTAAGGGGGCCGCCTCGGTACGTGAGAAAGTATCATTCGTGTTAGACCTCATGTCTTAAAATGAAAATGCTCTGTGCTGTTATCTTGAACTACAGCGTCTGTCTCTCTCTAATCTTATCCTCTTCACACTTACCCTGCCACCCCATGTCAGAAGAAGAGAAGCAAAGAAATGGAAAACTATTTCAAGGTCAAGAGGAATAATGCGCGTGGCTGATCGCCTCCCCACTCACTACACAGTCCAGCTGTCCGCCTGTGTTTATCTTGTGATATTTTGCTAACTTGAGATTCTCGTGAAGGGTTCACAAACAAGCACAATCCTCTATTGATGGTTTAACTTGTCTTGAAACCTTATAATACGAACGGGTAGTAGGACGCGATGCTAAAAAAAAAATTGTCTTGAAGGACACACACTTTTATACATGTCACTTTTTTTTTAGGAAAATGTGAATATTAACTATACAATAATTAATCACGTGTAGACTAAATTTCTATCTTATCCTTACTTAGTTGATAGCAGGGCGTCGGAACCGAGGAGTATAGGGGGCTCTAACACACGGCCTTATACCCCCAACCCGTCTTAGATTTATTCTACCTGTGTAAATACTTATAAATATGGAAGATGTAAAAAAAAAAAAAGCCTTCAACTAGCTTCTAAAAGCATTCACTTTTTTTTTTGTGTTAAAAATCGGGAATAATCCTCCCACCTTCCGACCTCATCGTTGTTAATCAAACCAAAGAGGTTTTTCCTTTTAGAACTGCGTCTTACAACCCGTTCGGATTACACGCTTATGTAATAATTACTCTAATGGGTGACTATGCGGCCACCGAAGCGGGTCAAATTAGTTAACTTTTACTCTCAACTAAAATGAGATAGACTACATATTGTTATATCACCTACACTGTTTACGCCTACACAAAGCTAGAGTTTACATAAATAATAGGTTAAATGGTCATGTGTAACCTATTTTCAACAATTAATTCATTTTAATTTCAGGTGCCTATTCAGGCTATCAGTAATTTCCACTGATTATTCTAGCTGATAGGGGAAGAGGAAGGAAAGTTTTGATGAAATGTACCCGTATTTGCTTAGAGAGAAGGCTACGGATAAACTACCCTTAGTAAACCTGGCCGAGAATCAAACCCCGACCTCCTTGTCACTGGCAATCTTGTTTAGCTTGATCCTTACGTTTTAAATAATTAAATCAACTAAGAACTTATTAAAAACAATAAGAAATAAACAATATTATTAATGTTGAAACACATTGACTGTTTCATATAATACACACACACACACAGAGTGGCGGATCCAGAAAAAAATGACAGGGGGGCACCATGATAATTTATTATTATTATTATTATTATTATTATTATTATTATATTGCTACCTTACATCCTTTTAAAAATCTCGTATCTGTATGTGAAAATTAATATTTAAACAAGATTTACAAAGCTATGTTGGATAAAAGCCTTTTGAGTCCAATGATAAATGCTGATAAATAATTATTTATCTTTAAGAGTTTGATTTAAGTTTTCGAGTGTGTTTTCTATCAACCATGTTTAGAACCTCTTCAGGATATATTTCAATACTTTTATTTAGACTAGGCAATGAGCCTGGCCAAATTATAGAGTCTTCCCTGACCTATTGTTCTCTAGATTTATTTCCTCAAATTGCATATTACGAAGTGACGTAAATGTTTTTGGAGATCTCCTAGAAAATAATTGTTCAACGTCAATCCAAAATTTTATAGATAGTTTACATCCTTGAAAAAAAGAACGAGTTTAAAGTGGGATAGAGATTATTGTTAACTATACGTTGTGTGAAGTAGTACATTGTGCCCCCGAAGGCTTAGTTGTGCAAAAAAGATAATTTTAAGGGCAGATAGTGACAAAACAGTAACCGTAATGAGATTACAAAAGGAGGAGTTAGGGCAGTGATTCCTAACCAGGGTTCCGCGAGAATCTCCAACCTTTGTTTTTATTAATCTGACAATATTTTTTGGACAGTGTGGAGATATATAAATATAGCTCATGTACCCGAGGAAGATGAAGAGAATAGTGCCGATAGTAATATTAAAAGTGAGGTTGGTAAGAATAGTGATAACCCAAGTTCAAGTACCGGAGGACAGTAATTAGTAATAGTAAATAGAAATAGGCAATAAATAATCCTGAAATATTTTATTCAAAATTATAAATTTATTATTATTATTATTATTATTATTATTACTCGTATTTAACAACCCTAATGATCTATATGTCTATTTTATAATTTACCCTTGTCGTACCTAATGTGTGTTTCCCCGAGATTTTATGAAATATTTTAAGAGTTCTTCTAAAGAAAAAAGGTTGGGAATCACTGGGTTAGGGTCGCTTTCCCACGCAGGAGGCCAAAATATTATTAATATTGGATGCCTTAGCAAGCTATTTAGCGTTCAACTTGGTTTATTTTAGGGGAGACTTCAATTCAATCTATAATATATACGGATAATATAGATATATCGTGGTGAGTGCTCATAGAAATAAGAATATATAATAAGAGGGCGGGGTGTGTTGGGTGAGGGGGGTATTGTGTTTTTTTAGAGACCAAAAACAATTATAATGTATTACTTCATCAACAAAGTGGGGGTAGTTAGAGATCTTTACTTTAGTTTACTATTGGTTAGAGAGTAAACAAGACAGTGTTAAATTATTTTCCAAATTAAAACAAAATCGTAGTGAAAGATAACTCCAAATAGTTTCTGAAAGCATCCAATTTCCAAAAGTATGTCGGTGGAAGCACACTTCAAATATATTCTAGAGTAGGGGAGCACACAGAAATTATTCTAAAGGAGGATCCAAAGTATAGAAGTTACAAGTCAATAATCAATTAAATCCATTATTACTAAACAAAATACTTAACGCTATACAGACTAGACAGCGTTAAATCCAGTTGGGCATGTTCCACACTCAGGCATGGATTCAAGGGGGTGGGACTAAGGAGCTATAATCCCCCCTTTTTGAGATATTTTTCAAAAATTAAATTGACGGATTGAAGGGTGCTGTGCTCCTCTGCAGACATACGTCCAATGTGTTCGAACAACACATGTTTCACCCCGTTTACTCCGAACCCTGGCTTTCCCGCACACTACCCTCCTATCTCACCCCTTCTTTGTGTAGTAAAGAGCGTGTTATTTACTATTGACTTATTTTCATATTTTAACTAAAATACAGTCACTTGAGTTAGGCATCTTTATTTTTAACAGTTCATTTTTATATTAATTTAAAAATTATACTCACAAACTAAATGTAAATTCTACAGTGAATATACCTAGAAATTAAAGCTGGCAATCAAATCGAAGGTAACATATATTTATAACCCATATAAGTTTAATCAGAAACAATTAGGTACAAAATATAATTAAAGGGCACCATTTTGAACCTTAGAATTACAAATTTTTCTCCAGGGGTGAAAAGCCCCAAGGGCACGGACCACCATTTTATTGGTTCCTAAAGGTGACCTGGTGGTCTAGGGGTAAGGTGTCAGACTTCTGTGCTGAGGGTCCGGGGTTCAATCCTTGGACCCGGCACAGATTTATCTGATTGCCAAACCCTTCCTTCACCTCTGATAAGACGTGTATTATTCACAACTTGTGAATGTGAGGAATGCCAGGCCTCCTCCGTGGTTCGGATCCCACGTTAAACTGTAGGTCCTCCATTTCATCTCACAATCACCCTACCATTACACATTAGCTAAGTGCGTATAACCCTAACGGGTAGTAAGACGCGGTGTTTATGATCTATTGGTTCCTAAAGGTATTTCTTTTGTGGTGTAGGCACTCCCCCCTCCCCCCTCATGACATAATCATGGATGCACCACTGCTCACACTGTATCAAGACATTGGGTTATTTTCAACCACTGCTTTAAGGTGATTTAACATTGCTAAATCGTCCCTTTGTATTTAATATTTTATTTATCCTTCATGTTCTCCATGGGGGGCTGGGACCCACTGGACCCTCTTTGTGTGTACGCCCCTGTTCTAGAGGAATATTATTTTTAAAATTTTCTGGGAAAGGGTCACTCCAAATATATTCCAGATACAAATCATTTTAAAAAATCCATCTGACAACTCCAAATTTATTCTAAAAGCATCCTATTTTCAAAAATGTCCAGGTGAGGATCATTTCAAATAGCATTTAAAGATTTACATTTTTTTTTAAAATTAGAGAAGACCACTTTAAATAGTTTCTAGAGACATCTATTTTTATTTTTCAATTAAAGGCGAGGACCACTCCAGATGGCTTCTAGAAGCATTTAAGTTAAAAAAAATTTTTGTAGAAGACTTCTCCAAATAGCATTAAAATAATCTGATTTTCTAAATTTGGGGAGGAGGACATCTCCAAATAACTTTTAGGGACATCCAAGTTTCCAACATTTATTGCGAAAAGGGGCAGAGTAAGGGAGAGGTGAAGGGGGGAAGGCAACTTCTCAAAAAACTTATTTTTCGTTTGCCACCGCCGCCTCCCCCTTCCACCCTTCTACACAAATAACGTTCCGCCACCAGTGGTAGCAACCAATACGTGCAACTGGTACAAAATTATGGTGCACCCCTGAACATTTTTTTTAAATTTACCTACTACTGTCAACAGGAGAATTTACGGCCAAGAGGTTTACAAGGGCGAAAGTTGAGAAATAGAATTTTATAGCTAAATTTTCATAAATAAGTCTTAGACTTTAATTTTTTTTAATACAGTAGTGATGAGTTTTTATTTAACTAGATATATATTTGCTATTCATAAAAATAGAGCCTAAAAAGACTTTTCTAAAATCTTACTGTGGACAGGGGTGGATTAAGGTGCAAAAGAAACAAGCGGACACTTGGGGCACCAGTGGCTGCCATGGGTGGAATTTCGTAGCTTGCAATAACTATAGCAAATACTATTTTGATTATAGTACTTATATTTATATAAAATATATTATGTGACTGTATATACAAATACATCATTGGATGCAATTCTTGTATTGTAAATTCTACGTAACCCTTTAGGGTGAAGGTTATCTAATGTACCTAATACTATTTCTTTGTTATGGTACGCAATTAATTATAACTAATGTCAAAACTTTATAGTTCGTTTCATAACTATTCATATAGCCATTTTCCAATGTAATGGATGGTATGGTATTGTTTACAACTTGATTAAATTATTGCAGACTTCAACAAAGACCCCAGGATTGATTTCATCATCGCCACGATGCTTGAAGGGTGGGGCGGGATGAGGGGTGGCAGAATTATTCTCCGCTTGTGACAATACATTTAGTCTGCCCCTGGCTATAGATATTTCCTTCACCATAATCACCATGGTTTATGATAGTAGGCTGATAGTATTGATATAAGAAACCCATTATTAGAAATATATTAGGCCTAACAATTAGCACAGAAAAGTCAACAACCCTAAGAACTCCTCCCCCCCCCCCCCCCCCACACACACACTAAGACCAAACAAACATAGATATTCTATATTAGTGGTTCCCATCCTTTTCCAGTTCACAGACCCCCTCAAGCCAATGATAATACATTGCGGCCCTCTAACCTCCCCAGCCATACATGGTGAGATAAAAACACTTACACATTTATGGTACTCTACGTAACCAATTATATATATAAATATTGTCGAACAGGAAAAAAGAGATTTTTGAGAAAATTGTGAATACCATATATTTCTATATGATGTGAAAATTCAAATAAAAGAAAATTTAAAAATACTAGGGCTTATATTTGTTTCGCGGGCCCCCACAGGTGCCTTCGCAGATCCCTAGGGACCTGCGAACCCAGGTTGGGAACTTCTATCACATTCAATCTCCGAGTGTGGTACATTTAGTAGACTTATGTCAAATATAACGTGTGGAGATTATTACTAAATTGGACAAGCGGCCAGGATATTATGAATCATGAAAATGAAATAAATACCGTATGTATGCTAGTAGCTATGTAGCTATGTTCACACAAAGCTATTTGCTCCCGAAAATTTATAATGGATAACCTATTAATTTAGTTTTCCTACCCCAGACAAAGCTGACTAATCTCCAAATTTATTGGTTCCATAGCTTTGTCTTCAAGTTGGGTTGAATCCAACGTTGTGGACATTTCAATGGGAGTGGACTGAGAAAGGTTTACTCTGTCCCGACAATCAGCTTTGTCCTCTCTGCCTGAAGAGAGAAAAACACCTTGTCTGAAAAAAAATAATTATTTAATTTATTGTTATCGATTATTAGTTTTTTATGGCCTACTGTAGGTATCTCATGACAAAACACGTTCTAATTTGAGTTAACCGTTTCTTATAGAACATTTGTGTTCACTATTATTATTATTATTATTATTATTATTAAAATAAATTTTATATATATATATATATATATATATATATATATATATATATATATATATATACTTTGTTCTATCAAATAAATGTTTCCACGGCTTTCTTTCTGTTTTTTTGCGGCGAGCACAAATTCGTAATTTTGTTTTTTCCCCTCTACGTTTGTCTTCTTTACGTGTCACGTAATCCATTTAAAAAATAAACAAGAATATGTATCACAAGCAACTAAATAAAAAATATATAATTGAAAGTATTTCAAACTTAATAGAAAACTAATTAATTACTGTGCCAAACATTGTTTGGGTCTTAATTATATTAAATGAGCAGACTATATTTTTTTAACTCATCACTGATTAAATATGACGGGATTTCTGGAAGTCTGCACGGAAACTTCTCGCCTACCGAGGTGGCCCCTTAATATTGAAAAAGCAAATTCACACTTACTCATAAATTAAATATATTGCTCAAGTTTTTTATATTGTAGAGCTGATTTTGAAACTTTTTCAGTTGAGACAACCAATCAGGCACTAAACATTGTAATAATTGCTTTAGAGTTAACCTTCACGTATTATAACTGAATTAATATTTATTAAAATTAAATGTTATCTTGGGTGTAATAAAAATTTTGTTTTAATATATAGTTATACATATTTTAAGAAATTAAATTGTCCATTATCACTTTGTTAGTAATTAGTATACGTACAGTAAATATATACTTTTCCCTCTTATTTATCTTTATGTAATTTTTTTTTACAGTACAAGGAATGACCAAATAAATAAATAAATGTTTTATCCAAGCAACAGAATTCAAATTATGGTTCTTTACTTCACAGGACTAGCTTTATGAAACTTCCGGACGGGATTTTAACCCCGTCCTCCTGAATATAGGAGCAACACGGTAAAATGAAACTAACACCCAACCGTTGAACAGTGAACTAGATCCTGTTTTTATACTAATCAATCAGTATGTACTTACTTTGATCCATTAATAAAACGCTTCTTCCCCTTTTTCCATCCTAATTTTTTGCGGCGGGCAGATAGTCGAAGTCTAGTTTTTTCCCCTTTACGGTAGTCCCTTTTGCTTGTGTTATTGTTCATAGTAGTTTTAATTTATCAAAAATAACAATATTATTCTATTTTATTTATATATAATTATAATGGCTATCATAAGAAGGCAAAGCATACACAACTGTTCGGAAACACTTGTGTTATTGTTCATAGTAGTTTTAATTTATCGAAAATAACAATATTATTCTACTTTATTTATATATAATTATAATGGCTATCATAAGAAGGCAAAGCATACACAACTGTTCGGAAACACTTGTGTTATTGTTCATAGTAGTTTTAATTTATCGAAAATAACAATATTATTCTACTTTATTTATATATAATTATAATGGCTATCATAAGAAGGCAAAGCATACACAACTGTTCGGAAACACAGGACCAGTTTGTAAACACATTTCCAGTAAAAGCTACAATAAATATTATTTTTAATATTTTCTAATGAACACCTAAAACTTAAAAATGTGCCGGCTCACTGTGCGTTGTCTCAACTCTCAACAAGGCGAAGGCAGACATCCAACTAAAAGAGCGCATGCGCAAGGAGTCAACTGCCTTTCCTTCTTTCTCCGGCTATTCTTTACTTCCAAAGCGTAGATGGAGGATATGGCTGCGCCACTTGATGGCTGAAAAGCATTAGCTTTGACGCATCAAAACAGCAAAAGGAATTAGCAATTATCTTCACATTTTCTGTTGTGACCCTATCAAAAAATGACTTTATATGTTTTTGAAAGGTTGTGTCTAGGATTATTTATAAGTTACCCTCGTCTCAGAACTGTGACAATATACTTAAGGCCATTTAAAGGTCATTGAAAATGAGCAAGTTTCGAGTTTTCATTAATTTTTTATATACATAGATTATCAAAATGTAAGGTTGATAATAATAAATAAGCATGTTCCCCACCTTTATCTTCCTTTTGGCTTAAGTCAAGTTTGTAAAAAATTAAACACTACCTAACCATCGCGTATTTCCTGAACGTCTGCAACGCATTCCAACTCTCTGGTAGGCGGCCCCCTTAAGCTATGAAGAAAGAATGACCTTGGGCACAGGACGAGTAGACAGACAGACGGAAATTCAAAAATAACTCTTTAGGATTCAGGGAGTCATGAACCGTCAAGATTCATCAAAATCTCGAGTTTGATTTTTTTTGACGATCACAATAATTTCTCTACCTGTAGTATAGCGAGAAAGTAACAAGGCTTTCAAATCCTACTGCAGCAATAAATTGATAAATGTAAATATAAATAATTGTCGATGAACAAATATTTTTTTTCAAATAAAACAAACAAAAATTAAGTTTAACTAACGACAGTTCAGATCACTACCACAAGGTCTAGGTACAAATCTATACAGCTAAATTAGAGGACAATCGGTGGCTCACCGAAGAAATAAATTCTATCATTAATATTTAAATACAAAGTATATATAAGTATAAACATAATATATATTTTAAATATATTTCAGGATTGTTTTAGTAGTTTTCATGCTTCAGAATCAACAATCCCTTAATAAATACCGAACTGTGAAGAAATTTCGCTTTAAGTATACTGAGAAACCTAGGGGAGGGGGGGGTGGAGGTGCTACATATATCCCTCAAACACACTCCCTTCCCCCCCCCCCATTCCCCCATCCTTTGGATGATCTGCACTCTAGTGTTCTGGGTGCCAGCCAAGAGTACCAGACCCACTTGATAATTGGTCCCAAGATTACACTTCCTTCGACAGATGGGTTCCTAATTAACTCGTGCTAATTGCCCCCCCTTCCCTTCCTTCCTCCCTCCTTCTTCCCGTGTACCTACATCGCTTCTTTGCACGCCCCACTCGCCTGCCAAAGAGACAAGGTACAGTCCGTCTAACCTCAGTCCGACATGAACTTTATAGAGTTCGTTAGCGTCACTTTGCTTGTTTCAAACGTTACCTTTCATGACGACCTAACGAGCGGTCATCAGTTTTTTGTTTAGTTTTAGGTGTTCGACTAGAAATATGTTTGAAATTCGCCTGGAACTTAACAATTTGTATACTTTACTTCATGTTTAACCTACCCCTTACTAAAACTAACTACGTTTTGGATGCATCTGTGTGTGTTTGCGCCTAATTAATACTATTAGTTTTTATATTATCTACTTAAGAAAACATTTAATATTGTTTAATTTGTCCACCCGGTTTTACTAAATATTTCATATGGTAATTGTTTTTAGTCCGGCATAATAAATATATGAAGAGTTTTTGACATTAAAAAATTAAAAATACATAAACTTATTTTTTGGGTAAAAAATTGTTTAGTGATAGTTTACCGATAATTAAGTATTTATTTTTTTGTTTTATTTATCCCCTCCACCAACATAATAGAGATATATCAGGTCAATGGCTAGCCTAACCCAACCTAACCTCACCTAACCAAGCCACTTTCCTTCATACTAGTAGTTCTGAAACAGGACCGATCAAAAAATAAACGTCATAAACGTCCTCTTAGTGACTTCCAGTTTGCTAGTATTAAGGCTTCGACTCATCGGCGAGCGCGAATACTTATAGTTTATTTTTCAGGTGGGCGCAAACGCCCACGATTATTTTTTTAAACGGTGCAACTAACACATTCTCACTCAAACATAGGTCCAGTTTCCTTAAAGAGAACCTTTTGGAAAATACAAAACATATTTTTTTCGGGGCTAACATTGGTAATATTTTAATATTTTATTAGTTTATTTTATAGGTAGTAATATATAGATGTAACAGATGTAGATCAAAAGACTTGAAATGACATAAAGAAGCCGTATTAAGATATAAATCTGTCAGATAGGATCTGTGAACTAAATTTTCAATGGAATAGTATTTAAAAATATCAAAATTTTTACGGTCAACATTGATAACATTTTATTAAACTATTAACATTATTTTAAAGGTATTGATATGATCCAACCAGAAGCGACAGCTGCAGGTCACGTGACTTGACGTATCAATAGGTGAAAGAATATCTAGTAGCTTTTCTAGATATCAAATAAAGCTCAACCTATGAAAATTAGACTGTAACAACTAGGAGAATAGAATGACTGGGATGAATTTTAAGGAACCTAATCAGGATTTGTTTGGAGAAAGTAAACATATATTTATAGTTTAGCTAAATGAGATAAAAAAAACAAGATTTTTTAATCATTTTCAGGATCAACAGCCACTCGGATAACTGAATGCATATATATATATATAGAATGATTGACTAGAAACATATGTAATATTCTAATTCTAAACATTAGCCTGCGTAAATGCGTAGATAGAGTCTGATTTCTATATAAAAGATATGTCTATCAGTGAAAAAATATATTAGTACTAATTTCACGTATTCATACGTGAAGTAATGTGATTTAGTGGTGCCAATTTTGATAAATATTATAAAAAACTATAAAATAATACTAATAATATAGTGGTATGTTATCCATTTTGGCCTAAAAAAAAGTGTTTATATTCATTAAAGTTTTTCTTTGAAGTGGGACTCTATCATTGGCTTTAGTATCTTTAACTTTTTATTTACTTTACATCCATTACCGTTTTCTGCGGTGGCCTCGATCAGTTTTTTATTCAATCAATAATTATATTTTACCCTACCGGTTGTCTAAACTATCGTAGCTTAATATGCCTTGTAAATATACTCTAGCTTAAGACTAGGACGGATACAAAATCCAACCCCGGCCGTTAATTTATCACTGTGAAAGAGTAATCCCACATTCCAGCAATGATAAATTTTTCTACTATGCCAGGAATTGAGCCCGGGACCCTTAGCTCAGTAGACAGACGTGCTATCAACTGAGCTAATATGTCGGATAGCTTTAACCCTTTTCTCGCAGTTTAAAATTTTTAGAAACATTGTTCCTTATTAAACCCTTTCTAAAATATTCCTAGTAAGTTTGAAAAATGATACAAATTGAACCCGTTTTATAAAGTTATAAAATAGGCCTACTTTCTAAACGCGAATAAATACGCTATGGTTTTCAGCAACTTAAAAAAAAGTGATTGGACTATACATATGGATGTGCATTAATTTATTTTATTTTAGCTATTAATTATGCTCTGCATATGAATAAGGTAATTCAGCTTATCTTCCATTTATATAGTGCTTATTTACTACCAATATTTATTAAATGAAGCCCGCACTTATGTAGGACCTATACGCAAACTAAAAAGTTGGTCTTGTCTGGTCTATTATGCCAGTGACGGGGAGGCCAGGATTAAAGTCCCAGTCGGGTGTACCGAGTTTATTTCACAGTTTTACTTACAGCAAATGCGGGTATATTTCCTCTAAATGTCAACCTTCATAATCCTTACCTTTTTAGTCTAATGAAATAAGGATATCTTGGACACGGTGCAAAAAAAACATATTTTTTTTTGTTTATGGGTCTTAATTTCTATCCAGATCTTACGTATTTTAAATACGCTAATGATGGATTGAGGGAGGTATATTTCTACAAATGTACCCGCATTTGCGTGAAGACTGAGTAAAAAAAATATTTAGGAAGCCCCCACACTCTCAGATACTCAGCACATATTGTAACCTCAAAAATATATTTTGAAAGTACCCACATTTGCATGGAGGTAGAGTGGGAAAATATTTAGGAAAAACCACCCCCTCAGATACCCTGCATATAATGGAACTCCGAATTTCTCCAATAACTGAATAAATTACATTTCTTCTAGATTATACCCTCCTCGTATTTATGCCAATACTGTTATTAAATGTAGGTAGCCCAGATGGGTAATAAGACGTGGAGAATAAAACAGTAAAATATTTTTGGAATTACAAATAAATTGTTACAAAGATAAATAAATTACCCTAATATTTCATTAACACATTAAATGAGATATAAATGCGTTAACCTTTTTTTTTGTTTGCATAACGTTATAAATTGCTACCTCCATCCTTTGCTTCCACTAAACTCCTCCGGTGCTAATTAAAACTCCACGTCAGGTTGGAACTTTTAATCCAATTGAGTGGTTAGCGTAGTCTAAACTCTCCTATGATCGATTCCGACAGTATTAAAGCCTACAGCCCTACCCGAAAGGAACTGACTGTACAGGGAGGGAGGTGCCGCTAACAAAATTACCCCCTCCTTTCCCCCCGGAACCCAACCCACTCAACCTAGACTTCATTCATCCCAATTTGCACACTTAACATGAACTTCTCTTTAGTAACTACGTACTAGTGATTTTACCTTTTGCTTCACTTCGTGGAATGAAAGGGTGTTGATTTAAAATGCTCACCAACGCAGTCAGTTGGTTCAAGAGACTTCTTTATTGCTTTATTTTTTAATCACATCATACTAACTATTAGGTGTATAATCACACATTAATAGATTTGTATATATAGATATATACATATGATATATTTATATAAATATATATATATTAATTATGTTACCCACATCGTTGGCCAGAATGATGAAACTCGTCACTCTTTTGTTGGATAGGATTTTTCAGTGGTGGAAACATTGGAAATAGAATCATGGTTGGATGTACTGAAGGTTGTTTATCCTAAATGGTCTATAAATACTATATCTGCAGGCATATGTGGGTACATTTACTCTAAAACTACACCTTTCTCCCCATTCTCTAAGCATAGCCTATCATTTATATATCCCGAGAGGGGAATAAGAAAGTGGTGGGGAAAAATAAAAAATTAGCTCCACTAATGATCTAAAGATATAGAAGGTAAAATTTAAGAGGTAAATGTTCCCGCGTTTAGGGGAGGATAAATATGAAGAACACCATTTAGGAATAGACACCTTCAGTTCACCCTACCGGTATATGAACCCTGATCTCCCCGTTGAAGACTAACCATACAAAAATTAATGAGATGAACTTTCACACCGTGTCCCCACTGATAAGGAGTTCTTTAAAACCGGGATAAAATTACGCGACTTCAACTTCAAAATAATCGCTATTTCAATTACAAGATACGGTTTGTTAGTGTGATTTGTCCTCAGCCGGCCGTTGTGTTCCATACGTTGGGCGAGAGAATTCAGGTGGGAATACACATTTTATTGTTTTACCTGACCTAGAAGCCAGAGTAATAATTTTCTGTGAACGTTATAGTGAAAAAAAAGACCACATTTTTCTTTTTATTCAATTTAAAAAAAATAAACGAGTGAAGCTGAGATGAATATTAATGAACTAAACAAATATAAATTGAAAAAAAAGAATAAAATAGTATAAATATTCAAGTTAAACGATGTTTATCTCGCTAAAGCTTCGATCATAAATTTAATTCATATAGTTAATTATGGTTGGTTTGTGAATTGAAATTGTGTTGGCAATTAGATTGTAAATCATTGATTGGTAAAAATTTATTTATAAATTGTGTGTCTATTAAATTTACTGCATACTTAATAAGCCCAATATCCTCTCCGAAATTGATAAATATACTCTCATGTGATATAATATTCAAAAACTATTTTTATATTCATATTAACTTTGTTTTAGCACCATGTCCTGCTACCCGTTCGGGCTGTACCTAGATGTACTAATTACATGGAGGGAGAATGAAAAGCTATTTAGGGAAAATCACCCTAAGTACATCCAAACACCCACCTCATTGAAGTAGTTAGCTAACGCGCTGGTTTCATGTTGAACTAGACCGCCGAGGACGGGGAGATCGAGGTTCGAATCTCGCTCGGTGGACTGGGGTGGTTTTTCCTTAATGGCTTTCCACTCTATTTCCACGCAAATGCGGTTTTACTTCATCTAAATAAAACCTTCCGAATTCCTAACCCATTATTGTAATTAGTACTAAAGCGTATAACCCGAATGGTTAGTAAGACGTGGTGCTAAATAAATACCCGACCTAAACAGGATTCGAACCTTTATCTCTCCGTCAGTAACAGTCCAGCCTCTTGAGTGAACGAAGCCTTAAACCATGCTGCCATCGAAGCGGATCAAGAATTTTTGAATATAGTTTTGTGTAAGACATTATAAAGTTACGCATATTTTATTATTAATAATAATTTTTACTTTACCTTGACCCCATGGAGAGAGGCGTATTTTGATCGTCAAAAACTACGACTTGAGTGTTTGATAAATGTTACCGTTTAATGACCCCCAGAAACCGACAAATTGATCTTCATGATGCCATCTGTCTGTCTGTCTGTCTGTCTGTCTGTATCTCGGACTAGAACCAAAATCATTTTACCGATTGGGCTAAAACTGGGTAAATATGGTTTTCATAAAAGAGGGGCTTTTGTAATTATACCTAAACCTAAAATTAAGGATAATAGAAAGCATAAATAGATAGAATCTATTTTCTCAAAATTTTCTTTAACGATTTTGATTAAATTTAGTTAACTGGGCACTAAATACAAACAAAATGGCAATTATTTTGTTCCCATTAAAAATACTTTAAGGGTACTTTTAAATAAGCGATAATTTCCAATTTTTATCATACCTCCACGGCTATTTTAAACACAAAATAATTTTTCACTGTAAAGTTGTAGTACTATTAAATGTAAAACTCTTTTATTTGAAATACATTTTTATAAATTGAATAAATTCTTAGATACAAGTAAATGTATATATTTACGTATTCAGGTCTTTGAAAGTTAAATTGATTGTAATTTTCTTTAGGGGACCAGTGTTGCCAACTGTACGATCTGGATACTACTTTTGATATAATTTCACCAACTGTACAATCCAATTTTAGGATATTTTCTAAAAGTAATATCCTATGACCCGGCTATAAAGTAACAAATTTTACATTAATTATTATTTTTTATGAAAATCGGTGGGTTTATCAATATAATGTCAGAAAGTAGCATCCTACGGGTCAAAATACAATCCATTTCAGGTCCATGTACTATCGCTAGAGACTATAGAACTGGCAACACTGTGGGGGACAGATACGTTCCTCTTTACTCAATGTTTCTGTAACAGTGCATATTATTTCATTTATGCTCTTTGGTGGAGTATTTCTGCAACATTGTATATTATTTCGTTTCACAAACCATAAAGAAGTTTTTGTAATTGTTTCTATTTTAATAAAAAAGAAAGAGAAACTCTGTGTGGTGCATTGTTATCATTTATTTAAATGGTGTTTATCAGGGATTTTATTTTTCAACCGTGAACATATTTCTACTAGCTATGTTTTGATTCTCTGTGACGCAACTTCCTCCCTCTTCCCACCACCCCCTCTTTCACCCTTCCACCTCCTGGTCGTATTATCATGCAAGTAGAATATCACCATTACGAGGGTGACGTTCCGAAAACAGCCAATGCTGTGAAGCTCCTCGACGCGAATACGTAACTACCTACGTCGAAGGCATATTTCGTGCCCCTATAACTTCTCCCAACCCCTTGTTGTAACCACAGCAGCAGCTGCCAAGCGCGTATATTTGAGAATCGCAGCTTTAGCGGTGGTAAAATAGGGTAGTGGAGTGTGTTTATGGATTTCTGATACCCCTCGCAGATCTTGGAAATGAGCCCGCAATGACCTAGATTCGTAGGGATGTCGAGCCAGTCGATTGCTCTGGCACGTATAGGTTAGACAACTGATTAATTATAGACTGGAATTACTCGTCGATTCTTTTAGACTGCTACTTGGACCAAGATATTCCCTCACCGGGTAGTCACAAACAGGGGGGCTTTTGAGGTGTTGGATGTGGTCTTTTTTTAAATATGTATTTTTCATTGTTTAAAAATCATACATTCTCTAACGTCATGTATTTTAATTAATTAAAATTAAAATCATATTGAGCATATGGGCTACATTATTCGTTGCCCATTTTGTGGAAATATTGGCCAGTACTAATGTACCGTTGCCCAGGGGACGCCTGAATGTACTAATAGTACATCCTTTCCGTGGAGGCTCTTTCCATGTCCCGATGAGATGAGGTGATGGTGATAGTGAATGTGAGGGTGTGGAACTAGCGGAAACACTTAAACCTAACTTAAGATTAACTATCCAAACCCTGGTGATAGTTGGGGTGATTCCCCTTTAGGGAAAATTACTTAGAGTATCAGCCGGGAATCGAACTCTGGACCCCTAGGCTAGAAGCCAGGAGCACTGACCCCTCACTATACCATGGGGATGGTTTATTAAAATAGAGTCTCACTATTTTTAAAGCATAACTTTCAAAATATTTACTACTTTTATCGATCTATTTACCCTAGTCGCACTATCATGTTTTGTAAATTGTACTGTACATGTGGTGCCGCCTTGCAAGGAACCCATGAAGCTACATGAGGCCTTACAACGCCTGATCTACCATATTAGACTTAAAACAGACTTGACTGTCAAGTATTGAGTAAGTATGAGTAAGAATACTATAAATTGTAAACTTGAGCTTGCTATGCCACGTAGGGATGTATAGTCATGTGTTTTTTCCCTCGCCTCTCTAGGAAATTACGAATTAAATTCTTCCAAACACCCCTTTTCATGTTTAATTAATCATAATACAGAGCTAGTCAACCTATGGGATATATGAGAAAAACAAACTGCCTTGCTGCAAACACGTTATGAAGATTTGTCTTTGGCAATTAACAGCCATCACCGCTTCGGTGGCGTAGTGGCTAACGCGCTAGTCGTTGAATCTACCGCCGAGGACGGGAGATCGAGGTTCAATCTCGGTGGGTGAACTGGGGGTGTTTTTCCTAATGGTTTCACTTCCTCCACGCAATGCGGGTTTACTTCCTCTAAATTCAACCTCCCAAATTTCTAATCATTAGGTCAATTAGTACTTAAGCGATAACCCAACGGGTAGTAAGACGCGTACTAAATAAAAATAAAAACAGCCATCCATGAACAACTTTGTTTCGAATCCTGTTGGGAGTTGAAAATCTAAATCCCAAATTTTAAAACCATACAATTAAAAATATATATATTTCAATAGTATTCCTTATGGTTGTTATATACGGGTGTTAATCGTGGGCTTAATTTGTGTCAAAAGAATTAATTCAAAGTTTTTGAGAACAAAGTTCTGAGAAATATATTTTTACCTAAGAGAAAATAGTAGAATGGATAAAGTTACATATTGAAGAACTTCATGGTTTTTATGCATGCTCAAGCGTGCTATGGATAGTAAAGGCGTGAAGTCTGAGGGGGGTTATATGGCGCGTATGGGGGGTGATAGGTGGGTACACAAAGTTTTAGTTGGGAAACCTGAAGAAATTAGACTCCTCACTAGCCCAAAATGTCGGTGGGAGAATATTGTGAAAATGTATTTGAATCAGGATGGGTGTCAGTATAAAGATTGGACGGAGGAGATATCTTAGGATAGGATTGAAGTTCAACATACGTTTTGGTGGCCATGAGTTTTCAAAATCCCTATGGCCAGAGGTTTAGTGTATTTTATTAGAAAACAATTTAAAAAATTAATGTTATTTTATTATCTTTAATCAACACCTTCTAGGCCATCAAAAGGAATATTGCGAATAGATTTTTGAAAACACCGGTCACTGTTAGTTTAACTGCCAACTCAAAAGAGTAAATCTAGAGTTTAGGATGTACTCAATATAACATAAAGTTTAAAAATTAATATTACAGCTATTATAATAATTTAAATGTTATCTTAATTAAGGCTGGTTGTGTGTATTAAATCAATCATAATTTTCTTGAATGTCTGATTTTTTTTTTAAAAAAAAAGCTTAATTTGTTATGTTGTTGATCTTATTTATATTGTATATACAAAATTAAAAATAAATATTAAAACTTAAAGCTGTCTTGACTCTATAATATACCTTTAAAAGACTAAAGATATAACTATTTAAAATTGGTAATATGTAGTTTTGTAAATTGATATATCTAATTGCTCAATGGTAAAAAATAGCTTTTCAAAACAAGATAAGTGGAGTTGCTACAAATCACTTCAAGATTATTTGAAATGACTATACATAAGCAAATATTTTTTTTGTTCTCATAATGTTTATATAATCATATGACACATAGTCTTTCGATGAATTGATATATGTATATAACTGTGAGTATATTAAAATGTTTGTATTCTGAATCTACTGTTTTTCTTTAACATTGAAAATAAAAGGTTTCAATTTGTTAATATGCCCACGGTATGTTTTACACTTCACAAAGATAAATTAAAATATACTTTTTTTTAAATTTGATAACATATTTAAATCTAGCACTTGAATTAAAAATGAGTAATCTGTTAGTAGCACCCAATACCAGTGCAGAGATTTGTATTATCAATGTATAAGTGGAAACCATTCTATTTTGCCAAGATTCTACTATAAAAAAAATACCCTCCAGTATGGCTAGTGGTTAACATGAAGCCAACCACAGAATAATACAAAACCCTGAGTTTGGAAATATCACCGGTATGATTCACCCCCGCACACCCCAAACCCCTCTATCCCCCATTACCCTAGAGGATATTTCAAGACTCCATTCCTCTCCGGAGAGTCTCATTTTGTTTTATCTTCCAGGCAGAGATATAGCCCCTACATCTATTTTATACCTCCTCCTTTCCTTTTGCTACCCTGTGAGTCGTAAAGTGGTGCCATGCTCATATGTTATGTGCTCAGAATGACTCCTGGCAAGTATGGACGGAGGGTGGGGAAAAAAAAAAGTATACAAGAGGGAAACAGTTTAGATTAGCACCTAGGGCATTTTACTACTGTCTGCTACACTACTGCTTTGCTCTACGTGGAACTTTAAAATAAGGATTTTTTTTTATTTCAAATCCTTTGAACTAGGCAGAACATAATTTTCTGGTGGTTTTTATTCGTTCCCCCTCCCCCCTCGCATTTTGAACATTTTTCAGCTTAATTTTATACTGGTGTATACACATTTGAATTAATAATACTTGCATGACTTTATCAGAGATAAAAAGTATTTCCTTTAGGCTTTTGATATATATATATATATTATATATATATATATATATATATATATATATATATATATATATATATATAATAGTTGGTGGTATTTAATTTCAGACCAAAATATATTCAGGGTGTATTTGAAAAGAGATATCAAAGCCATAAATAAGTGTTAAATAACATCATGGAATTATTTCTAGTAGTATAAGAAAGTTTAAGGTAAAGATATGTTTAACAGCCTAGTGAATTGAAATTATTTGCCCATTATTAAATTTATTTTTATTTTTTCAAATATATTTAATTTATAGTAACATTTTTATAGAAAGAATCTTTAAGTATATACAAACATGATTTTGTGGTCAACAATTATTTATCATTATTATTATTATTATTATTATTATTACTAATAGCACTGCGTCTTACTACACATTCGGGTTATACGCACTTAAGCTAATGTGTAACGGTAGGGTGGTTGTGAGATGAAATGGAGGACCTAAAGTTTAACGTGAGATCCGAGCCACGGTGGAGGCCTGGCATTCCATACATTCACAAGTTGTGATTAATACACTTCTTATCAGAGGTGAAGGAAGGGTTTGGGCAATCAGATAAATCTGTGCCGGGACCAGGAATTAAGCCCCGGACCCCTAGCATAGAAGTCCAACACCTTACCCCTAGACCACCTGGTCACCTAACGATGATATAATGACAATTAAAAAGTTGTTTTTTGTGCTACTGTCTGACTCTACGTCTGCTATGCTTTACGTCTGCATCTCAGCCTAGAGCCGAGACAATTTTACCGGTAACTTAGTAAAAAGAGTTTTCATAAAATTCCCCAGAGTAATTTGTGTGATTATCTCTCTAACACAAAAATTCTAGGTAATTTATTTAAGAGTTAAGAAAGAAAATATTAAATTTCTCAAAATTCTATTTAAGATTTTGATAAAAAAAATTATCCAGACTTTTTTTAAATAACAATGTAAATGGCTCATATAATTATACCTGGAAAATTACACAGAGTATTTAACATAAGAGGATATTTCTAATTTTGATATCTCAGCAAATTTTTTAGATACAAAATAGCCCTGTCTCACAAAACTGTAGGACTATTATAAATAGAAAAAAAAATTATTTGAAATATATAGTTTTTATAAAACCAATAATTTCTGAGCTATAAGCAAATATACAAATTTTCAAATGGAGGTCTATGAAATGAGTTTTTTTTTGTGCTCTTTGGTGATCATTGATTCTCTTTTTATATCAATTTAGGAAAACATCTCCATTTTTTAAATAAAGGAGTAAGAAATTCTGTGCGCAGCACCATACAGTTTATTTAATTAATTAGTAGCCATACACAACACTTCTTAAATCAACAACCTGAAGGTTGAATTGATTTGATTTCTATTCATCCGGAGCTGGGCATATACTCAGCCCTTCTGCTGGTTAGTGCTGCCTGCACTATCCGGTAGAAATCACATGTACTAGGGTATTTCAGAAAGTGTGTTGGTTCCCTGTTGCCTTCCCCTTTGAACTTATATGAGCGAGTACGAAAGGATCGACCAATTTGGCCAGGAAAGTATTTTCACATACCTTCCATGGTTCTTTTACATGCCACATTCGAAATGGGACTGACGGTCTTACTTTCATCCCGAAGGAAGTTCTGCTACCGATTTTCATCGCTCCAAAAAAAATCTGTCAACCTCAGTTGGGTGAGGTATTAATCATCGGTACATTATATTATATTTTGCCTAAAGTGATGACTAAGAGGTTTAAACCTACTGAGATTTGAACCAACCAACCAAATAAGAGATATCTCTGCTTTTCTTTGAGTTATTTTACTGTCGATCTACTTAAGTTGCAATGCTAACAACAGGGGGAATACTATTTATAACATCTGGTACTTTAAATATAATAAATTAAAATTATTTTTTAACTATAAGTGTATAATTTAAACTTTGTAAAATGTAGCCAAGTAAACATTTTACATTTTGATATTATATCTTATTACAACCACGTACTTTATTTTTTTACCGTGTCTTAGTACTTGTTTGGGCTACAACCATTTATCAACTACCCCAATAGTATAGTGATGAGGAAGGTGGAGTTTTAAGAAAACCTACAAGAATTTTCATCTAAATATAGTGTGAAACCATTTAAGAAAAAACACATTCAGTAAATCCGACAGGGATTTGAACTCCAATCTCCCACAACCAGCACTCCAGCCTAACACTACAGTGACGTCAGAGACCATATCATCACTCATGACTGATTTTTTTCGTTATTTAATTTAATTTATAAAGTATAAAAATAAAAATACATTCATCAAAAAGTACTGAGGTATTTTAATTATTCATTATTATTTTTAGACAACAATAGCCTGGGAAGCATGCTTTACATCAATAATTATTGTAACATAAAATAAGAAATAAAACAGGTGTTCTTCACAACTTATATGTAAGTTTTAACATGGAACCTCTAAGAGATACATTATTTCATTACTTTTGTTTGAAATAATCATAACTTCCCCGAACAAAGTTAGCTAATTAGTCTGTTTTAACAATTAGTAAGACGTGAGGAAAAAACTGATTTTAAGAACCAGTAATCAAAAAATGAAGAATTATTTCTAATACACAAAATAAATAGCACAAAATACATATTAAATAATAAGGTATTTATGTGAAATTATAGCTTACGCTGAAAATAGTACTTATCAAACTTAAGGTTTAGCCACACACATCAAAGCCGTGTTCAGGATGGACGTATTCCGGTTCACGATTAACTCATCCACAACTATACATCGCAGCCAAAAAGTGACTTTTGAATAGAAACAAAAAAAAATCAATATAAGACATTTTTGTGAAAGTACGCTAGTATATTGTCTACAAACAAAGGCTTATGGTGTTTACTATTTACTTTTTAATGAAAACGGCCCGCTGTAGTAAAATAAATCCACCACAATAATAGCCCCTTAATATAAATTATACAGGCAAAATTTTCAACACTACGTGTGGTGGATTGTATTCAAATATTGCAAGGGGTTATTTTAAATATACGTAATTACATTTTCTTGCACCAGTCTTTACTGCCCACCTGAGCTGACTGCATATTTAGTGACAATACTAATGTAAGGATAAGAAAGGTATCACATAAATTAAATGTACTAACATTTGCTTAGAGAGGGGGAAAATATTTAGGTCTCTTAGACTCGGGTCATCGAAGAGGTACACAAGGAAAAGACTATACACAACACATAAAATATTTTTTTAGTACTAATTGAGATAAAGCGTTATGGATGAAGAAATTTGAATCTAGATAAAGTGTACCTACATTTGCGTGGGGGAAATATTGTAAAGCCATTTAAGTAAAACCACTCCCATTACACCCTACTGGGATTTAAATCCTCACCTCACTGTAATCTAATCTATTGCAGGAATGACGCCTTAAATTATTTGGCCAGATCTGTGAAAATTATTTACTTAGGACTTTTACAAGTATCAAAATAATGCGTGGCAGACTGTGTGCATATACCCTCTTGGATCAATTAAAATCCGAGCTACTCTAATATCTAATCGATGTTCTTCGGTGACGTAAATACACTAATAACGCCGTTAGATGGTTCGATTAGACTATTTTAGTTTCAGTTCAGTGTGGTGGGTGGTATTCCTCGCAGGGGATCACTTGGGAAAAGTCATCTACACGTTTATTTACAATAAAGTTATTTGCCATGAAAAATACGTTTTCTTGAAAACGTCAGTACTAAAACTAATGACCTCTGTAGGACTAATTTAAACTGTAGATTTTTGTTGGTTTTTTTGTAAGTCTCTAAGATAAAGAAGTTTTCTTGATAATATAACTTTAACGATGTCTACATTTATAACCAGCTTTGAAGTAAAATATCTTTTAAATGAGTCTTATAAATTCGTCATTATTAATATTACTATCAGTGACAGGAGAATAGTTTGTTTTAACTATACCTCCACCGAGTTACGATGCTCTAACAATTTTTTTTTGCTCAAGAAATCATAGCTAAAACTAGCGTGTAAAATAGATTTCGACCTCTTTTACAGTGAATGCACGTTGGTGGATTTCCATTTTACAATAAAACGTGGATTTACAAGCATGTAATAAAATTGTGATTCGTTGATAAAATGATGGAGGGGAGATGGTATAAGATACTCAAATTATTTTATTTCTGTTCTCTGTAGAATATTGATATGTATATTTATTAATATTTTTATATATATATTGTTGGCTGTAAAGTAATTAAAGATTAAATATTTTATATTAAAAAGTAAATAAATAGCATGGTGACCCAACACATACTTTTTCGCTCCTTTTCCTAAAAATGAAGATAATTTCTCAAAACTCGTAAAATATGTGTAGTGAAATAATATAAATTTTTGCAGAAACACTCCACCAAAAAATATAAACGAAATAATAGGCACTGTTACAAAAAAGTAACATCTCTCTTAAAAAAATCAATTTCCCAAGACTAAATTGGCAATTTCTCTGAAACTATTGGTTTTATAAAATGTTTATTTCGAATAAAAGTCTTTTTATTTCCAAGCATTATACAACTTTGCAATGATAAGTTATTTTGTATCTCAAAGAGTTGGATTGATATTATCAAAATTTGAAAGATCCGCCTATGTTAAGTACTCAATAATTCATTTTACAGGAACAATAATATGTGGCATTTTGTTTGGTAAATTTTTATTGTGTCTAGATCCGAGTTTTGGTCAAAATCGTTACAGTTGCTAAGTGGCTAGAAGGTTTGACTCGTATATCTAGGGAATATGGTCCCGTTCCACGTGGAGATATTGCGTAACTATTTAGTATTTGTATATGGGTTCGTCTTGTTATCTAATTATTTAATAACTAGAAATGTTAATATCATGTTATTTATACTGTCCTATCTAAAGTCAGTTTGTATATTATCATGTGCGGGTGTGATCTTTTTTTAATCAGAAATGACAAGTTATCAAAATATGAAAACCACTTTTTTTATTTTATCAATATTAACTTTGTTATTGATTTTAAAACACACAAACACTAAAGACATACAGACTAACTCATATACAATTTTAATACTCAGCAGAGCAAGAACCCACTTTGGTGAGCGCATGGTCTAAGGCGTCACTTCGCAATAGATTAGACTACTAATAACGTGGAGATTGAGGTTCGAATATCTGTCGGGTGTGCTTAAAGGTTTTTTCAAAAAATTGTTTTCTATTCTCCTTCAAGGTTAATGAGGGTACACTTCCCCTGAATATAAACTTACTAATCCTTAAAACAATATGTGTACATAAACGTATAACCCTAATGGTTAGTAAGACACTGTGGTAAAAAAAAAAAGGAGCAGGATAAAATATGTCAGCTGCGTCTAATAAATTAAGATGCGTTTCAGCTGTTATTGAAGATAAATTAATACAAACTCTTTTTCCGACAACATATTCAAAGCATTACTGCATGTGCTTCAGGTGGTATGAAAGGGGACGCAAGTAAAAAGGTCAGTGTTTTTGAGGGTTTTTATGACGAAACATTATTTTTGGCCAAAATAAATAAAATATTGCTTCAGCACAAATTAAAAGTTTAATTTTCTTCAAATGATGATATCACCATTTGTTAAATATATATCATAAGCATAGTGGCATTATCTAACAAACTTTTTAAATGAAGAGAAAAGGTTGTCATTAAATTCCAGAACATCCTTGACAGATATTCAAGAAATTTAGAGGTCACCACGTGAAGAAAATTAAACTTTATGTTTCTACTGGAGCAATATTTTATTTATTTTGGCAAAAAAATTTTTGCCATAAAACTACAAAAACACTGGCCTTTACTCGCGTCCCCTTCCAACCCACCTTAATACATAGAGTAGTTTATAAAACATAACATATAAAAATGAATACCTATCTTGAAAGTAATTGAGGTTTGAGTCCTTTATAATGAAAGTACTATTCATAAAAAGATCAGACAAAAAAATAAACACATATACACAGAATGAATATCCTCTGCAAATGATTAAAAGTTCTTTAATTCCCCAAGAAAACCTTCGCAACTTCATTTATATTTCATTTCCTATGAGTGCTTCACACCCATTATTTAAATTGGGTTTTACAAATCAACATAGTACTCGCACATACTTTTTTTTTCCTTGTCTTCTAAAGATAATTTTCTGTACGGACCTAAATAGAGGTACATGAAATATATATAATTGTTTAAATTGGATGTAACATTTATAGTTAATCAAATAAGAGGAAAGAAAAATTAAAGAGTGACGATATCAAAAGTTTCTCAACTAACTTTTCTATTGTCTATTTTTTGTATAAACAAAAGCTATTGAATGTACAAATTATACAAACTAAATATAAATAAATAAATTGATTCAGTAACTCTAATGATAAAAAATGTGTACCTTGTTTTAAAACCAAATCCCTTCAATCTGTTTTATCTAATTTGATGTATACTTTGGGATGTTTAAAGTATAATTTCAAATAATAGTTAGATTAAAAATATTATTTTTAATCATTTTAACTAAAGACTTTGTGACGCCAAATTTAATCTAAACTGTTTATAGTTTTATAATCAACCTGCCTCAGTAGCATAGTTAGATAACACGCTAGTTTCATGTTGAGCTAGACTGAGGGGATGGGAGATCAAAGTTCGAATCTTGGTCGGGTGAACTGGGGATGGTTTTTCCTAAATAATTTTACACTTCCTTCCACGAAAATATGGGTTCACTTCCTCTAAATTCAACCTTCCCAATTCCTAACATATTAACGTAATTAGTACTTAAAGTATAACTGAAACGAGTAACTATGACGCGGTGCTAAAAAAGGTACAGAAACTAACAAAACCAGATTTTAATGTTTCAATTTTTTGTTTTGATTGAACATTATTTTAAAACAGTCCACTATAATAATTATATCCTATGTCCAGTAAAAAAAAATCTCAAGACCCAGAAGACCTAGGAAGCCGAAATTTTGCAGGCAGGTATTTGTTAACCCAAGTGGATCCTAGAATACATAGTACCGAGCATATATGTCACCCACGGCAATGTGTGGAATCCAGGCGTTATATAAAATGCCTGACCTTATATATAATGCCCAGAGTGGTTTTGGCAAAGTATGAAATAAACGAATTTTGCTGTTATATTTCATAATTATTTTCAAGTTATTTGTCCTTTTGAAGCCCTGGAATAGCTATGTTATCAATTCTTTTATCCAGTTCTATGTAAGTTTTGCACCATTTTCTTGCAGATTTCACTAGGATTTAAGTTGGTCAGGTTAGGTTATTTTATAATAGGGTAGTTAGGTAAGTTAGTTAGGTTAGGTTAGGCTAGCTATTGTTCTCGGTAATATTATAATGACTGATTATTCTATAAATTTCCTACGAAAAGTATGAATACAACAGCAAAACTAATTAATTTCATACTTTGCTAAAATCACTTAGGAATTATATAGAAAGCTAGGCGTTTTATAGAATGCCAGGTTTACACAAATTGCCGTTAAGATATATGTGTTTATAGACATACGATGTATATCTGATACAAATAATATTTATATTTATGTAAAATAAATCAATTTTTCAAAAGAGAATATTCATTTTTACAATTTACTAATCAGTGCCGTGGTATAAGCGTCGTTGCAATAGACTAGACCCCAATGACGGAAGATCAAATTTGAATCCGGGTTTGATTTAATGAGGGTGGTTTTCCCTAAATTCTTTCCCCTACGCAAATGTGGGTACACTCCATTTAAATTGTGCCTTCCTACTAACAAATCAGCGGTATTAGTTTATAGGTGTACACACTGAACGTATAATCCGAACGGGGTAGTAAGACGCGGTGCTAAAAATAATAATATATAATAATAATAATAATAATAATAATAATAATACTGTTGAAGTCACCTTGTTAAGAAAATTAAACTACATTTTTCTCTGAAACAACCTCTTTTTATTTTGTCAAAAAATTTTTATATAAAAACTACCTTTACCCTTGTTTTCCTACACCACACCTAAAATCCAGAATACAACTCCTGATGCTAGGACTTGTGTCGATTTTTTTTTTTATATTGTTCTGTCCAAGATGACAGTTTGTAAGTTGTACGATGACGTAGATTTTTGTTCAGAAATTGCAATCTAAGTCACGTAATAACATTTCCACTATGTTTTAAATGCACACAATATACAACTATTGTTCCCTTTTGTTCCATTATTTCAGTCGCCAATTACCGTGTGGTTTATTTTTTCCTACTTATATTATAGCAAGGCCCAGGTTTTTTTTTTTGTTTGTTTGCTTCTGTTTCGACAACATAGAATCCCTTGGGGCGAGTTTAAAAAAAAATCGCTGTGCTTTCATTCCTTCCGAAATAAATCTGTGTGTGTGGGGGGGGGGTTGTCGGGGTGAGGTGGTGTAGGGGCAGGAGGGGCGATGTTTGTAGAAAGAGAGACAATAGGCATAGCGAGATTTGCAGACGCTACCTTATAATTAAACTCATGCAATGTTTACATTATAATGTAACATGAAGTAGTCATAATTATTTTATGCGTTGTGAGGATAAGCACTAAACATAATATTGTCCTATTGCAATGACGTGTACTGTAAATTGCAGACTTCATAACAAGAAGGTAGTGACACTGCTAAATGAAATATTGTCCCATTTTTAAAATATAGTAAAGAAAGAATCGTTCGAATTATTCCGTGCCCTAAAACTATACTACCTGTATCGGTGTTCACGTGGAATACATGTAAGTATCATCTAATCTGATTTTCCCTATAATAGTAAGGATTACAACATAGACTGAGAATAAATAAGGGATTTTTTCATCGATGATTTTTACTCTCCTTCCTTGCAAATTGTGATATATTTCTTCAAAAATTTCTTTCTCATCTTAAACTCCCTATCGTAATATGTGGGTAGAAAGAAAGATTCGGGAGCAAAATATATCAAATCAGTAGGATGGTTTAATATGAAAGCTTATATTATATATATATATATATATATATATTAGTACAGCATCTTACTTACCCGTTCGGTTTATACGCTTAAGTACTAATTACGCTAAGTGTATTAGGAATTGGGAAGGTTGAATTTAGAGGAAGTGAACCACATTTGCATGGTTGGAGAGTGGAAAACCATTTAGGGGAAACTACCCCCAGTTCACCCGACCAAGATTCGAACCTCGATCTCCCCATCCTCAGCAGTCTAGCTCAACAGAAAACTAGCGTGTTAGCTAACTACGCCACCGAGGTGGGTTTTATATTTGTTAGTTACGGTTATAGCCACATCTAAATATAATATTCTTTCAATTGTAAAATGATAGCCAGACACTGGAATATAACCCTGGGCCTTTGGATTAGTATTCCAATGCTCTTAACATTGACCTATCCAGGAGTCGTCCCGTCATTCTTCACTCATATTTTAAGGCAGATTCTGTGATGGACATGTGGATATCGTCAGCTACATAGTGAGTGATTAATAATTAATATCGCGACCTATCAAATAACGCAGCCATATTCAATTCGGGAGGTCTTTACGCTACTAACATTACAATGACAAATGTACAAATACTATACCATGATGGATTAAATAGCAAAACTATTATAGTTGTTAAGAGGCGTCCGGATGTTATTTTTAAATTTAAATAATAATTAATTAGTATGTCTTTGTTGCTATTGGGATAATTGAGAATGCTTAAGACAGGATATCCTTGTATGATTTACTTTCGCTCTATCCTTGGTGAAAGAAAGTATTGTGATCGTAAAAAACATCTAAATTGAAACTTTGTAAAATGTCGACGTTTCAAGACCTACCCCCCCCCCCCTCCCCCGAAACAGAAAAGTGATTTTCGTGATTTTTTGGGTATCACAGCCTAGAGGTGAAATCCTTTTACCGATCGGGCTTAAAATTGTTACCTACAATTTTTTTCATAAGGTTCCTCCTGAGTAATATTTGGAGTTAGATATCTAACATAAAAGCAATGGTTATTTTTTGAAGGACAAAAAGAGAGAAAAAATCTACTCTCTCAAAATTTTATATAATGATTTTGTTTGAATTTTGTATTCAGGCCCTGTTTAACTTTAAAAACAAAATAACATATCTCATTTGTTCATTAAAATGACTTTGATTGTACTTTACATAAGCGGAAATATCTTAACATGATAATATCCCCGCAATTATTTGAGATACGAAATAAACCGTTTTAAAAGTTGTAGTACTATTAAAAATAAACATCTTTTATTTGAAATATATTTTCATAAATTTAATAGATTCTGAGCTATAAGCAAACACCTTTTTTTTTATGGCATGCGAAATTGATTGTTACTCTCTTTGGTGAAGAGACATGTTCCTCTTTTCTTAATATTTCTATAACAGTTTATATTATTACATTTATACTATTGTTATTTTCTTTGGTGAACAGGCAAGTTCCTTTTTTCTCAATATTTCTGTAACATGGAATGTGAAATTGATTGTTATTCTCTTTGGTGAACAGACATATTCCTTTTTTCTCAATATTTCTGTAACATGGAATGTGAAATTGATTGTTATTCTCTTTGGTGAACAGGCAAGTTCCTTTTTTCTCAATATTTCTGTAACATGGAATGTGAAATTGATTGTTATTCTCTTTGGTGAACAGACATATTCCTCTTTTCTCAATATTTCTGTAACAGTTAAATTATTACATTTATACTATTCGGTGGAGTGTTTATACATCAATGTACATTATTTATTTCACAAATTTAAGATTTTTTAGTAAAGTCTCTATTTTAAGATGAAAGAGCGAGATAATATGTGTTGTCCATCGTACTATTTATTCTATATTAATAAAATAATATTTGAAAACTGTTTTTTAAATCCCATTATGACTTCATTTGGGAAGTGTATTTTTAATTTAAAAATATTTTGATTCATTAGTAAATTAGGTGTTTGGTGATTTGAAACAACCTTATTTGTCCAATGGTTGGTTATTGAATATGTAGAGTGGTCAATAGCAACTTATAAACGATTTTAATAAAGAATTATGTGCGTGACCTTGCATCATTTTGTTAGTAGTTTAGAAATAAAAATTGACGTATAGTCAGTATCACAAACTTATAAACACTTCCAACTTTGAAAACAAATAATAATCGTTAATGGAAATTTGTAAAAATACTCTTTATCTTTATATAACATATTTTACTTACAAAACTCTAAGAATTTCGGTGTGATGATTAAGGTAATTTGATCATCAACATTTTTATTGCATAATTTTAACACGTATATAATTAATTATAAGCTTTACATAGTGATACAATGATTTCAAATTATTTAAGTTCATGAGTAAGTGGTCAAACTTGCTATTTTATTCTTTTAACTTTTTTCGTAGCATTGTTAAGGCGCTTGGCCCTGTCAGTGCAAGTCTAAAACCTATTTTGTGAGATGGTGGGCGGCAGGGTGTAAGGCGTGGCGTGGCTTCACAATCAACCAAAGTATACTTACGTGCTAACAAGACTAGATGGATCACGTAAACCGTAGATGACACTAGCTACCTGAAAGGTCTTGCGGAAAAATCATAGATTTGGAAATATCAGTTTTCTCGAGAAAGGGTGAAATTTTTATGTTCATATTTTTAACCCCCCTTCTAAGATAATTTATCGATGTTTATTAATTGTTATATTTTCTTATTTTTTGTTATAAAGCTGGCAAATTTATATTGAAAAATGTCAATTTTTATAGATATCTGATCACTGTTAAAATTATATATGTGTGAATAAAAAGTATAACTTAATCAACATGCTTCTATTCTTAAACATACCGTTCCCGAAAAGAAAATTGCAAAAGAATAAAAATTATTGAAGATAAATGTTTGTTCCCATGGCTCTGCATTTCCAAGCCAAATGAAAAGGGTCAATCACCTTAAGGTAAATTAATTAATGTGTGAGGCTGAAATCTAGTATAATCATACATGCATATGAGATGTACATATTTAAATATTTATAGTATTAATATTATCATTTCTATTAAAAATATCCATCTCTGAAAAGTTTTGTTGATAATTCTTCTTCTATTTGAACCAGATCTTCTTGGACTTTTCACGGTGATAAAACAGTTGTTAAAAGACAAGTTAATATTATTATTATTAGCACTGCGTCTTACTACCCGTTTGGGTACACGCACTTACGCTATTGTGCAATGGTAGGGTGATTGTGAGATGAAATGGAGGACCTACAGTTTAACGTGGGATCCGAACCACGGTGGAGACCTGGCATTCCACACATTCACAAGTTGTGAGAGTTAGTGTTGATTCAGAGCTCGCTTTAGTTCTCTTAGTTCACTTAGTTCCTTTAGTTCCCTTATAATCAAGAAGGAGTCAAAATAATTTAAATATTTGTATTTTTTCTTTTTTAATCTCAAGCTAAGGGATATAAGCGATTAGAACAACATTTAGAGTGAAATCCGAATCACTCTTAGCTCACATGTGGTTTGTGTGAAGAGAAATAAATTTTCTCATTTCTTGGGTTCAAAACTTTCGTATGTGTGTGCACTGTCGGGTTGTCCGCATACTTACCCTTAGTGATAGGAATGAGTAAGGTATACTTTAAAGGTAATGTATCCGCATTTACATAAGATGAGTTCAAGAAAAGGAAAATAAGCTTTGGTATAACTGGCTGGGTTTTAAAACCTTGATAACCACTTCAGTGTCCGCATGGTCTAAGGTGCTATCTCGGCCTATACTAGATTGTCAATGATGGGGAGATCGAAATTCGAATGTACAGAGGGTGGTTTTTACAAAAAATATTGTTTTACACTCTTCTTAAACGCACATGCGGGTACACTTCCTCTATATAACCTTTCTAATCCCTAAAACCTTTAGCGTAATAAGTACGTATGAGTATAACCTGAACATATAGTAAGATGAAGTGCTAAAATTTAAATAAAAAATTGAAAATTCATGATAATATGACCATTTAGAAAAATATATTTTTTAGATTGAAAAGTTTCCATTTCCAAGCAGCGTACATCAATTTAGATCAAAATATGTATCAAATCTATACTTACGTTACATAAAATAATACTAAAATAATCAAAATTTACCGAGTGAAAAAAATTACAAAAAAAAAATTCTGAACCGTCAAGTATTTAGACATGACCTGGTTTCTCTAGAAGGCCTCATTCGATTAAAAAAACAACATGCACAAACAAACCAAAAAATACACACCTCTCCACGGTTGGAGCTACAAGCAATAAAAAAAACTCCCTCCTCCTCCGAAAAGCCTAAAAAACCCAATTCTAGCCCAACATCTCTCTTCCAGTATTGAAAGCTATCGGGTCTCATACGCTTCACCCAAACTCTTGAAGCTCTTGATCCAATCAAAAAACATCACTTTTTTTTTATTCCCTTCCCTTTCTCTACCTCATGCATAGCTACCCCTAAAAATTTCCCTTCCTCCTCTCCTTATATTGGAGATAAAAATTATTTTGAAGTGTCGGTACATGTAGTGTGCATGACCACAAAGCTGTGTAGAGCGATCCGCCGTTCTCCAATACAATCAATACATTCTCTACATCTCTTTCTCTCTCTATTTATCACTCCTAACTCTCTCTCTCTCTCTCTCTTTTCCTCTATGTATGTACCTCTAGCTCTTCTAGTATTGCGTTCTGTCGTTCCATATTTATTCATCACCAGTCCCCACCCGAACTTCACCCCCTCCCCCCCCCTTCCACACGAATAGAACGTTGAATTCTATTTGCCTCATATTTCGATTGGGTTTAGAGGGGTTAGTGAGAATGAAGGGAGGGGGTGGGTAGGTTTGGGGTTGTGGGCGAGGTTGAGTAGTATGTGTTGGTACGACATTCCGTTGAGCTTCGTATCTGGTGGTTGACGGACCGAAATATATTTCGTCAAATGTCTGAAAAATGTATAAACACATGCTTAAGAGTCTGACAATCAATTTATTTTTTTTAAGTATAAGGTCTTCCACCCCACCCTCTCCACTTATTTTCAACCCCTCTTATATCCAGCCCCATGGTGTTAGGGGTCATTGCATCTGGCAATGAGCCTAGGGGTCCCGGGTTCAATTCCCGGTTTGTACTTTGGGTATTTTTCTCTTAAGAGGATTTGTCTCAACGTTCACCAGGGGTTGGTGAGTTAGGCTTAAGCTATTTTTAAGATTCCCAATAGCCCACACTTTCATATTCACTGTCATCACATCGTCTCATTATGGACACAGTATACACCCTCCATATATGTACCCTGGTCAATGCTCTGTGCCACCAGAGCGACAAATAGTCTATATACAGGCGACCGAACTGGTTGTCATGTCCCTTTTCGGTCAGTAATGCCATTTGCTATGATTAAAAAAACTCTTATCCTAAAGTATTGGCATAGATAAGGATTAATTCTCGGTCTATGGTGTTGGTAGAGTCGGGAACTATCATGTATTTCTAAGCAATGGATAATTAGTGACCCATGATTAAAGACCTAGCTTAATCTTGGACATCTTTATGACGTTGCCTACCTGTGACGTCACGACAGGTCTAGTTAGAATTTACCATATTAATGAATTAACGTTTTATTCAACGAGTTTTAAATATAAAACGTTGATACAGAAACCACAAATTATTAAATAAATCTAAAAATAGTCCTACAGTGTCACAAAATTATAGTTATTAGCTTGAAATAATTTTTGTAAACGTTTATTTTTATAAATCCTCCACAACATAGGCTATTTGGTTTATTCACGAAGATGTCCTGAAGGAATCTTCCTGCCAGGATTTAGATTAAAAAAGTCCGTGGTGACATATGTATATCTAGAATAGGTAACAATAAAAAAAGGTAAATATAAAAACACGTCGATGTTTTCAAAGTGCAAAATAGTATAATAAGTGTGTAAACTCGTCAGAGGAAGAGGGAAAGGGTTTTCAGTATAGACACAAGAGGCCTCTCAGGATGAACTGATAATTTTCTTCCCTCTCTTTCTATCTCGCACATTGGTGATATTGCTTAGACTGCTTAGGTAAGACAAGTCAAGATGCAAACCCGCTTCGAAAAATAGTTTCGAAATCTCCAAGTAGGCAAAGTCGTTAAAAACGAAACACCCCATGCCAATTACCAAGTGACCTTGGTACCCTTCACTGCCCCCCCACCACCAAAAACCGTCACACAAAGTCGGGATAAAGTTGTATAAAGTATCAGACTTTAAATATACTGAATTCATGATAAGGTTGAGGTTTGAATCCAAGCTCAGGTGCACTGAGGATGGTTTTCATAGCGTGATTTATTATAAAATAGGGGCTTTATCAAAGCCTAAAGCTAATTTGTGTCCATTTTCTTTTTAAAAAAAACTGCTTAACACATCATTATCATTACCTCATAGCAGACAAGTATCTCTAACGTTAAAAAATGTGAATCTAATCTATAATGTACCCAATATATATTTTATATCTATAATTGATATTTAAACAAATACCGAATTCACTTGTGCATTACATTAGATTGAACTAAGGCACTCTAACATTAGTTTGACATATTCGTCCGTGATTCGACCCATGACCTCTTCATCAACAGCAAATCACACTAGACGAGACTGACGTTTGATCCGCGTGTCCGCCGAAGCGGGATATTATTAAAAATAATAATTAATTACTGTACGTTTAGATACCTGAATAAGAAGCTGCGTCTTACTACTCGTTTGGGTTATGTGCTTATGTAAGGTCTGTTCAGCGTAGGAATTGTTTTCTGAAAGGCCTTTTTCCCTACCAGAAAGCTATTATATAGTAGGATTTGGGTAGGAAAAAAGACCTTTCCGAGAGTAGTTCCTGCCGTGAATGGAGTATCTGTGTATTGAACGCGATTTAAGGCTAATGTTTTCAAATTTTATAAGGAAAAAAAATTTTTTTGGCTCAACAGAAATCAAGTATTGCTCCAGTATAAACCTAGAGTTTAATTTTCTTCAGATGGTGATATCAACAGTGTTGAATATCTGTCAAGAGCATAGCGGCACTAGGTGAGAAACTTTTTAAATGAGAATAAAAAGATGTCATTAAATTCTAAGACATCCTTGACATATATTCAATAACGGTTGAGGTCACCATGTGAATAAAATTAAAATATATTTTCTGATGAATTATTTGATTTATTTTTATTAAAATATTTGTTATATAAAGACTGCAAAAATATAATCCTTTACTATTGGTCTATACAACCTCTCCTTGATTTAGGTTTCCAAACTGATTGGTTATTGAAACGCGGTTAAAAAAACTGTCGTAATAATTCATAAAAAGTATAGTATTAATATATATCCATAGCTCTTGAAATAATACAATAGCGATGTTGATTTCCCAATCGAGGTGTTCATATTAACCTCGCAGATATCGAAATACAGATCGAATCCTCTTTCGCAAATACCGTCCTTTACGTTTGGTCTTGAAGCACCTAGGATACAACACGTGATAAAGATTGGTTAATTTTACCCTGGACAAAAGGATGTCCCTCTTTTCTCCCTCTTCAAGTGATGTAAAGAGGGAAGAGGAGATATCGGCACACCAAGCAAGGGTCCTTTCCTCCCCCACCCCCCACTGCCACCCTCCACCTTATACGACACAATGGCTGGTAACGCAAAAGGCTCATGGGAGTTCTGATAAAGAAGGTCACAGTAGTTTATTCGTGGGGTCTTATTGGCCCCTGACCCGATGGAATAGGACTAGAACAAGCTCTGTCGTTTCGGATATTTGCCCCCCCAATGTTACCAGACTTTACTAGTTTAGGAAATTCACAATCTTCAGATCACCCAAATAAAATTAGGTTCATATCGTAGTTCCCGTATCTTAGAACTTATACTTATTTGTTAAAAAAGGAAGGTTTAATTTTAGTTTACGTAGTTATCCCTTCTAAACACGTATTTTTTGTGTGGGTACATTAAAACGAGCCTAGTTTTACTGTTTTGTTGTTGTTGTTTTTTGCGGTAACTCTGAGACACACAGGTGGGTTATTAACGACTTTATCAAGGGAGTAGGAATATAGGAGGTACTTTAGAGGAACATAGCGTTAGGGAAATGAAGTGTAGAGAGAATGTTTAGAGAGCGTAGCGTAGAGAAAACATAGCGTTTAGAGAACGTAGTATATAGAAAGAGCGAAACATCTCCCATTTTAAAGTCAGAAAATACTCAAATTTCGCATAGTACAAAAAAATTATAAACATAGTTAATATATTTCAAATTTAAATTTCAAACTTAAAAAATATAAAAAAGGAAATTTGTAAATTTAGAAAATGAAAAGTTATTTTTAAATAAAAAATTCGATGATTTTAACAAACTTTTTTTTAATACAATTATTTAAATAATGTAAGATCATATCAAAGTTTGCAATTTTCAATAACAAGGTAAAAGATAATAAAACTATTCACACAGTTTTTTTTCCAACCGGTTCATCTATTGCAAGAATAACGTCTTAAGCCGCGTGGGCATCGGTTATTATTATATGAATATAATGTATTATTAATTGATATAAAATTAATTTATTTTCCGTTTTACTTGGTCACCAAGGAAAAACATATATTCAAAATCCAAGGAGAAGATATATTTCAACTTGAAATCTAAAGAGAGCTCTTAATACTGTAACTACGATAAGAACATGGAGGGAGTTTCACTCAGGGGCGGCCCGAGGTAAATTTTGCGTCCGGACGTGATTCCGTTTTGGCACCCCCTTATATGACCACTGTATAAATGAAAAATATTAAAATAATCCCCAAACCTAACGTAGCCTTGGCATGATAAGAAAATAATTTGAAGGGAAACTTCACAAATGGTAGTCATACTCCAAAAGTCTCACTGAGAGATTTTAGGAGAACATTTAGGATTACAAAGAAAACTATAAGAAAGTATTTTGTAGACAATTTTCTTCTCTTTATATCTTTATATGATAAACACTCTACGAGATAATTGCAAACAACTTTTTTGAGTTGACAATTTTTCAAAATGGTGGTTGTAGAAGAACTTTTTAATAGTGTCACTATATTGTATTTTACTAACCATAAAAAAAACTATACGAATATGTCAAATTTCATTTTATAATCATAAACGTGAACGACTTTAATGCTTAGCAACTCCACTAAAGCGCCCAAGCTAAATTAGATTGGTTTGATTAGGATAGGTTAGGTTAGGTTAGGTTATAATGGTGCTCTATTTGGCGCCCCGGATGCCCGGCCCTTAAGCCACCTCTGGTTTCACTGTTTAAAGACCTACTAAAACCATCACAAATAAATCATAGCCACCTTAAATGATTACCACGTGTTCATATTGCGAACTATATGCTAAATACATCCGTCCTCATGCTTAAGGCGGGATGAAAAGGGATGCGATGAAATGTCAGTGTTTTTGCAGTTTTTATTGCAAAACTTTTTGTTGGCTGGAAGAAATAAAATATTACTCCAGTAGAAATATAGAGTTTAATATTATTCACACGGTGATATCCTCAATTCTTGGATATCTGTAATGAGCATAGCAGCATTAAATAATAAACTTTTTAAATCAAGATAAAAAGTTGTCATTAAATTTCAGGACACCCTTGACAGATATTCAACCGTTGTTGAGGATAGCATGGGGAGAAAATTAAACTCTATGTTTATACTTGAGAAATATTTTATTTATTTTGACCCAAAAAATTTTTTGATATAAAAACTGTAAACACACTGACATTTTCTCACATTACCTACAAAACAACCTTAACAAAAAATCATCGCCCGTGTATAAACAATCATACCAACGGGGTGATGTTAAAAAAAGTTATTAAACATCCTCTTGTTTTTTTTTCTATTTAACAAAACTCTGGGAAATGAAACATTTTCATGACATATTTATTGTTTTGCTTTTAAAATAAATTATAAAACAACACCATATATGTATAAAAAAACATCAATATATCTATAAAAAAAACTCTTTTTATCAGATTGGCCTGCCATTTTTTTTTATTGACACAAAGCTTTACCTTCGTTTACAATTGTAAACCTTTCATGAACCAATTTTATACAACTAATGAATACACGTGTAAAAAAACTCCTGTCACTGTGAGTTTTAAAGGCAGAATACATATTTAAGGTACTGTACCTTAGTTTGAACCTGATCGACGACTGAAATAATTACGTATTCTTTATAAGTTCATCATATATCTAAGATGTTGAAGTTCTTGCTGAAAAGATTTAATTTGTTATTCTAGATTAATATTTGATAGCCTTTAATTGTTATAGATCCTAATTTAGAAAGTACACGTTATAATCACTATTTTAGATGTATATCTACTAATATATATAAACACTATCCCTAACACTCACACACTTAATTTACCAATGTCAAATTAAACTGTTTTTAGAACGCATAAAAATAAATTGTACGATACAACACACAGACGTTCTTACTCCTATAAGTTTTATCTAAATTATACTTCCTTATAACTCGTTTAGGCTCCTTGTACACGGGGCAACTTGTTGCATGCAACCAATTGGCGAAAAATGTAAAAAAAAAAGTTTATATGAAAACCATAACACCAGGAAACTTCAGTCACGTGATTGGCAATTAGTTGCAGACATTCTCCATGCAGAGAAACTGCACGGTCAACTTTAAGTTGCCCGTACTCGAGCTAGGGCGGTAAAATTATATACATTTATTTTATCTTTTTGGTAACACAATGGTAAAGAGAGCATCAAGTTCTTGCAAAGATCATTAACTAAATAATATACACAATTATTGAAACATATTGAGAAAAAACAATCTTTCAATAACTAGTAATGGTTATAAAAATTTCATTTTTACTTTCTAATATTAAGAGAAAGTGTTGTTATATACTACCCATTTGGGTTATAGGCTTATATACTATTCACGCTTATGGCTTTAGGGATGAGGAAGGTTATATTTAGAGGAAGTGTACACACATTTGCGTGGAGGGGAAGTGTAAAATCATTTTGGGGAAACCAACTTCAGTACACCCGACCAAGATACGAACCTCGATATTCTCCCCATCATTGGCAGTTTAGTGTACTGCGAGAGTGGCACCATAGACAATGTGGCCACCAAAGCGGGTAAAGTTGTATTAAAATTATGTCAAACTCTGATCAAGTTATAACAAATCACGAATGTAAAAAAAAAACTAATAAAACTTATTATTTTTACTATTAAATGGTCAAATTAAATTAAATTCTTAAACATTAGAGATTACAATTCCGTCCCTTCACTACAATACACATACATACATAATATAGTTATATAAAAAACATATATATATCAGGTAAATTTTCTAGTTCAAAACAATTAACAAAATATGTCCTTGGTTCGATGCCTGAAATATTCCCCTAGTATTTGATTTTACTTTCTCGCTACAGAAAGAGGCTGGTGAAGATCTTAAAAGTCACCCTCACAATTTTAATTTTTTTCCCCTCCTAAGTTTTGATTGTTTAAGTCGTTGATAGTCAGCTCTGACATTAAACCGTTCAAATAAAAACAAACACATTAAAAATACTTGAGTTCCCCATTGTAAGAACAGTAAAAAAAAAAGTCGACCATGTTTGTAAACTTAGATCTACTCTTAACCCTTTAGTCTTCCACGTTCAAGACAAGAAGGGAAAGTATTTTAATTGAATTTCCCCTTCCCTTCTGATCCTTCCATTACATTCACTTCCAAACACTTCTACCTTCCAGTCCCACTTCACCCAAAAAAAAAAAAAAATACCCTTCCCAAATCCCTTCTTCCTAGAGAAAAAAATATACACCCATGAACCCCGACCTCCATCACACCCTGAGGGCAAAAATAGGATTAAAAAAATATGGGTGGGTCATATATCTATGCTTGCCTGTCACACGGGAAATTATCGGCCCCATTTGACCAATTTCCTCTTTTAGCTTGTAGCTGAGGGGGGGGGGGGTTTGAAGGGTGGTAAGAAGGGGGTTAGAGGGTATTGAAAAAAAAAATATGAAGGCAGGGGTGGATTGGCGCAGCAATGACTTTTCGATGGCAGTGACGTGGAAAGTATGTAACGATCTTTTTTCAGTTTCTTGTCGCTAGTCTTCACGTCTTACGTGAAAAATGAAACTCTTCCATACACGGGTATTTTTCACTAGACGGAAAAAAAAAAGGGGGTGGGTAGGGTTGAAGGTTGGGAGCTCTCCCCCTATTGCACCTTAAGGGATGAAATGTAAGTCTTGGTTCACTGGTTTTATGAAATTTGTGTGATGGTTTAGAGGATAAAGGGGGGGAGTGGGTTTTTTTACAGTGTGGTTCATAAAATCGTGTGATATGGATTTCAGTTTATCGACTTTTAAACTATTCCGTTATTAAAAATGAAAAACTATTCGTTGAATAAAGTGTTAGAATGTAAATTATGGTTGATTATTTTTCATCTTAGAATTCAAAAGTTATTTCAATTCATCTGTACAAAATACAATATCTTTGTAAAAAAAAACGCTTCAACACTCATTTGATCTCGAGTTTTTTTATTCCGTTTTTATGTTGACAAATTTAGGAAAAGATTTAGTCGCAACTTAAAACCAAATCATGATTTTAACTCTATATCTAAATTAAAGTTAGTTTACTGATTATTTGTAATTCTTTATTCCTAGGAACTGGCTCTAACGCTAATTTTTTTAGTACTACACCTGTTCAGGTTATATGTATTTTTGATAATTATTACAATGGGGTAGGGATGAAGAAGGTTGGATTTAGAGGAAATACACACGCATTTACGTGGAGTGAGAATGGAAAACTATTTTACGAAAAACTACCCTCAGCACACTCTACCGGGATTAAAACCCCGATCTTCCCATCATTGGCAGAACAGTCTATTGCGAGATTTACGCCTGAGACTATTTTATCAGTGAACTGATTCTTTTGGATTAAACCTTTAATATCTCTTGGGTGACCTGGTGGTCTAGGGGTTAGGTGTCAGACTTCTGTGCTGGGGTCCGGGATTCAATCCTTGGTCCCAGCACAGATTTATCTGATTACCAAACCCTTCCTTCACCTCTGAAAAGATGTGTATTAATCACAACTTGTGAATGTGTGTGAATGCCAGGCCTCCACCGTGGTTCGGATCCCACGTTAAACTGTAGGTCCTCCATTTCATTTCACAATCACCCTACCATTGCACATTAGCATAAGTGCGTATAACCCGAACGGGTAGTAAGACGCGGTGCTAATAATAATAATATCTCTTGTGTTGAAAGTACTATTAGAAACAAATTACATACTATAAAATTGACCCAGGTCTACATCGGCACGAACTAAGGTACAACTCTCTTCTAATATGGTTTGTCGGTAAAAGTAAGTTCAGTGATTAAAAAAATCCCGGTTAGGTGTAATGAAGGTTTTTTTACATCAATGTATTTTCACGCTTCTTCTACGAAAATGCATACACATTTCCTCTAAGATTAACTATACTCATCTTTCCGCATGATAGTAGGGATTCTGAAAGCTCGAACGGTTAGTAAGGAACCGAGAAATAACCCAATTTAACTTAAATGATTATACACTATAAAATAACTTTTAAAACTTCATCTTTAAAAAAAAAAAGTCTTGCTTCTCGTCAGGGTTATACAAGTACTAATTATGCCAATGTGCCACAGATGAAGAAGGTTGAATTTAAAGAAATTTACCCAAATTTTCATTGGTGGAGATTGGAGAAACATTTGGGAAAAACCTGGCCCTACCTGGATTCGAATTCCAATCTCCCCGTCAATGGCAGTCTAGTTTTTTGTGAAAGTAATTCAAATTCCAGCCCGGTCTACTGAGGGTGATTTAAGAAAAATAAGGGTACAATATTACACCATGCAAATGCGGGTACACTTAATCTAAATCAAACCTTCCTTATCCCTAATACACTAGAATAATTGGTACATTTGCGTACAAACCGAACGTGTAGTAAGATGCGGTGCTAAAATAAAAATCATGTTTTATATATTACAATCCTTTCAAAGTGACTCACCTTCACTTGAATCGTTAAAGAGATTGAGCTGGAATTTAAATTTATTGTTCCTTTAAAGGGATTTAAATTTATATTTGGCTTCCTTACCAGACTACTAAGAGTCCAAACGTAGGTTTTGGCGTGTGCATCCTTGGGTTATTTAAAAGAACAGCCTTGTTAAAAAATTCAACCACTACAGTCCTGGTACCTAGATTCACTGAGAATATATTTGCTGGGATATAAATATGTATATTTTTCTGTTCAGAGACAGCGCTTTATAAATATATATCTAAAAACATGAGGTCAGATACTGTATTATAAGATGTTATTGGTATACAAATATTAAAAAACTTTAAAAAATGTGTAAGTTGTTGCATGATCTAGCACGTCACTCTCATGTTAGGCGGGATTGCCTGTGAAGGGGGAGGTCAGGGTTCGAATCCCAGGTATTTTTCCTGAATTGTTTGTCACTATCCATCCAAACAAGTGCTAATACGTTTATTCTTAACACTATCCCATACGTATTCCTATTCCATAAGAGTAATTAGTTTATACGCATAGCCTAAAAAACTATTAAGACGCGACCAAAAAAATGATTCATTTTAACTAGTAGCTGTGGTCATGCGGATAAAGGTGTTAGTCTGTATTAGTTATCTTAACTAGTAACGAGAATATTTCAGTTCAAATACCAGCTGAATATAATGAGGTAACTATTAGATTATATATATTTATCTCTCTCTCCTTGCAAATGTGAGTACATTTATGTAAAACTATACTTTAAGCATCCTCACTACATTAGTGAGGATAGGTGAAAGACTGGTAAGCCTATGTTTTGTAGGACGCAGAAAAGGAAAAAAACAAGCTTAACCTATAATCAAATAAAAATAAATTTAAATAATATATTGAAATAATTATACATAAGATTTAATTATTTTCAATGCCCGTTATTAAATAAATATCAATCTAACATGATTTGAAAATAACTTAAAAATTAATCAGTCATTATTTCTGGATTTATTTTAGAGATATTTATTTGTAAAATTTGTGAAAATATTAAAAATATTAACTATGTTTGTGAGCTCATGTTTCAATTGCAATCACCTGAATAGCTTCAAAGTTTTAAGCACAAGGCCCTGTTAAAGACATGAGATGAGCTTTATAATGCGGTATATGAAGTTTTCTCCTCCTCTAAAAATCAGTGAGTCCGATGGTAGGTTACATTAAGAGGAAGTGAACCTGCACTTGCGTGGAGGGAGAGTGTAAAACCATTTAGGGAAAACCGCCCTCAGTTCACCCGACCAACCAAGTGTGTGTTTGTTGCCCTAAAAATAAACAATTTATTATTTTGCATTTAATTTATCACAAGATTTACAGTAATAATTTCTATATGAATTTTAAACAGTTGTTAATAATCCTGAAACACGTTTCGGTGGACGTATGGTCTGGGGCACTACTCTCGCAGTAGATTAGACTGCCGATGACGTGGAGATTTAGGTTAGAATCTCGGTTGGGTGTATTGAAGGTAGTTTTTCCTAAATGGCTTTACAGGCAAATGCCTGTACACTTCCTCTAAATATAGCCTTCGTCGTCCTTAAACCCACGAATTAGTTTATTTATATGCGTATATTCTGAACAGTTGATAAAAATAAAATTTAAAAAAAATCTTGTTAAAATGTATAGACAGCATCCTTCAAGAAACTTAAGATAGTTTGTCCATAAGGAATCTACTTAGCTTAAGGGTCTTGGGCTCAAATCTCAGAACGGCAGAGAAACCTTATAATTGGTATAAATAGATTTACAATGCGTTAAGGTTTAAAGGAATGGTTATTGTGGTTGTTATAGAGTAAGCTATTTTTAAAAGATTTGTTCAAAATATGCCAATCATTGGTCACGTTGTGTAAGGTGGTAGGCTCACATTATACTGGATTGTTTCCTCGTGTGACTAATTAATTTGGTTTCCCCATCTTCCCTCGCACAAATATTGGTAGATTTTATCAATAAATTATTTATTAATCCTACCTCACAGATAAAGTCTGTAAATTAACCACGTTTTAAAACGTATGACATAAATAGCTTTCAAGTTGAATACTTATAATAAAATAGCACAAATCAGCAAATATAAAAATATATTATAGTAATTACATTAAATGCTGTAATGAAACATAAAAATATCATATTAATGTTGGAAGAATAACAGGAATAAATTATCAATTATTTTATTTTATATATAATATAAAGTTTTCAAATTAATTTCTCAAGTTAGGTTTTGCTAGTTAAGTATATACCACGTCTTGGTATGTTAGTAAAGTCTAAAAGTGTCTTAATTAAACCGTCAATTTAAATAGTGTTAATATTTTAGGAATCCTGTGAAAGTTAAAATAAATCTTATTAATTTATAATCAAATCCTAACCTTTGCTGACTAGCTAGAAACGATTTCAAATCGAATTTGGGTAAAACAATGGCGATACCCCCACTTGAATAATTTATAGTAAAAATGTTTCAGATAAATTCAAAAGGAATAAAGGTTATTAAAATATTATGATGGCACTATTTACTATATTAGTGGGTCGATATAAGCTATTCAAAAGTTTGCATTTGTTATTATTATTTCAAATTATATTCTGCACTCACTTTAGATTTTATACCGGATTTAAATTTTTCAAATTACAAGATTAAAATTTTGTAACAGATTTTAATCTTAGTTAAATTTGGAATTTTGAATATTTGAACATATTTAACCTTTATTTTATTTGTTTTAAACTTCAGCTCTATCTGTTTTGGTCACGGTTTTTGAATTATTTATAATTTACATATTTTGAAAGTAATATGCAAATTTCTAAAATTAATTTCATTAAATATATGTTGAATAACAAAACGATTATTTTCTAAGCTTTCAGTGAATTCAAATAAAAATGAAATATGTTTTTATCAAGAGAGGAATGGAGGGATTTAGGAAGGTAGCGCGAACAATATATTTAAAAAAGTTAACTGAGACCTCAATATTTAAACATATATATGTATTGTTATAAAGTCAAATTTTTTAAAAGTAATGTCGGTCTAAATATTGAAAACTTTTTATAGTCTGCAAAACACACCTGCTTCCCCTAAAAGCTTGCTTTCAAATAAACGGAATCAATATTCAATATTGGTTGTTTTTTGCATTGAAAAACGAATTCAGGAAGAGTTTTATATTCGGTGTATTATTTTACCAGAATATATTTTATGAGCAGATGTACTGTAAACCAATACATTTATAAAGGGTTTTTAAAGATATATTATATGTAACTAAAACTACAAAAATATATAGCATTTAATTTTTGTTTAATTGATGTTGAACGTTATAAATTCTACTAATGGGACTATTTAATCAATGGAATTACAGTTAAAATAACATAAGAAAAACCACTTATTACAAAAAGACGAAATAGAGCAAAGAAATTAAAATTTCTCGTACTAGACTAACAGCGTAATGTCTTGTAAAAGTTCATAAATATAGGTTTTTTTTTACAAAAACTTTTAAGAACTACATTTAATATTAACTCATCACTATAATAAACAATTTGTGGAGTTAGATTATAAATATTAAAATTTAATGGCATATCTGTATTGGCTGTGATTGAACATCTGACAAAGTGATCTCTTAATTTTTGAGCTCACTAATGGTAGAACTAGTATGTTTAATTATTTTAGCAAATAATCATTCATGTTTTCCAGAAAATAAAATAACGTAACAAGTAGATTACTTTAATCAATTTTTTTAAATAGAAATAACATATATTATTTACTCACACTTTGAAAAAATATAGTTTGTCTAAATAATGTTATATTATATTGTGTTTATTTATTTGGTGTAAAATATGAACTTTTTTAAATCATTGGATATTTATCACAAAAGCTATAAATTAATCTTTTCTGGACAAAACCACTTAACGGTAGCCCCAGAAAGTATCATAGAAGAATAATAGAACGAACTTATAAGTAAATAATAAATAGTTTAAGACATAATATGTGCCCAAACAATTTTTCAAAAGACCTTAAATTAACTGTCACCCGCATCAGGGGACTCAACTGCTGTTGACGGGGATATCTGTGTTAAAATCCGGGTAGATTACCTCTAGAATGCTTCCTTCCTCATATCTACCCCTTTAGAGTGATTATCATTTAGTCTTATAGCCTGAACAGGTAGTAAGATTTGGTGATAACCAAAAAAAATGTGAGTTTGGATGGATAAATAATCAATATTTTTTCGGATTCTCACTTGTAAATATTTTCACTGGAATAGTGAACCAGACATTTTAATTAAGGGCGTAATGCAGTGAATGAGATTAATCAAATAAACAAATGTACTTGAAACTGATTTTAAAACTATATAATACTGATTATATAGTGATGTTTAAATACATCATCCAAGTATTTGATATAATAAAATATTATCGATGGTAAATACTTTCTCATGAAACGAGATTCTCGGAATTTTGATTTAGAAATAAATATTTTGATGTATTTTACATTATCATGAATTCCAAATATGTGTGTATAAATTTTTTCCATGATTTGTTTTTAAGTAACCAATGATTTAAATATAGTTGAAAACAGCCCTTTGGTAATGAGAATCAGTCCTGTAAGGGACATGCTACTTGTATTATTTAAAACTATGTAAGAATAAAGCCATATTAAAATACTCGCTTTGGTGCCTACATGGTCTAACGTGCTATACTCGTGTTGGACTAGAATGCCGAAGACGAAGAGCTTGGGGTTCAATCCCGGTTGGATGTATCGAGTTCATTTCCTAAATGTTTTTCCACTTTCTTTACGCGCAAATATGTGTGCACTTCTTCTAAGTTAAACCATCCTAATCCCTAACACATTAGAGTAATGTGCATAGGTGTATAACCAGAACGTGTAGTAAGACGTGGTGTTAAAAAAATAGCGATATTTCCAAAAAATAATTTGTCAGGTGTCTATTATTTTAATAATTTCTTAAGAAAAACAAATACATATATTTATTTATAAATTAAAATCCTAACAAATACCCATTTTGAACTGAATTGTTAGAGCCATTTCTTAAGATATATAATTTCTTAAAAATCATCAATAAACATCCCTTAAACGAATTTCACCACGAGAAACCAGTTCACACTTTTTTATGTCATGCCAAACATTCCACAGATACACATTTTAAACAAAATTATTGGAATGATTTTCAAAATATTTCAAATTTTGGAAAATCACTCATACCCTTTAAGGAATTGTAACTAAAATATAATTAATTACAAAGTGTTAACTGTTAGATAACACAATCCATGGATGTAAATTTTAAACAAAAACGTTAAAACCATTTTTGAAAAATTTGCAGTTAAAACAAATCACGCATTCGTATACTATCCTTAATTGTGGGAACAAGGCTAAAAATAAAATAAAAATACCTCAAGGTATTTCCCTATGACATCTATATATCAAGTTTTAACAAAATCCATCAAACCGTTTCGAATATGTGGCCAGGGACAAACAGAATGGTAAAATCTTCTTTTTCGAGTTTTGACACATAAAGCGTAAAGATACATCATAATCTCGTGGCCTAAAATTTTCAAGATTACATTATTTTTTCTAAAAATGAGAAGGAGTAAAATATCATTAATTTTAAAGCGCTGACTAAAGTAAAATTAATTAATAAGTATTATTAATGAAATAGTTTCATTTTATCAAGTGATATTGAAAAAAAGGGGGGTTAAATTTAAGAACCACTTTAAGAAATTAAAATGCTGTAATTACAATCCTTTGTGGATCTCTTAATTTTAAATTTATATCATCCAAAATTATAATTACTTTATTTGCATTTTTTTGCATTTTTTACTAACTTAGAATTTTTGGTGAAATTATGATTTATGTAGTTTTATAAGCTTTATAAAATTAATTTATAATACCTAATTGCTATATTTTATTTTTCTTTCAACCTAGTACATAATGAAATAAAAATTAGCTGCACAGAATACACACTCTCTAATTCTATGTTCGAAAACAAGTTGCTTAGGAAGATATTTGGTCCAATAAGGGTTGAGGCTACTAAGGAGTAGATGAAGTTACATATTGATAAGTTACATACCATGTACTCATCACAAGACATTGCTAGGATAATCAAGTCTTGTAAATTAAGGTGGGCAGGATATGCATTGCGGATGGAAGAATCTAGAATTGTATTCAGGGTATTGACTGGCGAACCTAATGGGAAGATTCTATTGGGAATTCCTAGACGTAGATGGGATATATACGAAATAGGGTGTAATGAGATGGACTGGATAGAACTAACACAATATAAGGATAGGGTGTAATGAGGTGTGAACTGAAATATAATATAAGACTCAAAGATAGAGATATGGTTTAATGAGGTGAACTGGATATAATATTAAGATAGGGGTATGGAATGATGAGGTGGACTGGATATAATTATCTCAAGATAGGGATAGGATGTAGTGAGGTGGACTGGATAGGATTAGTTCAATATAAGGTATGTTTAATGAGTAACTGGATATAATTAAATCAGATATGGATAGGATGTAATGAAGTGTGCTGGATAGAACTAGCTCAATATAGGGATAGGTGTAACGAGGTGTACTCTATAGAACTAGCTCAAGATAGGGGTAGGGTGTAATGAGGTGAACTAGATATAATTAGCTCAAGATTGGGATAGGTGTCGTACCTGTGTAATTGAAGCAACCAACTTTCTAGCTCCCATAGCCATAGAGTAATTAAGTAAATAAATGTCAAAATATTTTACCATTGGTTTACACATGGCTTAAGGCGTTAACTTCATCTGATCTAGATTTCCGGTAATGGAGAGGTTGGAGCTATAATCCCAACTGGATATTCTAAGAACTTTTTTTCACACTAGATTATTTTCCACTATCCTTCCACAGAAATTAAATTCATAATTCCTATAAAACCTACCTTCCTTATTCCTACTACATTGGTGTAAATATTTGGGTAGTATTTGGGTGATATGTGGTACTCATAAATAATAATATTGATTATAGTAAGATGGTTAAGTCTTTAGTATTGATGAATTAATATTTTTATATAAATAATAATTAACTTTCAGTCTATAAAAAATATTTAAGAGTGTGTTAAAAAATTTTCCGTATAATTACGATTTATGTGACGTTTAACACGTTTTTTTAAATAATAAAGTTAGGCCAACAGATTATGAGGTATATAAGGGAAATTGCACACGCATCTTCGTATAGAAAGGATGGAAAAGCTACACCTGTCAAACTAACTTCAATTAACCCATCGTGGTTTCAAATTCCTACCTATCCATCATCAAAATATCTTACAAAGTGCAATGCAAATCTAATATCGTTAATGTCACCTCCCTCCTTCGTGGGACTAATCTGTCAGGATGTGTTGCTGTCGAGGATAAGGATGGTGACCGGATATATGTATGTGGGTTCGGATTTGGTTTTTAAGTTATTATTGTACTACTTTGCTCTACTACAAAATATGATGTTGTAAAGAAGTTACTAAAAAGATATAAAAAGATTTGAAAAGACTTACTTAGAAGTTAGTGACAGAACGAAGTATAGTAAGGAATGCTTAACCAAGGGCCTGACTGACACTCTAGGTGGTCTTACACGGCTATGAACTCTGGTACCTTGGGTACGACGGTAGCCCCCAGCACACGTACTCGACGATCCGGCGTCCTAACCCACGTCGTCCCCAAAATGGGCAGAGTGATCACCCCTAGAATCGATGGTGGATTATCAGCCCTGTTAGCTCGAAGAATAGTAGTCTACTATTTATACCACAGCTTGGCCCGATTGCAATTCACAATTCAAAATAAACAAACACCCCCAATTTAGGGCATGTCGATTACATTAATTTGTTTTAGATATTAAAAAGTATATTTAAGATATTTAAAGCATACTTTCTTAAATGACTGATTAGTTCATCACATGGCTTACAAACTTAATTAATTACAGACTAAATACAATACCCAGAGTCCAGAACGGCAATTTACCACTATAAGAGTGGTTGTCGCAACTAAACTCAGGATAATGTGTTCGACATTACTGGGAATCGAAGTTATGATACTTATTTCCGCGGAGAGATGTGATTATGACTGATCTAGATTTTAGGTTAAGGCCTTTAATCTGATTACTCATCAATGAAGTTAAAATAAGTAAATAAAATTATTATTATTATTACTAGCATCGTGTCTTACTACCCGTTCGGGTTGTACGCACTTACGCTAATGTGCAATGGTAGGGTGATTGTGAGATGAAATGGAGGACCTACAGTTTAACGTGGAATCCGAACCACGGTGGAGGCCTGGCATTCCTCACATTCACAAGTTGTGATTAATACACGTCTTGTCAGAGGAGAAGGAAGGGTTTGGCAATCAGATAAATCTGTGCCGTGACCGAGTATTGAACCCCGGATCCCCAGCACAGAAGTCCGACACCTTACTCCTAGTCCACCAGGTCACCTATAAGTAAGTAAATAAAATTAATTTTTATATATACAGTGGAGCGTCGTTAATCCGGATCGATCGGGACCGGGACCCATCCGGATTACTGAATTGTCCGGATTTTCAAATGTGCTTTCAATAACTGTATACATACGTAATGTATTGACTAGAGGATACATGACGCTCGGGAGTCTAACTGTATTGCAAAATAGAAGCTGAAGGCTTCGAAAAATACAGTATAAGTAATAATAAAGTATATTGAATAAGAACATGTAAATTATGTCATTTATATTAGTAACTCTACAATACTTTTTAGAAAAAAAACCCAAGAATCTACAGTAATTGATGGAAACTTACTGGGTAAAAAAGTCCTTAATTGTTTTTTGTACAAGCCTTGACCTGCTCTCACCACCGATCCGGATTTGCGACGCTCCGGATTTTTGACGTCCGGATTTCCGACGCTCTACTGTATATTTTTTATTTTATTTTTTTATATTTGTTAGAAAGTGAAATTATTGAAACGTTAAATTAATTTTACCTAAAAATTTGTTATGATAACTATTTTGTTAAAAAACGTGATAGTGTTCTTGATAGAGTTATTTTTATTATTAAATTTTAAATAGTTTTTTTCCCATGACTTTGAAATCGAAACTAAAACTTACACTGTGTTCTGGAAAGGAAAAGTAATGCAAAAGTTTAACAACTCTTAAATCACGGTCAAACATTTTACAAAGTATCCATTTAGCAGTAAACGTTCTCTAGAGGAAGGGGGGAGTACGGGGGTTTATGTCATCAATTAGAGTGAACTTTTTGAGGGGGGATAGAGGGGGTTAAAAGGCGTCGCAAAGCTTTAGAGGGGTTTTTTTTTGGGGGGGGGATGCAAGTTTAGTAGAAGGGTCGGAAAGGGTACGTGTTAATTGATATATGCCTTGAAACAATTCTAGAGGGTGCGGGACCACACGTCCAATATGGCGACCCATTAGATCATACTCCACCTTTCCCCGACCACCCCCACTTGACGCCCGACTACCCTGGGCCAGGTTCAGGGGTTGGGCCAACCCACACCCCCCAACCATCCCCCTTCACAACCCCCCCCCCCCCGAAGCGCCGGTAAGCGAGGGGTAGACGAAAACAACATTAACAACGACTGCTTCCAGGCGCCTCAAGATATTTCAGAAGGGGTGGAGGAAGAGAAAGTGGGGTTTGGAGGGGGAAGAGGGTAGCTCCGAACAACAAGACCTTTCCACTTTGTATTATTTTCACTTCTTCCATCAACTATTATGTTTTTTGGGGTATAAAATAAATAACACTTGCTTATATAGTAATATATGGGTCCATTTCAGTAGAACTGTGATGAAAAAAATCACCACAATATATGTCATTTTAATGTCGAGTGAGGAGAGAAATTTAGATACTCATTTGACTTTTTTTTCCAGTTAATCTTAGGTGATTTTTTTTATAACCGCGTCTTGCTACCTGTTCCGAATATACGCATATATGATAATTACTTTAATGGGGTTTGGATTAGGAAGGAAGTATTTTAGAGGTAATATACCCTCCTTTACGTGGAAGGAAAGTGGGAAACCCTTTAATAAATTCCATCTTCAGTAGACCTGACTGTGATTCGAAGCCCAATCTCCCTGTAATCAGATGACCAGTCTAAAACAAGAGTGATGCCTTAGACTATTTGGCCATCAAAGCAGGTAGCATCTTTGTACCAGTTTGGATTATTTGCATGCATTAATAAATATTATAGAATAGGGTTGAGGAAGGTAGAGCTTTAGATGAAATGTACCCCAATGTCGTGTAGAGAGAAAGAAAGAAAGTTAGAGAGAGTGAGAAACCGTATAGGAAAACCATCCTCAGTAAACCCGACTTGGAGTCGAACTAATTGCAAGTGAGGTAAGCTTGTTTTTATTTATTTAGCAGCATGCGTTTTATTTTCATCTAAATCATTCAAAATATCAACCAATCAAAGAAACGCATTTATGGGCTCGCGGTTCAAGGTGTCTACGCCATCTGTTCTGGTTTACCGATGATGAGGGATATTAGATTCTGAATCTTGAAAGGGTTTACTGAGGATATTTCCTCCTCCCTCAAAATAAATGCGGTTACACATCTTTCAAAACTCATCCTAATTCATCCCTACCTCATTAGTGTTAATATGTAGATAGTAAAATGCGGTGTACATAAAAAAAAAGTCTAATCGAAGTATGAGGGATGCTTGAAGGGAAGCTTTTAATGAAATTCACAAGAATTATTTTGTAAATACGATGGTAAACCATTTATATAAAAATAGCACCAGCCAACTGATTGGGATGAAACCTAATTTTATTCAGAGTCAGGCATGTTAGCCACTAGATTAATCTCTGTAAATGTCTATGGAGAAGATAAATAGATGTTACATTTTGTGAGACAACATCAGTGGCCACATGGTCAAGGAATTGGTCTCATCTTGTCTGCTATTATTATAAATACTTCTAAATGTATTTTCCCGTTTTCACTATACGTAAATATGGGTGTATTTCCTCTAAATTTAACCTCTCTTATTTCTTATTACGTGCATGATCCAGGCGGATAGTAAGATCCTCTGGTAACTAAATAAAAAGTAGAATATCAGTAGTTTAAGGCTTACTTTTTTTTCATTTTATTTTTATTTAGCACCGCGTCTTACTATCCGTTCGGGTTATACGCTTAAGTACTAATTACGCTAATGGATTCGGAACGGGGAAGGTTGAATTTAGAGTAAGTGAACCCGCATTTGCGTGGAGGGAGAGTGGAAAACCATTTAGGAAAAACCACCCCAGTTCACCCGACCGAGATTCGAACCTCGATCTCCCCGTCCTCGGCAGTTGGGCTCTACACGACTAGCGCGTTAGCCAACTACGCCACCGAGGTGGGTTTTAAGGCTTACTGTCATGGATTAAGTTTGTCTGCAGGTCATGTGTTGATATCAGCTGTGTTTCAAAAAGTTTACATTATATCCTATAGTAAAAGGCAGGTCGACCACACAAACAATTTGTCAAATATCTATTGTCCTTTACCTGCTTACATTCATAATAATTTTCACTTCGAGATAAATAGTTTCTGTTTAACATACAACTTATATAAAACCCTAATTTATCTATACAGAACTAATTTTCTAAGTGTATATTTGTATATTCACTTCCTGCACAAAGTGGAAAAATATATTATGATATTTTAAAACAAATGAATTTCAAGCTGACTCAAAACAGTTGATTTCCCAAGCCTTTGGGCGATGCTCTACAAAGTTATTAAATATATGTGTTCATACATAAAGTAATAGGGTTCATTATGTTAATTTTTTATACCTGGGTCGTTTCTTTTTTGATACCTGACCGACTTATCTAATTAAATAAGTCATCTGTCAAAATATCAGCGGTGGAAACCAATACCTACTTACCCGATATATGGCATTAGGACTCTAAAGTTCATTGGCGCATTAAAAACGTACTCCACCTATTCCTATCTTGAATTAGTTCTATCCAGTCCCCCTCATTACACCCTATCCCTATCTTGAGCTAGTTCTATCCAGTCTCCCTCATCACACCCCATCCCTATCTTGAGCTAGTTCTATCCAGTCCCCCTCATCACACCCCATCCCTATCTTGAGCTAGTTCTATCCAGTCCCCCTCATTACACTCTATCCCTATTTTGAACTATCTCTATCTAGTCCACCTCATTACACCTTATCCCTATCTTGAGCTAGTTCTATCCAGTCCACCTCATTACACCCTATCCCTATATTGAGCTAGTTCTATCCAGTCCACCTCATTACACCCTATCCCTATCTTGAGCTAGTTCTATCCAGTCCCCCTCATTACACCCTATCCCTATCTTGAGTTAGCTCTATTCAGTCCACATCATTACACCTTATCCCTATCTTGAGCTAGTTCTATCCAGTCCCCCTCATCACACCCCATCCCTATCTTGAGCTAGTTCTATCCAGTCCCCCTCATTACACTCTATCCCTATTTTGAACTATCTCTATCTAGTCCACCTCATTACACCCTATCCCTATCTTGAGCTAGTTCTATCCAGTCCCCCTCATTACACCCTATCCCTATCTTGAGTTAGCTCTATTCAGTCCACATCATTACACCTTATCCCTATCTTGAGCTAGTTCTATCCAGTCCCCCTCATCACACCCCATCCCTATCTTGAGCTAGTTCTATCCAGTCCCCCTCATTACACCCCATCCCTATCTTGAGCTAGTTCTATCCAGTCCCCCTCATTACACCCTATCCCTATCTTGAGTTAGTTCTATCCAGTCCACATCATTACACCTTATCCCTATCTTGAGTTAGCTCTATTCAGTCCACATCATTACACCTTATCCCTATCTTGAGCTAGTTCTATCCAGTCCACATCATTACACCTTATCCCTATCTTGAGCTAGTTCTATCCAGCCCCCCTTATTACACCCTATCCCTATCTTGAGCTAGTTCTATCCAGTCCCCCTCATCACACCCCATCCCTATCTTGAGCTAGTTCTATCCAGTCCCCCTCATTACACCCTATCCCTATCTTGAGTTAGTTCTATCCAGTCCACATCATTACACTTTATCCCTATCTTGAGTTAGTTCTATCCAGTCCACATCATTACACTTTATCCCTATCTTGAGTTAGTTCTATCCAGTCCACCTCATTACACCCTATCTCTTTCAGGTACATTCTAATATTATCCTCCCATCTGCGTATAGGTCTTCCCAATGATCTCTTCCCACCGGCTTGCCAATCAATGCCCTGAACACGGTTCTAATTTCTTCAATTCATGCTGCATGCCCTGCCCACCGTAATCTACGAAACTTGCTTATCCTAAAAACACCTTTTGATAAGTACAAGGTATGTATCTCATCAACATGTAGCATCCCCCATTGACCTCTGGAAACCATTGGTATCGGTTTATTATTTATGTCATCACGTTTTTCTACACATATGGACTATCCATATTTAATTAAGCTAGCAGGGTAAGGATGAAGAAATAAATTTAGAGAAAATTGATCCAAAAAATCGCCTCAGTAATCTTAAACGTGATTAAACAATTACTTCCCCACGGCCAGCTAGTTAAACTAGATTATCTTGACGTTAATTTCCCGATGCGGATATCATAGCATATTAAAGTATATTTAATTATGATAATATAAAGTACCCGCATAACAGATTAGTTAAAATCAAATATTACAACTGTCAATTATGGTTTATTAACTTTAAAAGAACGGTTATTTCTTGATAAATTTCAACAATAATTTTACAAAAATAACACAATGTTATTAATATGTTCTTTGTAATGAGTAATATTCCAAGTTCAATATGCACTTTTTACTAGTTTCATACCTAGCCTAACAGCTGAAGAAATAATTGCTCGTAAAATAATCCATATTAAAAGAGATTACTATTTTCAAAGAAAATAAGTTATTTAATTCCCTAAGTTTCATATTTTTACAACTTAACTGTAAAATTAAGGACAATGTTTTGAGAAGTTACTCGCTCATATAAAAATTGATTAGCCATAATTGTAGCGAGTTATTTATAACGTTTTATTTTGAAAATATAAGCTTCTTTGTATTTATTCTAGATTGTAAGTCTTTCTCATTTCTCCTCACATAATTGGCGAACTTTCGAACTTTGAAGTGAAACTTGAAGTATTGGCAAGTAAACGAAAAAGGAATGCTAGAAGATTCTTAAGTTCCCGGAGGCTTTTTCGGGTCGCTTTATGCATATTTTTTATAGAATAGTTAGGTATACTAAAATATTTTCCGTGCAGGATTTATTTGCTTTTAAAAAGAAAAATAGCAAAATGATTTTTGTGAAAACTTAAGACATCAGATCCTTTCTCTGAAATAAAATCCATTTAGTTATTTAAAAAAAATTGTATCCAACACAAGACACAATCATACAAACTTTGTCATATAGTTTATTATAATTAGAGAATAAATTTTCAAAAATTGATTATTATTAAACTACCCTTAAATAATATTTACTGAGTTAAAAAAACTATATTTTGATTATAATATGAAAGAATCTTCATAAATAAATTTTGAAGAAAACTGTCAAACTACTTTTAAAACTTTTGAAATTTTCAAAAATTGGTCATCAATAAATTAACCTCAATTTTTGTTAATAAAAACCAAAATACATTAATATTAATCATGAAACCTTTTCCCAGATATCTATTTTGAACAAACTTGTTGGAGCTATTTACGTAATTATTTAAATTTTCAAAAATCAGTCATTGGGTTAAGCTATTCTTAGTTTTAGGTATACAATTAAAATCAGGAATTGGCCTTAAGGTAGAAAAAGAATATTGTAGTGCTCATTAAAATGTTTCGAAATTCTTAGTAAACCTAGGTTGGCAAAACAACTAAAAAGATATAAAAAATTATTACTTTCGGTAATAACAAAAACTAATATGATAAATGAAATGTTACTTGGATTTATGTGGCACAAATGTATTATTATATGACTACAGTTTTTCTTATACAATTGTACTTCCTTTTCCACACAAACTTCACATATCTGAATCAGACGGTTGCGTGTTTTTTTTTTAAATCCCTGGCTTCATTCGAATCATCTAACATCGTTTTAAACTCGCTGTTGTATGTCTGAAGCATCATTTATTGGAAACGAATACACTAATCTCTTAAAGTATGCACATACAAAAAAGGCATACACTACCTGTGTCTCGGTCTGAGTTTGTTTGTGGACCTAGATTTAATCAAAACTTTTATTTATTTGAATGATTACCGAAAGCTTCTAAAGGTTTGGGCAGTTTTTTTTAAAAAAAATGTTGTGTACATGTTATTTCCTTACTAAACACACAAACTTTGAAAATTTGTAAGGGATGAAAATACTAACTCAAAATATCCTTTTGATATTAACTCTTATTCAGTTCCTTTTTGAGCAAATAGCAAAAAGCTAAACAAAATATAATTAAAGCAAAATATTTAATTTATCATTTAATGTATTAATTTGTTCAAAACTATGGCCTTCACTCGGATACAGGCATTGCAGAATTTATCAATGACAGAACGAGTGTCTGACAGCATTGCAGAATCTATCAATGACAGAACGAGTGGCTGACAGGCATTGCAGAATCTATAAATGACAGAACGAGTGGCTGACAGGCATTACAGCATTATCAATGACAGAAGGAGTGGCTGACAGACATTACGTGTCTGTCGATATTTGATTAGTCAACAAATACTTATTGATAAAAAATGGTCTTAAAGAAAATTAAACGTGTCACAACTTTCGAAAAAATTTTTATTTAATATAAAGCTATTTAAATTGATCTCGTGTTTTCAGCCAAATATTAATGTGGTTTTTTGATGATTATTTACCTGGATTTTTAATATAGTGTTTCCTCCTAAACTAAACGAAATATCGGAACAAATTAAATACCATCTTAATGACAAGTTTATGTTGCACAACTTTAATACCGGGGTGGTTTTTGGTAAACACAATATGTTTAGTGTTGTTTCAATTTTTATTCAGGAAAACTTTTTTTTTTTGCTGTCTTTATGAAAAGGAAAGCAAAAAGTAGCTAATCTCCAATGATCCATTTAATTTAGTTTTTTTATCCACTACTACTTCTCAAAGTTTGGCTGTTTAATCCGGGAACACCCTGTATATTAGAATGTAGCTTAGTCTTGTCTCGCAATATTCTAGCCAAAATAAAATATATTGCTATTATAAAGTACCTTTCAACACGCTTCGGTTGCTTAGTAGTCTAAGGCGCTATTTCGCAGTAGACTATACTGACGATAACGGGGAGATTGAGGTTCAAATCTCGTTCGGATGTACTAAGGTAGGTTTTTACTAAATATATTTCCACTCTACCCTCCACGAAAATGCGGGTACACATCCTCTAGATATAACGTTCCTAATTCATATTATCACTAGCGTAATTAATACAATGGTGTATAACCCTAAAGGTTAGTAAGATGAGGTGCTAAAAAAAACCTCCCAAACAATTATTTTGGAACCAAGCCCGCCACGAGGGAGGGACTATTGTGCCATTGTGCCAGTCGTGGGACATCTAGGGGCACGAGCCCAAAATCCAGAATACCAAAGTTAAAAATAACTGTATTGGATGAAATAAAATAAAACATGAACGATGATCAAATAAAATGCTCACTCAAGGTAGAGATAGTGTCCACCGGTTGGAACTTCCTCTTAAGGGAGTCAGGAAGGAATCAAGTTAAATTTAAATTTAGGTATTTGTGTGAATTGCTTCTGTTTTGTAAAAATTACAAAAAAAAATGCGAACGTACAAACCTGAGTAGAGCATAACAGATTGGAGAAAGGTGGGCTTTCTTCCCCTGAAAATAGATTGTGTCCTCTTTCCACCAAATTTTGGAATAAACCCCCTATCTAGATTCATTTCACTTCCCTCTGGTATTCTTGAATACTAATAATAATAATAATAATAATAATAATAATAATAATAATTAGCACCGCGTCTTACTACCCGTTTGGGTTATACGCTCAAGTACTAATTACACTAATGGATTAGGAATTGGTAGGGTTGAAGTTAGAGGAAGTGAACCCGCATTTGCGTGGAGGGAGAGTGGAAAACCATTTAGGAAAAACCACTCTCAGTTCACCCGACCGAGATTCGAACCTCGATCTCTACGTCCTCGGCGATCGAGCTCAACACGACTAGCGTGTTAGCCAACTACGCCACCGAGGCGAGTTCTTTAATACTAAACAGAAAAATTGTATTGGATCAAATTACAAATTTATTTTATGGGTATTCAAATTTCAAAATTTTGGTGTGGATACACGGCACAACTCCAAATAGTAAAAAGATAAATTTAATTTTTTAAGAAAAAACAGGTGAAGACCTCTCTGAATAGCTTCTAGATCGATTCAATTTTCAAAAATTTGCTGGTTATAGAAAATTCTAAATAACCTCTAGGGTCATCAATCTGGAAAAAAAACTAAGGCAAGAACCACCTCAAATAACTAATATAGGTATCTAATCATTAAAATGTCCATGGGAAGGTAATTTCAAAATACTTTTGAAAGTATAAAATTTTCTAAAACTTGATGGAAGAGGCTCATTTTAAAATATATCTAATGGACACATCCAATTTTCAAAAATTCTGAAGTAAAGACCACTCAAAATAGCTTCTAGAAGCACTCAATTTTCAAAAATTTTGCCAGGAGAAGATCAATTTAAATACATTATTTTAAAGATATATGATTTTGAAAAAAGGTTCAGGAAACCACTCTAATCATATTATGGGGACATTCACATTTCAAAAAATAAATCTTTATATATATTTTGGATAAATATACTTTATAAAACTGTTCTGGTTGAGGACCCGTCAAAATATCTTATAAAGGTATCTAAATTTTAAAAGGTTAAGGGAGAAAACCAATATAAATAGTTTACGGAAAATTATGGTTAGAAAAAATCTGATGAAAGCCACCCAAAACATCTTACAGGAGTTTCCAATTTTCAAACATTTGCCGATGCAGGATCTCCAGGGACCACTTTAGCTTTGGGCTCAAAGACCCTCAAACAACTCTTATTTATTTATTTATTTTGCTGAGATATTCACCCCCTGGGCAATTAAGGTCTTGCCACTACTGAATTCGAGTAGAACAAAGAGAGTGATCCTGAGCTTTGCCCCTGGTACCGGGCCAAGATTTGAGAGCCTGTCGAGCCTGCTTTCGACGAACTATTAATATTTGAACTTATTTTTTTTCTTAAATATGTTAGTTTTTGGCAAATTTAATTATTCCTCTCCTAGTATATTTTTTATATCACGGACAGGCAATTTTAATTAGCAACTAGAATTTTAAAACCTGTTTCCTTCCATCTTATCACACCAATTTTATCATTAAGTGAGTGTTAGGTGACCTGGTGGTCTAGGGGTAAGGTGTCAGACTTCTGTGCTGGGGGTTCGGGGTTCAATCCTAGGTCCCGGCACAGATTTATCTGATTTCCAAACCCTTCCTTCACCTCTGACAAGACTTGTATTAATCACAACTTGTGAATGTGTGGAATGTCAGGCCTCCACCGTGGTTCGGATCCCACGTTAAACTGTAGGTCCTCCATTTCATCTCACAATCACCCTACCATTGCACATTAGCGTAAGTGCGTATAACCCGAACGGGTAGTAAGACGCAGTGCTGCTAATAATAATAATAATAATAATAATAATAATAATAATAATAATAATAATAATAATAATAATAATAATAATAATAATAATAATAATAGTGAGTGTTATTTCCAATATTGCATCGTGTCTTACTACCCATTCAAATTCTACGCTAGGTTAGTGTTGAATTCATGTTAAATAGCTTTATAAGAGCTCTTTAAAATAACCCATTTTCAATAACAATGCAATATCTAGTTATCGATTTTATTAATTTGAAATGTGTGCGTAGGTTTTTAATTTTTCACCTCGTATGGTGGGGGAGGATAGCGTGGCTGTGGCTAGATATAATTGGCTTCACTCTGGATAGGTTTGGTAACTACTCGTCTATTGTATCATTTCAGTATAATTGCCCTATCTCCATTTTCCATAACCTCAAATGTCTAAACTACATTTATTTTTATTTTTGGATGATACATCATTTTGAGTCTAGTTTTTTTTTCTTCAAAACACCGCTTCTTACTAACTGTTCAGTTTATACGTATATGTACTAATTACAATAATGTGTTAGTGAGGAGAAATGTTGAATTTAAAGAAAGTGTACCCGTATTTGCGTGGGGGAAGAGTGTAAAACCATTTAGAAAAAAATCCTCAATATACTTGTGCAGAATTCTAAGCCCAATCTTTTTGTCATTGGCAATCTAGAATATTGTGAGAGCGATACCTTAGACCATGCGGCCACCAAAACGGGTAATCGAGAGTACATTATAACAGTGTTTTGCCTAATTTTTTTTTGGTTAATAACATACACCATGTATTGAGGGTCTTCTTTCTAATGTTAGACAATGGAAAGCGTGGGGATAATATAGACCTATGGCGGGTTCATACATACATATAAAATAATTATTGGCTAGTTGAACCGCCTTATAAAAACTAGCTTTTCATGCCCTTGCTGAGGATTGTTTGGAGATAAATTTATCTCTAGCCTCACGGAAAAACTAACAAAATATAAACAGTGTTTGTGGAGGAAGGCTTTCTTTGGGAAATCTTTGATAGCCATAAATAAACCTTTACCCAAACTAGACAATGAGGTTTTGTAAGTAATTGCACATTAGTATATGAAGATATTATTAACTACCTCCCTCCCCCAATGACACCAATCACATCAATAGGCTTGGTATTGGTACCAAAGTACTCACCTGTAAAGATGCTATAGATAAATGATGACAGCAGTGCCAGGATCGAACTCCGTCTACGCCCCATATTGGTTGTTGTGAAGTTTCGACTGTGAACACAGTTTAACTCCAACTGATCATTTTTAGACTTGCGTTTTAAAGATCACTGCATAGTCCATTTATTTAATTCATATATATGTTTAGTTAATATATTAGATTAATAAATATTATAAAAATTACAATGCTAATGTTAAGAAACTAAATATCATTTAAATATAAATATTTTAAGAGCATATGATTATAAATAAAATGATTTCTTAGAACTTGGTTTGAAAAAATTAAAATGTCACTCATAAAATATTTTTTACTATATTAATTTAATAAAACGTTGAAATGTTTCTGAAAGTACTTTTTTTTTTAAATATTGTTAGTTATGGTTGGAGATATATAACATTTTTGTGTTGTGGTGTTGTTCAAAACTTGCCGCACAGTTTATATCTAAAAACGTTCTAAGGACGCCGCGCACGACGCCCATTTACCCCCCCAAAAATATAATTGACGCTCCCGTGTCTAGGACCGCGCGCCTACTGAGAGTCAACCCCCCTAGTCACATCCCTTACAATCGACCTTACTGCCACCTGACGGACAAACTTGAAAACACCGCCCACTTCCTCGCACTCCCCCGTCATAAGCCTTCGCCAACCAATCTCTTTCACCAGATTGTTGTGTGGTCAAATTCTTTACTATGCTGTACATTGACAAACTTTGTCCAACTGTGAAAAAGGGGGTAGGGTGAAAAAAAGAGTTGGGGCGGGGGGTATGTTAGTGAGAAGTTTTTTGGAAGACACTATTTTCCGTAAAAAAAAAAACGAAGGAAAACTTTTCTTTCCTTTTTTTTTTTTAAGGAGGAGAATTTTTCAATTTTCTTTTGTGTTACTTTGGTTGGTGGTTAGGGTGAATAGGGGGGGAAGGTAAAAAAGGTGGGGGTAAGGTTGAAAGGCACGTGAAAGATTGTTTATGAAATTCCTGTTCACTATTTTACGATTTATTCTTTAGATAAAAGACATTCCGAATTCCCAAACGTGATTCCTTTGATTTTTTTATTTTTGGCACAAAAAAGTATCTAAAGATGAAACAAATATAAGTTAATACCTTTTTTCTAAGTTTGATTAGAATTTAGTTTTGTTTATCAACGCGTTACACTACCTTTTAAGGTTATACGCATATGTACTAATTAAGTTAATGATCTAGGAATGAGGAAAGTTGAATTTAAATTAAGTGTACCAACATTTTCTAGGAGGGAGAGTGGAAAACTATTTTGGAAATATACTCTCAGTACACCCGACTAGGATTTGAACCACAACTCCCTGTCGTCGGCAGTCTAGCCCAACATGAGAGTGATGCCCTAGACCACGTGGCCACCGAAGAAGGTCAAGTTCACTTATTTTTTGTCATGTAGGCCTACAGTTGAATTCATTTTAACATATTTATGTTGATATTGTATGATTGGTGATTTATTAATTGATTCTTCATTTAATACAAAATTCACAGAGATTTTTTTTTAGCTAACATCGTCATCATCATCATCATCAAATTTTGTAGCGTTTTTTTTTTGTCACCAGATCCTTCCACTCATTCTAGTTATAGGCAAACAAACTAACTATGCTAATATTTTAGGGTTGAAGAATGTGCCTGTATTTACGTAGAAGGAAAGCTAGAAAACCAACAAAAAAAATCCTCAGTAAACCCAACAGGAATTCTAACCCCTAATATCCCAATCATTGGCATCAAAATGCTGCCTTAAATAATACTACCACTGAAATGAAGACTAGCCTTTTTATTATTATAAGGATAGAGATGGGGAGGCTTGCTTTGATTAAGTGCACTGCGACTAGCGTTGAAAGAGAATAAGAAAAGGACAAAAAAAATCACATTCAGTAAAACAACCCTCACCGCACCTCACCTTAGTTTTAACCCCGATTTTCCTTTCATAGGCGAACAAGTGTAATGCGGTTATAAAGCCTTAAGGTGGGGCTGTATCGTAAGAAAGTTAACGGTAAGTTCTTGCAAATCTTATAACGAAACGTTGTTTTGGCCAAAATAATAAAATATTACTCCAGTATCACATGGTGATATCAAAGTTGTTGAATATCCGTCATGAGCATGGTGACATTAGATGACAAAATTTTTAATTGAAGACAAACAGTTGTCATTAAATTCCAGGGTACCCTTGACATTCATCAACTGTTGAGGTCACCATGTAAAAGAAATTAAACTTTATGTTTCTACTGGAGAAATATTATATTTGACACAAAAAAGTTTTGATAATAATTACAAAAACTACATAAACACTGCCTTAACTAGTTTCCCTACATCCCCACCTACCTTAAAGTAGATGAGTAGTCTCAGTAGATCTTAAATATAGGCAGATAGGATGTCTTAGTGACATGACACTGCCGGCTTCCTATTGGACTCAGCTTCTTTATAAACAAGTATTGCGCTTAATATTTGTCTTAAGCTCGGTAAAACTGTTTATAGCAGTGTATTTTAATTACAAATGCTTTTATTTACGTCAGTTATTCACATATATGGCGATTACAGTAGAGTAAATGTATCAATAAGTGGAAAACAGGGCAATGATTTGCTTTAAAAGGTACTTAGTTTCTAATCTTTTTAATTCAAAGAATTAGAAATTTAACAAATCACTCCTACCGTTCAAATCGTCCAAAACACCTTTTTTTGAAACCCCTTGTACATTCTAGTCACAGACAAAATCTCTTTGTGACAGAAAAAAAAATGCCTTCGTTTTGTGAATCACTCACTGCCAACTTGTATGAGGGTAATTCAACGCAGAAGTCATTTTCTCTCGTAAGGAAAATTTGTTCTGAGTTTAATGTTTCAAATTTAAGCTTTTAAGCTTGCGTTCAAATATCCAAGTATTCTACCACATTTAATGGCAAGTACTTACCAAATTTAATGAAATATATTTTTGTTTATTGTGGTTTATTTTATAACCAAAATTAATTTTCTTTCTTATTGAAACTTCAATTAAATCCACAGCATGGTAAGTAAGAAAAAATGTATATACTCGTAATTGCCACTCTAATGCCAAAAAAATCTTCTAAAAATACAGCATATTTAAATATAGTTTTCACTTAATTTTAATCAAGTTTTGACTTGCTTAAAAATACTATAAGTTAAACTTTTTTTTCTTCTCTTATAGACTATTGTTAAAATCAAATTAATTTTATTTTATTTTTAAATTTATTTGTTCCAAGGCTTAGAAAAGAATAAAATATACTATAAAATCCATTGTATTAATTATACAAATTATTGTAAAGACTGTGGTAAAACTTTCTTAAGTAAGTACCGATTTTAAACCTGTGAGGTGTGATGGGGTGAGTATTCTTTAGATGGTTTTTAGATCTCCCCACTAGAATATAGGTACATTTTTTCTTAAAGCTACCTTTACCATATTGGTATTAATATATGGATATCCCAGACCGAAAAAATTATACGGATTATAAGTAAAAAAGGGATACCATGTCTTACTACCTGTAAGAGTTGTTCGAATATTATTCTTTGGTGTAGGAATGAGGAATAGACCACTCAGAGGAAGTGCACCTGCATTTTAGTAGATAGAGAGTGGAAAACCTCATATTTCAGTCACTGCAGACTAGACCAGTATGCTAACGTATTCTCCCGTATGTCCACTAATGTGATATTATATTTATTCCAATTTTTATTTTAAGAGTCTTTTGGAAAAAAAACCTTTACTTTGACTGTGGCTAAAATTGATAACATTTTAATATTTTATTAGTCTTTTTTATAGATATTGATAATATATAACAATAGTGACAGCTGCAGATCACAGGACATGACGTATGAATAAGTAAAAGTAGAAACTATTAGTTTTTCTAGATGACAGATTAAGGTCTTCCTTTTAAAAATTGACTTTAAGGTTGAAGGTTTAGTAAATAAAATTTAAAAAAAAGTCTCAAGTAAGCACACCTTTCAATTTATATACAAAAAATATTTTCTAGTTTTATAAAATATACGTAATAATCATCGAAATAAATTCATGAAAAAAATGTTTTAGTAATTAATACAAATATCCAATATTTATATCCACGCAATTAAAATTTAGTCGAAAACAAAAAAAAAAAACAAAAATCCTTGACATTTTAAACAATTTGCTGTTTTTCAGCGAATCGCGACTCGACAAGAATAAAAAGTCTTTTTTCCAGGAAATGGAATATTATGCTTTCCACTCCATTTAACAGTATATGAAAACTGAATGTAGTGTGAAACAGAAGAAAAAAAAGCTCATTGTCTTCATTTTTACTGTGGTAAGAATTTTTTTATAGCATATTTTAAAAGTTTTCATTGTTTCACTTTTAGTTGGCAGGGATAAAGTATTATACTTTTGCACTATATATTCAAATTCACAATACTAATATAAGAGCGTTTCAAAGTCAAAAATTGGTGAGAATAATGTATTTATTTAGAGGTTTTTATTTCAATATTTTGAAATGGAACTGTTTTATAAAAATTTTGTGAATATTTCAAATTTTTGACACTATGTGGGACTAATTTTTACCAAAATAGTATTCTCTACAACAACAACAAAATACTACACGGACGTAAAGTGTTAAACAAATTTAAGATGGTCATAATAATTTATTTTAAAAGTGAAATCTTTCTAAATTGTCAAAAATGGTATAACACCTTGCATACGGAAGCTTTATTAAAAAATAACAATATTAGGAAATTTTAATATGATAAATCTGCAAAGGCCACGGGTACATCCATTTCCAAACCATATCTCATTAAACCAATGTGTAAATATAATATATATAATTTATTTAAAAAATTAAAACACATAAAAATCAAATCTTAATAAAAATTAAGGGATAAAAGTACAAAATTAACTAGATTAGATTATTTTATAGCGGTCCACGTTATACTTCCCATCCATTATATTCGGATTTAGCTACACTAACGGAAAAGAGATAGGGAAACTATAATATAATTTGCGTGAAGAGAGGGTTGTAAACTTTTGGAAGAAAATATATCTGGTACACCAACCCGATATTCAGACACCAAGTCTCCGTCATGCATCATCGAAAAACTAGAAAAAAAAAGTGAGGTCCATACATTTTCCCTCATGCCCACAGGCGCGGGTCTAACTGATTATATAGTAGACGTCTCTTTGATGAGGTACACACAGGTACAAGAAAACAGTAGAAACATAGATCTAATAAATATTAATACAATATTGCGCATCTAAGCGTCATTCGTAGCTCAGTTTGTGGAAGATTTAGCCAGTACTAATGTACCCTTACCCAGGGGACGCCCGAATGTACTAATCGTACATCTTTTCCATGGAGGCTCTTTCCATGTCACGATGAAATGAGGTGTTGGTAATAGTGAGTGTGAAGTTGTGGAATTAGTGGAAATACCTAAACCTAGCTTAACCCTAACCAACCAAACTCTGGCGACCGTTGAGGTAATTCCCCTTTCGAGAAAAATAATCAAGGTACCAGCCAGGAATGGAGCCCGGGACCTCTTAGGCTCGTAGCCAGGTGCACTGACCACTACATCTGTAATATTGTAAATTAGTTACCTAGATTAATCTTTAACATTTATTTTGTAAACGACTGTACCAATTTCTACCTTCTCTGATGTGTCAAGTATTCCAAAAGTTCCTCTTTAACGGTTACAATATCGCAGGACAGAAGTTTGAACTTAACGGGGGGAAAAAAAAGGAAGCATTTTTCTTTATTCCCCTTCACATACGTGAAGCTATATATATATTCTCTCTCCACCCTTTTGAAAAAGAAACAAAAAAGTAGAGTAGGGGGAGGGTGATAATAATTGATTAGTCTCGTTAAAGGGCCAAAAGCTAGCCAGGCACCCGCCGCCCGCCTGACTCCATGTTCCTCCTACACCGAGTCTAGCAACACTCCATCTTTCTCGTGTTCTTCCGCGCGAGGTAATAGTTCCCGTGGGGACCACTAGAGGACGAGGGGTATCTCTATCTCTCTCTTTCTCTTTGGTAAAAACTCTAGTGAAAAATTGACCACAACTCCGGTAGCTAATGGCGTGAAACCAGTAAGCTTAGTTTTACCGACTGTTTGGTTGGGTTCTTTTCTAGTACCTTTTTACGTTTGCAGCTTACTGTTGTGTGCTAAGTCTATAATGTGCAAGACTTTAGACTTAAAATATATTTGTTTCGTTTGAGTTCGGTTCAAAAAAAAAAACAGAGTGAGAGAAAGATAGTAGAGAATAATGCCCAAGTATGGTCGACAATTTATCTCTTCGACATGGTACGGAAGGGTGAGAAGGGGGGGGGGGGGGAAGTAGGAGAGGAGAAGAGAGAATGGTTCAAGTCTCGAAACTGTTGAAGTTGAATTATGGCGAGTGAATGCGCTACGATCTGTTGGGTTTTTTTTTTTCACTCAAGAAAAGCTTTTGTGAAAAAGTGTTATTAACCTTTCAACTGCCAATTTGTCTGATTCTTGATGCCATAGACTCGGTAGTGAACAAATTGATTTATGTGTTTTACCCCATTTCACGAGTTTAGTTTTCTATTTTTACGGTTTTTTTATATAGCTTTATGTCAAATACGAATTTATAGGTGTTAGAAGATTTAAAATTAAAATAATGTCGGTGAATAGATATGATAAATTTGTAGAAAAAAAAAAGACTAAGCAAATGTAAAAATATTATCACGTGTCTACAATCACTTTGATAAAACGATGCCATATCTCGTAGTAATAATCTTATAATTTTTCCTTAGGAATATGTCATGTGGCAATGTTGATGTTTTTTAATTGCCTTTTCCACCGGGGTTGGTCAGCTTGACTTTCCTGGTCTTCTACCGGCAGTGGCGGACATGTTAATTTTCGTCTCAATGAGATGATGTGATGATAATCATGATGATCATGTGGTGTCAGAAGAGAAGCTTAATTAATGAGACCATGACCCACCTCAATGGTCACATGGTCTAGTGCGCTACTTTCGCAGTAGAGTAGACCAACGATGACAGGGAGATCGATGCTCTAATCTCGGTCGAATGTAATGAGTTTTACTTTTATCAAAATGGTTTTCCACTCTCCTCCCCTCTCTTTCTCTCCCCCACGGAAATTTGTGTGTATATTTCTTCTTAATATAACCTTCCCAATCCCTAAAACCATTAGCTTAATTACTACCTAAGCATACAACCTGATAGGTTGGTATGACGCGGTGCTAAAACAAAACGAGAACGTGGCAGCTGAAGGAAAACTCCTATCGATAAAAATACTTATGGTACCGCTGGGAATCTAAACTGGATTAGTAAACAGGAATACTCACCACTAGACCAAGAGGTTGGCCAAAATATTAATGTGGTTATGTCTTAAGATCATCCATGTCAAACCCATGGTTCGCGAGCCACCTGCGGCTCCCGAGTTCGGTTTTTGTGGCCCACCAACGCAAATTTAAATAAGTTACATACTTCAAATCGAAGAAATAAACACAAAATATTAGGCGCGTGTAAATGACGGAAATGCTCACTAATTTGCAATGAGATTTACAGAATCGTAAGTACAATGTATATAAATGGAAGAAATCAAAGCTATATAATTTAGTGCACAATGTGTTAGGAAATTAATATTAATTAATAATAAATTACTTATTTGAACAAAAAGTAATAAAAAATTCCTACACACTTATATCCGTAAAAACTATGCTAATACCATTAAATTGTGTTCAAAGTTTTGGCTTACAGCGCTGAGAGAGCAAAGCTGTTCGAGCGTGCGTGTACGACAGGTTGCATATGAGTTTTGGCACGCAGTACTGCACACCTTGACATCTTGGAGCAGGGCAGCAGAACATACCACAGTTAATAGTAAACAACGCACCAGATCGTCTAAAAATGCGAATACATTTAGAGGGTCATCATTAACGGTCCTACATCACAGAAAGTGCTTGCCATTATTACATGTGCAATGCCGCGTGCCTAGCTCCTATGCAACTTGTTGTACACGTATGCTTGAACAGCTTTGCTTCCCGGCGCTGTACGCCGAAACTTTGAACACAATTTAACGGTATTAACGCAGTTTTCCGGATAAAGTGTAAAGGAATTATGTATTAATTTTGGTTCAAACAAGCTATAGGTGCAGTTTGGACAATGCGTTTTCCGAACATCTTGTGTATGAAAGGTGAAGCTTGGGGGATGAATGATTATAGTTACGGGTAGTTCAGTATCCCTATCTGAATCATGTTAGTCTTCAGCCCCCTTATCACCCTGCCATATCTACGCTTTTTTGCTAATTTTTACGAAAAAAAAAATAGTGTTAATTGGGTTTTTTTTCTGGAATTTGAATTAACAACTTAGAATTGTCAATATCCGAGCTAACAAGGTAAGAATAATAATAGTATGTAGATTTCTTCACATTCCTCTTCAACAGTTTTCTTTACATTTTGTTCTGTTCAATAAACTTATGAAAAATATAATGTTTCATTTCAATGAGTTCGGCTACACACATAAGATTAAAACAATTGAATTAATACCCGTATGGGAGGGCAGGCTAACTAAAAGACCATATAGTTTAGATCTGGTTTACAGGTGATGAGGAAGTATTGGCTTGAATACCGGCTCAGTATACTAATAAATGTTTTATCAGTCTCCCTTAACGTCAATGCGCGTACATTTATTATTAATTCTACCATTCCTAATCTCTATCATAGAGTATAGTTAAAGGCTGATAGCAAAGCGTGATAATGTATTAGTAATTATTGATTTTAGCAAGCCTTGTATATTATTTAAATAAATTTGTAGTTCAATTTGTAACCAACCGACCCCGTGGTGTATTGGACAGTGCGCTGACTTCGAGCCTAGGGTCCCGTGTTCGATTCCCGGCTGTTAACTTGTGTATTTTTCCTGAGAGAGGAATGACCCCAAAGTCACCAGGGTTTTGTTAACTAGTCTTAAGTTAGGTTTAAGTGTTTTCACCGGTTCCACATCCTCATACTCGCTATCTTCCTATACTCACTATCTCCATCATACTCACTATCATCATACTGCACTATAACAATCACCTCTCACGGACATGGAAGAGCTTCAAGGAAAGATGTACGATTAGTACATTCGGGCTTTCCCTGGGCAAAGGTACATTAGTACTGACTAATCCTTCCACTGCTGAGCTACAAATGATGTATCCCAGACGTGCAATATACATAGAGTGTGTAATTGAGTAATTCGTAGGCTCTTCCAGAAAATATCCAATCTACAGACCGTTTCATCAGAAGTTATATAATTCAGTTTAATTTTCCTGTTTCCTGTTTCCTGTTGAAAATACTATTTGTGGTGACACATACTTGTGCTTGGAAATAATCTATTCACTTATTACACTGCACAATTTAATGTTAATAAAAATCCAAAATACATTTAAAGTGATATTTTACTTTAAATTTTAAATAACATTGTAATATTATAAAGGAATGAGGATACTGTAAAGTGGAGAAAGTTCAATAACGAAGAGTTATATAGCCTATACTCATCACAACATATTTTAGGAAAATAAATTCTCGTATATTATGGTGGACATGACATGAAGAGTGATGGGTGATTCTAGAGACGTGTTCATGGTATTGACTGGTAAATCCAATGGGAAGAGATCATTGGGAAGACCTAGCCACAGATGAGAGGGAATAACATTAGAATGGACCTGAAAAAGGTAGGGTGTAATGAGGTGGACTGGATAGAACTAGCTCAAAATAGAATAAGTGGCCTGCTTTTGTAAGTGCAGGAATGAATTCTCCAGTTTCTATTGCCATAAAGCAAGTAAAATGACAACAAACGTTATAGAATGTATAAAACCATAAGAGTTAGTAGGTTGATTGAGGAATACATTTAGTAAAGAAAACAGTCATCAATAATAATATATTATAAAAACAGTTTGATAAAAAAATTATTTTTTAAAAATATTGTTTTAACAGTATATTAATTGTACTCTTTCTGTCATGCTGGAAGCGATTTTTTTTTAAATATATAGTTATTATGACAGGCCTAGACAAGTAAACAAAACAATCGTGGTTTTAGACAATAGAAAAAAAACTTGCTTCTTCAACACACAATAAAATACTTTGAAATGTAGCTCTTGATTTTATACAAAAAGTTAATCCTTTTAGTTTTTCTAGAAATTGTTAAAAAAAAAATACAAAGCATCTGGGAAAGTTATTTTTATGAGATATGAGCTGTCATATTATAAAAAGAGAGAATAAAATAACTTTGAAAGTAGAGGGGCTGAAGAGAATCTAATTATTTTTCTCTAATCAAGTTAAAGTAAACCCGCCTCAATGGCCGCGTAGTCTAACGCACCACACTCACGTTAAACTAGACTGCCAATGACGGGGAGATCGAGGTTCGAATCTTGGTCAGGTCTACTAAGGGAGGTTTTTCAAATATTTGTATTTATTCTCCACATAAATGGGGGTACATTTCCTTTAAATATAACGTTCCTAATCCTAAAAACACTAGCGTAATTAGTAAATAGGGGAGTAGTTTTAGCGGGTAGTAAGATGCGATGATGAACAAATATGTATATTTTGTTGAATTTTTTCTATAAATAATTAAGTAACTCCTTAAAATATTTAGGCGTCTTTTAATTTCTCAAATCAAGAGATAGTATTGGGATTAAAAAATAATCGACCTCCTAATTATGACAAATTTTATTGTTTTAGTGAACGCGAGCCCATGAAAGTGGATTTTACCATTCTATAGGCCTATATCCCAATGTTTGTCTGTCTGTCTGTCTGTCTGTATATGCGTCTGTCCCTGGCCATGGATCCAAAGCGGTTTGATGGATTTTGTTCAAACTTTATATTTATATTTTATGCCACAATTTTTTTCCTACCTAGCTCTTCAATTAAGGGTAGTTTATTGATGAGTAATTTTTTTGACTTTCAAATTTTTAGAAAATAAATATAAGCATTTTGTTTAAATGTAAATCTAGGATTTGAGTGATTTAACAAATTACACTGTATAATTGGTTTTTGAGCAATATTCGTTGAGGGGTAGTTTACTGACGGGACATTTTTGATAGTTCTAAATATCTCTAAAATATATTAAGCTATTTTTATTCCAAAATATATTTCTGGAAATTGTATGGTATGATAAATAATAATGTATAATTTTTTTGGTGGGTAGAAACTTATTTTTGGTTAGGGCATAGTATAATGATGAGTGATCTTTACAAAAACATGAAATATTTAAATAATTGTACTGACGATTTTGTTCTAATGTGTAACTTGAGAACGTTTGACATGAAAATTAACACTGTATATTTGTTATTGGGGTGAAAAACCATCTATGTGTAATTTACTGATGACTAATTTTTCAAAAACGTAAAATATTTTACAAATGGCTCACTGATTTAATTCCAAATGGGTATTTTGTTAGTGTTTGAATTAAAAATACCACTGTTTACATATTTTTGGGTAAAAATTAGCTAAAGGGTCGTTTGCTGATGAGTGATTTTTAAAAATTCAAATGTTTTGAAAATGACAATAATGATTTTGCTTAAAATTTATATCTGGGGAGTGTTTGACATGAATCTGTAAACTTGGTTCGGGGTAAAATTCAGTTTTGGGTAACTTACTGATGCCTTTTTTTTAAAAATAGTTTCAAGTGATTTGACTCAAAGTTGATATCAGAGGACTATTTTAAAGTTTCAATAATGTCTTTACTACCCATCCGGGATATATGCATTATTCAAATTATTATTATTACTATTATTGTTGATGTTTGAGGCTTGTCGACACAATAAGTTCATCAGTACTTTTCACAAATAAAACATAGTTAAATCTTCACAAAGAGAATACATAAATAAAATACCTTCTAAAAAAACAGCAGTTGCATACACTACAGTAAATGAACGAATTAAATATATAAAAATGTACCATCAATGGTCTCAAAATAAAACCATTACCAAATGAGTGGGAATCAAATGGAAGTTAAAAGTTTCGCCTTGCTTATAAAACGGATTAAACAAATAACTCCATCCACTCTGTAAAGTAACGAAAAACTGCACAGAGATCACATTTAAAATCAAGTGCCGGGTGAAGTAGGGGAATACTTGTGACCCTCCACCAAAGGGTGATACACACCAATGGGGGCAGAGGGGGTACGGAAAGCTCACACACAAGGGGTTGATCCCCTCTCAATAAAAAACCATGGGTCAGTGAAGTATGGCCAACGTGAAGTCAATATTCAAATTAAACACTCTTTATGATACTTTGGATGATTGAGTTTAAAACCGTAATTTGTGGACATAAAATATTAGTAATAATATTCATATTTGATTTGGTAAAGAATAATGACGAATTTATATCTTTTTTATTTTCATTCCCTTCTCCTTATTTGGTATTAGCTTAGTCTTCTACGACGGAATGTTTTGGTGTTATTATTGATGTTATACCATCTCCAGTTCTCATTTATGATAAAGATACTATTCTATTGAATACATATTATTATAAGAAAGTTTGTGAAAATGTTAAGGTCTTATAAGTAAATACTTTTTTTCGAGTTGTTGATGATCCCATAAAAAGTTTTACATATAAGAACTCGAAATTGTGGTGAGTAAAACCGATATATTCAAATTTAATTTAATACTGGTATTATCTATGACATTTATTTACTACACTACGTATCACATATCACAGATAAAATTATTTTGTAAGTGGGACTTTTCATCTAGAGGATGATTCAAACTTCTGCATAAATTTAATGGATATAGGGAAATTAAAACAAACCTTTTCTATTAATAAATGTAAGTCACAGACGTCACCCATTGGTGGTATAGGGCGCGTTGGGTGCATAATTGCTATTTTTTGGAATGTATGTCGCGACGTCACCCTTAGTATAGCGCTGTGTGTGATAAATGCTATTTTTATTAGTGAATGTATGTCTGCAGACGTCACCCTTTGGTAGCAGAGAGCACATAAAATGGATAATTTGCGCCTTCATTATTCGTAACGTGGACTTTATAAGTGTATAACGGAGAATTTTACGGATTCTGAGATGGCCAAAATGCATCTAGCATTTGGCGCTTTGTCATCTTTGCAAATGTACGGTAATCAATGCGTTGACGCTGCCAGGCATTTAATGTTGTTCACACTTTCTGCTTTTCATTTATATACCAACAGCGCCCTCTATCACCCAAGAGGGACGTTTGCGGACATATATTCACTAACGAAAAATGTTTGCCTTTGAGTTGCCCATTTCCCATTAAAGTTTGTCCATAGAGTTTCGGATCATTCTGTATATGGCCCTCACCATTGGTCGCTTGGACAAATACGTTGTTCTCCTCTAGTCTCGTTCACCAGTGACGTTGAGGTTGGAATTTTAATAGCCGCTGGGTGTACCTAGATGGATTTCCTTAACTTATTGTGAATTCTTATTCCGACCTTAATGCGGGTGCACTTCATCTAGATTCAATCTTACACACCTCTAGCACGAACATTTTGATCACCCGTTTCGGTGGCCGCATGGTCTAAGGCGTCAATTTCGCGATAGAAATGTCGATGATCGGTAGATTGGGGTTCGATCCCTGTCGGTTATCCTGAGTGTGGTTTTTATTAAAATGGTTTTCTACACGACTTCCACGCAAATGTGCGTCCATTTCCTCTGAATTCAACCTTCCTTATCCCTAAAACTTTTTAATAATTGGTATATATGCGTACAACCCGAATGGTTAGTAAGATACTGTTATATATATATTATATATATATATTATATATTTATATATATTTATATTTAATATATATTTATATATTTATTATTATATATATATTATATATATATTTATATATATTTATATTATATATATATAATTTATATATATTTATATATATATATTATTTATTAATATATATATTTATATTAATATATATTTATATATATATAATAAATATATATATTATATATTATATATATTATTTAATATATATATATTTATATTTATATATATATATTTATATATATATATATTTATTATTTATATATATATATATTTATATATATATATATATATATATATATTTATATATATTATATATATATATTTATATATATATATATATTTATATATATATATATTTATATATATTTATATATATATATTTATATATATTTATATATATATATATATATTTTATATATAAATATTTATATATATATATATGTATATACACATATATATAGTGATTGCAGTATCTTATTCAATTGCTGATCATTCTCAAACTCAGGTACTTTGATTTCATTTCTATCTTCTTTCCCATCCTAATTCAATTCCTATTGATATAATCTTCCTCCTACGGTGGACTATATGGACAGACCCGGCATCGTGGGAGGCAAAGAAGGATCGTAGGTTTTATAAAGATCTCTCTTTATTCTAAAAAAAGAGAGGAGAGTAGAATGAGACAGACGATATAAGCCAGCCTCTCGCATATGTAAACAACTCACAAAAGACTGAAGATTAGGGTAGTGGCCCGCTGGTTGTTCTAGGATCAAAGGGCTTTATCTGCACCGTCTGTCTTTCTCCTGCGCCCACACTTTTTATAAGAGTACTTCGTGTTACCTCTCTTATTTATTCACCACAGAAGTTGTAGATAAGGATGTGGTATCGAATAAAAACTATCGATACTTTCATTTCAATCATAACAAGGAAACTATCGATAGTATTTGGCATCTGAATATAAAGAATGTGCCACAAGCTTTATCTGAATATAATGTTTATTTTAGTATACATTTTGACATAGTAGTTATATTACGAGGAAGACATTTTAAACCCACATGGACAACGGCTATTATCTATGAATAAAATGTGTTATTAATTATAGAAATTGTTGTGCTACTATTGTGTTGGACTAGACTGGCTTATACGAGAATATTGGGGTTCGATCCCGGTGGGTACACTGAGGGTGATTTTCATGAATAGTTTTCACTCTACCTCCACGCAAATGAGGGTGAACTTCTTTTAAATTAAACTTTCCTAATCCCTAACACATTAGTGCAATAGGCGTATAACGTGAACGGGTAGTAAGACACAGTGCTAAGAAAATAGAGTTTTTTTCTGTCTAACTTGACCACTAAAAAAATTAATGGCATGAAAAAACCGTATAAACTTTATCCTGTAGTCTATTATGTCTTGGAAACCAATTTTTAAATTTTAAACCCTTAAACCGTTTTAAAACAATAACTTAACTTTCAAAGACCAGTCATTTTTAAATTAACCTCTTATTATTTATATTTGTAAAAGTTAAAACCGATTCTTATTTATTAGGTAAAGCCATTCCCAAATATCAAATTTAAACTAAATCGTGAACTAAATTTGCTTAACTTTTCAAATTTTTAAGGTCTTTCTTAGTTAAACAATCCTTAAATTATTTTATTCTCCTAAAATCAACATACATGATAATTTATTGTGTAAATCAGTCCCAAAATATACATCTTAAACAAAATTAGTAGAATTTTTTTTAAATCAACAATTCTTCAAAAATTAGCGGTCAGTTAACTACCATTAATTTTAAAGCTAGATTTATAATACAATATATATCTAAAGGTACGACTTTATACAAACTGACTGAACAAAATCCATTAAACAGTTTTTGCTCTAGCCCAAGGGAGATTGAGATTGATATGGTGTGGGACAGAATTTCAAGACCTACTTTTATTTTTTAGTTTAGGGGCACATAAAACTTAAAGATTCATAATAATCTCGAACTAGATCATTTTTATAAATAAAAATTCTTACATTCTAGACACATATTAAAATTCACTAATTGAATTTTACAGCTGGAGGATTGAACGTTGTTCTTTTAGGTGATAAGCTGGTTTGTAATTTGTGTGTTGATAAAATTAATGGGCTACAAAAGAACATATCAAAGTGAGATGGAAGGGAAACGTGAGTATAGGTCAGTATTTTCGCAATTTTAATAGAAAATTTTTGTTTGTTTTTTGCCAAAATAAATAAAGTAATATCCCAGTAGTTTAGTTTAACTTTCTACACACATTTATCTCATCATTTCTTTAATATTTGTCATGAACATTGTGGAATTTTCACAGAAACTTTTTTAAATAAGATGTATTTTACTATTTTTTTATGACTGCATCTCTTACTACCCGTTCAGATTATAACCTGAAGATAAAAAGTTCTCATTAAATTCAAGGCTGTCCATGACATTTATTATTCAAGTTCGGTATAGAGAACTGTTTTGGAAAATTAAAATATACCCTGATTTCGATAATAACAGTATCTGGTATAGCTGATAAAGTTACTAAAACAGTTTTAATATGTTCGTACATCAAGTCATATTATATGCAACTGTCACGTGTGATAGATATTATCAATACTTATAAAATAACACACATAATATATTTAAATGTAATCAATGTTGCCCACAAATAGATCTCTTTGAGTTTTTTAAACTTTTCTTTTAACCAGAATCAGATATACTCGTACAATAATAATAATAATAATAATAATAATAATAATAGTAATAAACATCGTCTTTATTTGGGCAAGTTTAAGGCCAGCGCCTTTATTACACTTAATATTGTATTAAGAGTGTCCAAAAAAAATTTAAATACATAAAAAGAATATACAAATTATAATGATATCACGTCTTCTACACATCCTGATATTAAATATTCCTAATAAAAAAATGTTTATTACAAATATTAAAAGATATATTGATTAGTATTACTATTATCTTGGATAATACAGACACACTGGAAGATTTTTTCACTATTCCTTTCACCTATTACAAATAATTAACTGTAACACTTTGTAAGTCCTAAACACAATAATCTTTTCCAATAATTTGTTAAAAAAAAAATTAAAACCCTACAAAAGTTAGTTTCCTACTTTCACAGGTATACTGAGAATTCAAATTAACCTTTTACATTAAGAAAAAAAAAGATGACTTTACTATTCTAGACAAAGAAACACATCTCTAGAACTCCTATTTCCTTACATCTTACCTACTAATGTGTGTCATAATCCAGCTACCCCAACTTACTCCCACTTACACCCATTACTACCTCAAAACCTTCACTCTAAAAACTAAACCCAACTCTCTAATTACTAAAACTCCATTTCCTCCAAGACACACACATACCAAATGGAGCTATTACAATACTATTTAAAATAGTAGGGGGAAGGGGGGTAGTACAAGAGAAGAATTCCTCCTAGCTTTACAAGCATTTCACGGAGACGGAAACACTGGAATCGCGAGGAGGGGGGTAGGAAAGTAAGGGAGAAGATGGGGTGTATAAGGGGACGAAAGAGAAGACGAGCTTTTCTATTTATGCAAATATCAAGGGTTAGCTCATGCGAGATATTTCCGCAGGTCCCTTTAATTTTCGTTTTCCCTTGACGAGCTGTACCAGTTGCTGATAAGGTAAAAACTCCTTTGGAAAAGGGACTAGAAGTGGAGCGAGTTTCCTGGGTGTACGCGGAAGGAGAAGGTGATGGAATTAGAAAGTAAAAGTAGAGGAAGGGGGGGGATAAAGACGATGGGTGAAAAGTTTTTTTTTTTTACTTTTAAAAATTGTTGCAGATAATGAAAATTACGATGTAAGATAATGAAGGCAGGTTACGTGACTTTTTTTTTTTTTTTTAGGAACGTTATCGGGTGAATTCTTTCTTTGCTTGTTAAAGAAATTCTCACTTGGGGGGTTTTGGAGGATTAAAGGATGATTATAAAGACCTAAACTCTTGTTCAAACTAAACGGGCTGACTAGAATATTTACCAATATTTGTATATTTGTGAAAACAAGTATATTTGTTAATTTATTATTGGTTTAACCTAAGTTTCTTCATTCTCTAAAACTTACTTACATCTGGGTTGTTATAATATTTATACTAATTGAGTAGAGATGAGGAATGTATACTTTAGAGGAAGTTTACCAACATATTCGCTAAATTAGGGTGGGAAACTATTAGTTAAATAAACACTCTAGTACGCCCGCCTGGATTTGAACCACTGTCTACTCGTTACCAGTAAATCAGACAAGATGAGTCATTTTTGTTTGCTTACTGGATTTATTAAGGATTAAGCTTATAAACTTTTGTATTAAGTCAATTAATTAAGCCTCAAGCTATGCCGTCAAATCCTTTAAATTTCATATTTGCAACGAAACCTCCCTCGGAACCAAAAAACTTTGGTTTCTCGGAAACTGCCAGCCGAGTCGTCAGAGGAATCTGTCAGACAACTAGAAGAACTACAGAACAGATAAAATTATTTTGGCTTTCAAATTAACTTACACAAGAATAACCCACAGCTTAGCCAGGTATATTTACGTGCCTCATCCTATTCCATTAGGTCAAATTATTCAGGTTGTTGGTAGTCAAAATTGGCATTTCTATATTTTTTTTATAACCAAGTCTTACTACCTTTTCGGGTAATACACGTATATGATAACTAATCTAACGAGGTATGGATGAGGAAGAAAGCATTTTAGAGGTAATTGATTCACATTTGCGTGGAAGGAAAGTGTGAAACCGTTTAGGAAACACCATCCTCTGCAGACCAATCCGATATTTGAACCCCGATCTTTCTATCATCAGCATGACATTATAACACGAGAGTGACTCCTTAGACCATCTGGCCACTGAACGGATTTGACTTTAATTATTATAATAAATAAAATACAATCAATTAAGTAAATCCAAGGCAAGAGCCATACCTAAATATATTATACAAGTCAATTTTTTTAAATCAAAAAGCGTTGAAGTTAGCGTGGTTTAAACCAATATATAGATATATCTCGAGAAAGCTAGTTCGAAAACAATTTATCCAAGCTTTATGAAATCTTTTACTTAATATACGGAGGCAATAAAGAACTCTTTTTTTTTTAACGTTCACTCCATAGCTGGTGACATAATGGTTTAACCATTACTTGGCGAGGTTCGGAGGATCGGGTATTCAATCCCTCTAATCCGGGACAGCCCGTAAACCTACGGTCTACCAATCTTCTATGGACTTGTACTACCATCTCATGAAATTATATAAGTTCAACACAATCGGTAGTAATAATAACGATTCTTTAAAGTTCCAAGTAGTTCCAAGTCTCCGGGCAGAGGGTTATCAAAGGAAAGTTCCGAAAGATGTTACCTAACTTAAATACAAGTAATTAAAATGCCTAAATATTATAAATATAACTTATTACATATAAATAGATTCATTTCTCACGGAGAAGAATCAACGTCAATCTCTTTTATCAAACACTGAATGGCCTTGGAAAGTGGAATTTTTTTATATACGTGACTGGCCATATTATGACTTTAATCTAAATTTGAATGTTGAAATAAATTTGATTTATCATCTATTTGGGTATGTCAAGGAATTCAGGGCAAAATAATGCTACTTGAAGAACAGGTGATCGTTACTTTGGCCCGCAAAAATGTGTAAAATATATTACGTGGCCTGAATAGCAAAAAGTTTGGAGACCCCTGCTTTAAACCCAAGGGTTGTTCCTAATGTTCTTCCCATCCATCCAGATCTGGGCATGCACTCAACCATTTGACCGGTTAGTCCTTCCCACACCATCTGGGAGAAACCACGTGTCATAGGACGTTAAGAGCGTGCAGAAGTTTCCCACCAGGATTTCTACAAGCGAGCAAGAAAAATTCTACACTTTTAAAAAAAATGTATTTTCACATAACTTGCAGGGTTCTTTTACACGCCACAATCGACATGAGACCAACGGCTTTACTTTCCCCTCGAAGGAAGTTGTGCTACGGATTTTCAAAGCCCAATAAATTTCCGTCGACCTCAGTTGGATATGAACCCACAAACATCGGGTCCTGAGGCGAGCGAGCACATTACCCCCAGACCACCGAAGTCATCCAATCCTTAGTAAGGAATTACAAATTGATTTTTATCCCACGTTTAACTACCCAACCGGCACATCACTCTTATGAGTGTAATGAATGAAGAGCCTAAAATTTTAGAAATATATTCCTTAAATTGAAAAATAACACCTGGGCATGGGAATCGAGGATGGAACTTTGTCTTAGTACGACGATGCTCTAGCCACTGAGCTATCCAGGACCCGTCCCGTGCCCAGGGTAATTCTACACTCATATTTTAAGGCAGAGTCTGTGATGGACGTGTGGAAATCGTCAGCTACATCTGAGTGATCAATCAAGATCACGAGCTATTAGAAAACATAGCCATCTCCGACTCGCTGTTAGATTGGTCATATCATGGTGGATTAAATAACCAAGCTATTTTATTTGTTACGGTTATAGCCACATCTAAATATCATATTCTTTAATTGAATTGATTGAAGATTGAACCTGGGCACGGGACGATTCCTGGATAGCTCAGTGATAATAGTATTGGTGTACTAAGTCAAAGGTCCTATGTTCGATTCCCGTGTCCAGGAGTCATTGGTAAATGTATGAGGAAGATAACCCTGGATGGAGTGTGGAAAATCCCTTAAGGTAGACCAACCCTCATTACACCTGGCCAGGGTTCAAACCTCTTTGTCACCAGAAAACCAGACTATAATATTGACGTTTAGTAAGAAGGTATTCGGACTTTAATGTTCGCGTATCACCAAATATAATTTCTCTTTAACTTTATACCTCCAAAGTTGTTGGTTCGTAATGAAAGTTATACATATTACAGTATACACATATAAAATAATTAAAATAAATTATATACAAATTATTTATTAAAATAGTTATTATTAAATAGTAAGTTTTGAATGAGAAACATATGTATAGTATATATGATAAAGACCTATGTATAATATATATAATAGATGTGTACATATATATGAGAAATATATAGCCTATGTATATATGTTCTTGGGATGTTTGCTGACAAAGGATGACTACTGCACCAAGGAAATCAGGTTGAGGATCGCCATGGCCAAGAAAATCAGGTTGAGGATCACCATGGCCAAGGAAATCAGGTCGAGGATCGCCATGGCCAAGGAAGCGTTCAACAAGAAGAGGTTACTGCTGACCATCAAGTTTGGTTTGGAACAGAGGAGTAAACTGATTAAATGCTACATTTAGAGAATCGTGATATATGGAGCATAGATTTGGACTCTCAGAAAGATGGAAAATAAATACTTGGAGAGCTTTGAAATGTGGTGCTAGAGAAGTCTTTGGAAGATCAGGTGGACAGACAGGGTGACACATGAACAAGTCCTAAGAAGAGTAGGTGAGAAGAAAACCATTTTGGATGTGATTCTTCGGTACAAAGCAAACTGGATCTTACACATCCTTTAGAGGAATTGTCTTTTGCACTACATCATAGAAGGAAAGGTTGAGGGAAAGAGGAGCTTAAGAAGGAGGAGGATTCAAATATTTGATGTCTTGAAGGAAAGAAGAAAATTCTGGGAGCTCAAGGAAGAGGCATTGGCGGTCTAAGTTCACTGACAAAAGGATTGGACCTGTCGTAGAACAAATAATAATACGAGAAAATATATATATATATATATCCCAGGTTGAATACCACTGGCTTAGTACGAGTGAACTATTGATACCCAGTTTTGCCTGCTCCTAATTTTTTAGTAATTAGTAGTTTTACTATTTACGGAACTTTTATTCATCATAAAATTTACAAATAAAGAGCTTTTTATAAAAAAAATTGTGTTCAAAATAGATAACATTTAACTATATTCTTATTACTATTATTTTATTGGTATTGATAATGTCTATAAAAAGTGATATCTGCAGATCACGTGATTTGACGTATGAATACGTGAAAGTAAATCTAGTATTTTTCATAGCTTTCAGAAGAAAGTTGGACAGAACCGGGTCTTGTAACAGGTTCCACTGTAATAAGATATTCACATCATAGTTTAAATATATATTTATATAATAATGAACTTTAGCTTTATAAATGTGCTTGAAATAATATATGAACGATGGTTAAAATGAGAGAATTTTACGTAGTGTTACTTGTTCATTATTTTTCTTCTTTTTATATCCATAATTATTGCAGACAATTTCATAACAAAACAGTGAGAGCGTTTTAATTTACCATCCCTTTGTTTCGTAAGCCCCACCTCCAGCCTCTAAAATAAAAAAATAAAAAATAAAAATGGTGGCTGTTTATTTATTTTTATTTTTTATATTTTGGTCCAGCACGTACACGCTTCATACACACATCCACCACAATGATCCTATTCTCTGCATATGACCCAGTTCTTAGAGAAGGTTTTTGAGGAAGGGGTGTGAAAGGTTACAAAAAAAATTAAAAGGGGGGTTTGAGGGGGGCGTATAACAATGTTTTTATCATCGTCATCGCTTGTCCGCTACTTTTTTTTTCCCCGTCCACCTGTTTTTGACAGCTTTTTGACTTTACGTAGCTTTTGTGAAAATTGTCATTACCCTCCCCTTCCCCTCCCCCACACCCACACTCACTCATACACAGACACATGTACACATTATCACAATCACATGCGCACACACATGCTTACACAAACATATATATATATATTAGTTGGCTATGTTTCGAGAGTCACTGCCTTCAGGGTCACTGAAGGGATGAATAAATTATGTAATGGACACTAAACAGATGTTTTGGGGGGGTTTTGTTAGCGGTAATTTTGTTTTGTAATAAAATGGCAATTTTATTTCACTGTTGGTTTGACTTTTAATACTAGATAACTATTTTAAATTAGAGCAATCTTGTAAACTTTAAAATAGAAAAAATGGTATTTTTAATGTTATTTTATAACCCTTTACTTGAAAGAGAAATAAAACAGTAATCAAGTTATTCATATCAATACATATTATTTAACACACTAGCTGTGTATGGAATTATATATTTTTTCTGGTATCTGGAATTAGTTAATTGTGTGCTTTTATTTGTAAATATATACGTTTGAATTAATTATGGCCACAGCTTGAAGCATGTGACATGTGTGTCAACATAGATAAATGTATATACTGTATGCATGTTCATTAGTTGTTTTTTTAATAACATGTATGATTTTTTTAATAAACTAATAATTTATATAATTAATGTTACAAAATGTAAACAGATATTTTCTAGTTTAATAAGGCTTTAAAGTTAATAAAATACAAAAATAATTTTATAGTTAAAGTAGAAAACAATTGTTTGTTGTTGTATTAAGTCAAAACTAACTAATGTTTAGCAAAACAGTTGATTAATAAGTGCGAGCATAAATTCCCAAAACTACAAAGTTAAAATCAGTTAGAAAACATCTTAAGCGTAGATAAACTATCATTGATTAAATCTTCTTATGAAATTGGAATTTAGTAATAGAAGAGTCAAATTCTTCTTAGTGAAAGGTGACTCTATAAATTACTTCCAATACCAAATTATTACCTCATCAATATGGACGTCACCTTGCGAAATTTAAAATCGTATTATCTTCTAAACTTTTAAACCTATTTTATTTTTTAAAGAGCAAATGGACTGTTTAATAGAATTATGTTACTAATGGTTGCTAATCAACCTTGAAGTAATGATATTACAGTAATTAGAATAATCCTAGCAAATAGAATAGAGATTTCCTCATATTTTCTGACATATTTGTCCAATTTGTCCCTTTGCTGGTGGCATGCAGTAGACATAACATACCCGGTTCATACTATTAATTAGATTTACTTGTTAAGAAAGGAGATATCTCTTTTCAAAAAGCCTTTTATTAAATTAAATTCTTTTTTAGATATGTTTATAAACATGCATTCTATACCAACTAAATATGTATATAAATAAAATAAAAGATCGTGAAAATTGGCAAAGGAAATTGAATATGATAAATCACCCAAACAAATTCGTCAAAATAGACTTTATATTATTATATTATTTTATTTCTTTGTATATGTCACTATACAAAATACTATGACAAGCATTCCTATATAACAAAGATTCAATCAAGAATATTAAGTTTTTACTTTTTCCAGTGAAAACAGGTCATCTTTATATGATTACTTTTATTCCTTTATTGGTCTAGTTCTTCCTTTCCCCCCTCCCCTTTCTCTACCAACTCACTACATTTCACCGGGGTGACATTTTGACACTATCGAACTCCAGCAGGAGCACTTGAAGTCAACATCAGAAAGGAAAGAGAATATTTCAAAATGTAATCTGACGTAAGGCTATAGTACTATTACTCCCCCTTTCTACCCCCCCCCCCCAGTTCACACCCACCATATCTCTTTTTACACCCAACCTCACTCACAAGTCACAAGTTCAAATATACCTTCTCCATCTCGCAAGGTTGCCAATATTCACATTTCAAACATCTCTACTTATCTCACCTTAAAATATTTTACAATAAACTAAAACTAAAAATGCATGAGCTACTCCGCGCTTTTTGTTTACTAACAAGGTTGCCCATCTGGGTTTTCAAAATGCAGGGAGGGGATTGGAGTCACTTCTTCAGGTTGTGGAACCACCTCCTCCCCTTTTCAAGTGACAATCTCAGGAATTTAAGCTTGTGAAGGTAATTTTAGAGCATCTGAACATAGCTCTGAGCTAGTTATGTGAATTTCAAGAGCAACTCTAAACAAAAAAAAAATCTTTTTTTTTAAGTTGTAGCTTAACCTACTGAAAAGAAACTTTTTTTTAGGTTTATTGACAGAACAAAATGAAAAAAAAAAACTTTTAAAGAGGAAATGGGAGGAAATCTACATTTTATAACTTTCATCTCTGTTAATTCAGATATTGATGATTAAAATTTGTTAATAGTAAATTGCAGCCAAATCCTAAATACACAGTTTTTTTATATAGAAATTAATAACAACATTTATGGGCACCTATGGAATCTTTATATCATTAATTTTATTTTGCTACGGGTAAAAAAATAATACGTCATCTATTTCACATTCTCAACAATATTTATTTAATTTTTATACTAATTTAGATACTAGGTCCAAAATCGTAGCTATATAAAAGTATTATGTAAGATTTAGCTTGGTCAGTAATCCTTATTATTACTGATTTAAAGGTCTCGGGTACCATTTCTGACAACCAAAAAATGTATACCACTAGTTATAATTAGGTTTGATTTTTCACGAAAGTGAAATGACTCAAAAATAAAAGGCTAATAGAGATAAATTAGTATATACAATCAATGTATATTTGTTTCATAGAGTGTATTTCAAATACTTCAAATACTTCAAATAATGTATACGTATGATAATTCTTTCTTTACCTGAGACATCATATGTATTAATAAACCTTCATTCCTACTGCGAGAAACTTAAACAGTTGGGTAAGAGATTAGTTCGTGAAAAAATGATCAATTATTTTAGGCCTTTACCTGAGATCGGACAGAGGGCGTATTGATGTTCAAGCCCCCTGGACCTTAAATTTATTTAATTTTCATAATTAACGTTTTTAATTTTTGGACCAATTTTAATAGTAAAACTTGAGCTTAAAATATTTTCAGCATTTCCTTCAAGGTTATCAAGCTCTCAAACATTGTATTTTCTTTAAATCGATAAAATATAATATATTTATTTTTATTAGTTGACATAACCTCCTTTTTTAGTTTTTTTTTTCATATTCATATTTGCTATAAATTGATTTTTAAGATTCCTTTAATCTAACTAAAACATGTTTTAAACCTTAACCTAACACGAATTTAAATCTTATATCATTAAAGTTGTATCATGTTCACAAATTAAATGTCACAAACGTGAATTTTATGCACAAAAATTTAATGCGATTTTAATATAACCTACTTCTTAGCTACAAAATAAGTATCTGACCTTTCAAACTTCCTTGAAAAGGAAAAACGTTTTTAGATTAAACTAAAAACTCACCAAATAAAACACTGTAGCAACATTTTGGTGTTGAAACGTTCAGGTTGACAGCATTGTTCCGTGCACCCCTCACCCACTCCCTCCTCCCCCGTTACCCCAGCATGCATCATGCGGGTTGTATATGTCGCTAGGAGGGAAAAAACTCCTCTCCCTAAGAAAAAAAAAAGTTGGCCACCGACTTACACTCGGAGAGAAGGCCACAATAAACGACGCCAGATGTTGTCGCATTTCTCTGGATATGAACCCCGTATCCCCCTCCCCTCCAACCCGCCACAACCCGACACTCATGATGGAGATAGAGAGGAAAATGGAAGGTAAAAGAAGTGATGGTATAATAAAACTGTGTGGAAGGCAAGGCCAGGCACTGGAGTGTGTAAGTCCCCTCAAACCCCCCCCCCCCCCCGCCATACCAACACTCCACCCCTCGACAGCTTATTGCTTGCTTTATTTATGTTTTCTAGCACCTCACTTTCTTATTGTTTCATTTGAAAATGAATTTCGTATTTGCTAGTAGCTTACCAGTTTAGTAATATAGTTTATTTATCTTCGATTATCTTAGTTTAAAACGATAAAAAATATTATTATTCAACTTTATCTCTTTAAATTAAGATAATTAATTATTTTATCTTGAACATTCCAAAAGAATTATTTAAATGTAGGCAAGTGGTTTATACCCCTAAATCTGAACTCCAAAGGTCGGGGTTCGATCATTGTCTCTTCACTGAGGATGAATGTTTGACAAAATCAGTTTTCCGTCCTCTTTTGACGCAATTGTTGCTATAGGCCTTAGAAGAAAAACCACACTCTTCCCCTGATCTCTTAGGAAAGAAAGTGTGTATATCCTTAGTAACAGGTAGCTACAGTTGCGTAGCTATAAGGTGGCGTAGGTGGCAAAATTCCGCAGGCCCACAACCAAAATGGGGCCTGCCATGTAGACCCATCTACCCAAAAATAATCTAAATGTTTTTTTTTAGCCTCCATAAGTGTTAATATTGATATATTTTTTATGATAGTAGTTAATAGAGTCTTATTCAATACAAAACAAGTTTTTTTTTCATTAAATAGCTAGTTTCCCCTTTCCAATAGCAATTTTACCAGACAAATATTGTGTATAATGTAGACCTGTATTACGTAATTTATAAAAGAACTCCAATAATAAATGTCAGTGTAATTTATTATAATCTAAAATTACATATACCCGCCTCGTTGGCGTAGTTTGCTAACGCGCTAGTCGTGTTGAGCTCGACCGCCGAGGACGGGGAGATCAAGGTTCGAATCTCGGTCGGGTGAACTGGGGTTGGTTTTTCCTTAATGGTTATCCACTTTACCTCCACGCAAATGCGGGTTCACTTCCTCTAAATTCAACCCTCCGATTTCCTAATCCATTAGCGTAATTAGTACTTAGGCGTATAACCCGAACGGGTAGTAAGACGCAGTGCTAAATATTATCATTATTATTATTATTAAAATTACATATAACTGTTCGGTTGGTTGGCTTTCTTTTACTTTTGTATTTGGGGTGTGGGTGTGGGGGGGGGGGGGGCACGAAAGTTTTGCCACGGGCCCGTTATATTCTAGCTACGCCTCTGTGTAGCTATTCAAGTAAACGCAGATAAATAACCATAAATTGGTCTTGAATACATATTTTAAAATGATCTTATCTTAGATTTGTATACAAGATTGTTTTTTTATTAATGAATTTGAATGTTTATATAGTAACATCTAAATTAATAATACTACTATTTTCATCCCCAGTAATACAATCTAGTTCCAGTAAAGGTTATCAGAAATATCACTATTTCGAAGATTTTACTATTTATAGGGAAAATATATCTTTCCTCAAATTATAAAATATATTTTAATAAACAAATATTTAAATAGCTAAATATTCTTAATACATTTAAGTATTTAAAATATTTTCAACAATATCAAAATAATAAGTAGTTATTAAGTGATCTATACAAAGTAATTTCCTTAAAACAATTACTAATATAGGGTACAGAATATTAATTTTTTTAAAGGAAATAGTTTCAATGATTTGAAATGGAACAAAATTTACAAAACTACAATTTTGCTTTTGTTATCGGTTGCAAGCCTCATCACACAGCTGCGTGGAAGTAGTATTAGATATATCTTAAGGGGCTAATAGTTTTAAAGGACTTTTTTAAAATTTCAGGTCGCACGTTGTAAAATCCAAGCGTTTAGCTCAATATAAAAAATGACCTTTTTTTCAAATTTAGTTACCTAAGTTTTTAATATGCTTTTTTATTTCTAACCAACTATTCAAACGGTTCCTTAAAACTATAAAAATACCATCTAATGGAAATAGTAATTGGTTTTAAGTTAACACAACGTTTTATTTAAAGTTCTCATTTCTCTAATTGGTTTTTGATTCCTTTTTCGCTTAAATTTATATTTATGAGCATTTTTGGAAATATCTTTTCATCTTAACCATTGCTCTGTAGGGACGTATCTCGCACAAAATAATTAAACAGCAATCTAGGAAACTTCCTAAAAGTATACTTATTCATAAATTTGGTAATCGGTTTCAAGGAAACTTTTAGGAATATATACATAATAAATACTTTATCTTCAACCAAACCTTTTAGATAGTGGTTAAAACTTTATTGAAGTATATTATGTAAAGTTAAACACATATGCTGTTCATAAAGGAATGTACAGAACTTAAGGTTTCGTATTTTAAGATAATACGTGGAGGATTAACATACAATAGTAGGACATTATATACTATAGTACCGTGTGTACTCATAAAATAGAAACATTTTCCATCCAAACTCGTTGATAATTAATTGACCTCCCTTAGAGGCAAACATCACAGTGGCGTTTGCTTCAACTTCTTTGTTTACACCCGTACGCTTTTAATTTATGTGTGAGGAGGATAGGGGGAAGAGGGGTGAAGGGAGAGAGGTAACAGCCTCCAATTCCCTTCCCATCCCCCCCTAACAAACTTTCGGTGCTCTAAACCTAGGCACTAAGTCTCGCACTTCAGGCGTGCTGAGGCCTAACTCAATTTGGCAACGTGAAAAACACAAACGTTCATTTTCTTCTTTGCCAACTGATGTCTCACTGGAAAAAAAAAAAAAAAAAAAATGGTTGGTAAAAATCTCTTTCCATTTTCCTTCTTTCTTTATATGTTTCTTGCGCTTCTTATTTTCTCTAATTTTTTTTTCTCTCTCTCTGCTCCTGTTTGTTTTATTTGTGTCAGCTATTTATTTAAGACTTCCCTCGTAATTCACTAGATACATGCGAAACGAGTCATGCATCAGTTAAGCTTCCTTGTTCGATCCTCGTTGCGATGAAAAGTCTGTACTAACACTTTTCTCTCTCTCTCTCTCTCTCTCTTCATTTGCTCTATATTTATTGGTGTCTAGCTTTGTTCACACATGGAAAGATAAAAAAAAATATGTCGTTTCAAGAAAGGCGCTGGTATTTAAAAAAATCCTTATCGCGTTTAACACCATACTTATTACCGATTTAATTTATTAAGAATAAATAAAGAGGGTGGCAAAAAAATTAATGCTCCAAATTAACTGTGAAAAAAAAAGGTTATAAGTCACTTTTAGAAGATCATTGCCAGTTAACTCAGCTTAGATTCACACTTAAGGTGGGTTGGAAGGGGACACGAGAAAAGGACAGTGTTTTTTGCAGTTTTTATGACAAAACACTTTTTTGGCCAAAATGAATAAAATATTGCTCCAGTACAAACATAGAGTTTAATTTTCTTCACGTGGTGATATCAACAGTTCCTGAATATCCATCATGAGCGTAGCAGCATCAGGTGGGAAACAAACATTTTTAAATTAGAACAATAAAAGCTGTGCAGGATCACCGTGATGGATAAATTAAATTATTTGGTACTGTGAACAAATAATTTTATATTATTTTAGCAAAAAAAAAAATGTTTTGCCATAAAAACTGAAAAAACACTGAATTTTTCCTCGCGTCCACTTCCATCTCGCCTTAAGCCCCCTCGTCGCCGAAAATCCTGTCCATGGCTAAACTCATCCCTCAGACCACGTGGCCACCAATATTAATAAGAAAAGAAGATGTCCAAAACCACAATAAATCTTCTGTAAAACCACCTCAAGATTTGAACCTTGACCTCCTGGACACCAGCCATCCAGTAAATTGCGAGATTCACGCCTTAAACCACGTGACCAATGTGGGGTTGTTTGAGAACAGGTGACGACAAAAAAAACATTGATAAGCCTGCTGTAGAAAATCACCTTAAGTTATCCCGGCCTATCAACTTCCCCGTCACAAAATATCCAGTAATATTGCGAGCCCAGCTCCATAGGCGACGTGACCTCCGATGTAGGTAGGTGCTAGCGATATCTCGGTAGAAGCATTGTTGGTTCAAACACTTGTTGTTATCTAGCGTGTTTTTTATGTTTTTTTCCGTAAAAGAGTTAATGTTTGAGAAGTGGATTAAATGTTCCGCGGCCCACTTTGAGAATAGTTTTTAGTTTGACTTAGTTTTGTGAATATATGAGATTAGCATTTTTTAGAGAAAAATGACTAGATTTTGATTACTTTGGCAGGCTGTTTTATTCAATTGTGAATTTAAATAGATTTAAAAGAAATGAATTTAATCACTTTTGTGGCACGGACATGATTGATATGGCCAACTCACTTACTGACACTCCTGCCATTTTTCCTCTTGTCAACATTCGATATGGCGTCTAACTACAGAGCTAAGCACCCAGGTCTGTTTATCAGCACATTCGTAAAAAAAAGTTAGCATTTGTATATCGCTCCTTTTCCTAGTGATAGTAATGATATTACGCGTCTGGATTACAGCATTCATAGCCCAATAGTGTAAAAATTATTCAATACTAATGTAACTTTGCCCAGGGGAATCCCGGATGTACTAATCGTACATACTTTCCGTGGAGACTCTTTCCATGTCCCGATGAGATGAGATGATGGTGATAGTGAATGTGAGGATGTGGAACCAGTGGAAACACTTAAATCTAACTTATTCCTAACTAACCAAATTTTTGTGACCGTTGAGGTAATTCCTCTTTCGGGTTAAATACCCAAGGTACCACCCCGGAATCGATCCTGGGACCCCTAGGCTTATATCCTGATGCACTGACCACTACACCACTGGACTGGTTGTGGTGGTGATAACAGACAGATAGCAGTTTTTATTACAAACATTGGTTGAAAGTAATTAATGTTAGCCTGTGTGTAAATAATTAATATTTTCTTAGTAATACTGTACTATAATATCAATCAACTATTAACAAACGCTTCTAATAATGATAATTTTTCTTAGCTAATTGAAATAACAAAATATATAACTAAGACTATAATTATAATATAAGGAACTTACTTAGATGTTACATTTACTTAAATTGATTTGTATAACTTCTTTTGGTCTATTAAATCAAGATAAAAATAAGAAAAATAACGTGAAAGATGATTTATTTAAAGAAAGACCTAATTTATCATGCATTATGAAGTCAATTAAAACAGTCAATTTGCTTATCAGCCAATCCTATATCCTGCTATTGTTAAAATATTTTAATAAATACGAATTATTACTCTTTCCTTGTTTATCTGTTAATTTAATAATTACAGAACATTATTATTTTAACAATCTTAATGATGACTTTTTAAAAGTGTTGTTGTCTTCATAATTCATGATAAATTAGGTATATCTTTAAATAAATCATGTTGCATGCTGTTTTTCTTATTTGTATCTTGATTTAATTAACCAAAAGAAGTTACAAAAATCAATTTAAGTAAATTTAACATCCAAGTACGTTCCTTATATTATAATTTCATATTTCTCCTTACTACGACTATAATGAATATTACTAAGACTATAGTATTTATGTTTAGCAGCTTTGGCCACAAGGGATATTACAGTACATGAAATAATAAATTAAAAAGTTTTATATTTACACTTTTATCTTGTTTTAATTGGCCACCAAAACAGATATACAATAATTTTTGCAACTTAAAGATAAAACCATACAAAATATTAATTCTTAAATACTTTAAAACGTTTTTAATTTTGTAAACACATGCGCATGAACACAGTTTGTATGACGTCATCAACCACCTTCATTTCGTCTGGTTCACCATATATATTTATGAAGCGAACGCAGCCTTTTAGAAGCTCTCTTTTGACCATTACTTTTTAAGTGATCCTGATTTGTCGTTTCCACATAACAAATAAACATCCAAATGGTTATTATCATAAGTTTGTGTTTCATTAATGTAAAAACTGTTAAAAGAGAAAAAAATTACCAAGGAGAAATTGATTGTTGTGAAACTTTTTATTTCCAAAAATGATGGCGGTTCAACTCGTTGTCTTGAAGATCATATAGTTTGGCGAATGAATACATGAGGGTAAATCTGGTAACTTTTGCAGGCTGTCAGCTATGACCACGCCTTTGGCAAATTGATTCTAGTTTGTAAAAGGTATTTTGATATAATAATTGACTTAGTATAGTGTACATTAAATATCCCTAACAAAACTTTCATTTCCCCATCAGCCTGTTTTTACTTAATGGGTATACGTAAATTTTATGAACCAACTGATTAAATAATGGCATGACCTACAAACTAGCTTAACTCTAGAACTGATCAAACACATAGTTCCATTTTTGTCAATCGATCATTATGAATAGAGAAGCACCATTATCACCAATGATTCATTTTAAATTTTTTATTTAGCACCGCGTCTTACTAACCGTTCGGATTGCACGCTTAAGTAATAACTACGATAATGGTTTATGAATTAGTAAGGTTGAATTTAGAGGAAGTGAGCCCGCATTTGCGTGGAGGTAGAGTAGAAAACCATTTAGGGGGAAACCACCCCAGTTCACCCGACCAAGAATCGAACCTCAATCTCCCCGTCTTCAGCAGCCTAGCTCAACAGAAAAATAGCGTGTTAGCTAACTACGCCACCGAGGCGGGTGATACATTTTAGGTTATACCAGGAATTGAAACTGAGACCCCTATCTCGATAGGTAGATGTGCTATTGACTGAGCTGAGATGACCCACAAGAAAATATCTGACAAACACAATGCTCTCCTAAGGAGTGTTCATACACAGGAAGTGACCAATTTAACTTAAAATCAGATTAAACTCATCTGGCCGTAATAGAGCTGAAACTATGACCTTTCACTCAAAATACGGCACTGTCTGCTAGAGGCTGTTACCACTTCTCTACTGGGGTCTACAACTCGCAAGCAATAGGTTGGAAGCACTGGACAGAAACAGATTGGCTACCACTTCTCTACCGGGATCTACAACTCGCAAGCAATAGGTTGGAAGCACCTGACAGAAACAGATTAGCTACCACTTCTCTACCGGGATCTACAACTCGCAAGCAATAGGTTGGAAGCACCGGACAGAAACAGATTGGCTACCACTTCTCTACCGGGATCTACAACTCGCAAGCAATAGGTTGGAAGCACTGGACAGAAACAGATTGGCTACCACTTCTCTACCGGGATCTACAACTCGCAAGCAATAGGTTGGAAGCACCGGACAGAAACAGATTGGCTACCACTTCTCTACCGGGATCTACAACTCGCAAGCAATAGGTTGGAAGCACTGGACAGAAACAGATTGGCTACCACTTCTCTACCGGGATCTACAACTCGCAAGCAATAGGTTGGAAGCACCTGACAGAAACAGATTAGCTACCACTTCTCTACCGGGATCTACAACTCGCAAGCAATAGTTGGAAGCACTGGGTAGAAACAGATTGGCTACCACTTCTCTACCGGGATCTACAACTCGCAAGCAATAGGTTGGAAGCACCGGACAGAAACAGATTGGCTACCACTTCTCTACTGGGATCTACAACTCGCAAGCAATAGGTTGGAAGCACTGGACAGAAACAGATTGGCTACCACTTCTCTACCGGGATCTACAACTCGCAAGCAATAGGTTGGAAGCACCTGACAGAAACAGATTAGCTACCACTTCTCTACTGGGATCTACAACTCGCAAGCAATAGGTTGGAAGCACTGGACAGAAACAGATTGGCTACCACTTCTCTACCGGGATCTACAACTCGCAAGCAATAGGTTGGAAGCACTGGACAGAAACACATTGGCTACCACTTCTCTACTGGGATCTACAACTCGCAAGCAATAGGTTGGAAGCACCTGACAGAAACAGATTAGCTACCACTTCTCTACTGGGATCTACAACTCGCAAGCAATAGGTTGGAAGCACTGGACAGAAACAGATTGGCTACCACTTCTCTACCGGGATCTACAACTCGCAAGCAATAGGTTGGAAGCACTGGACAGAAACAGATTGGCTACCACTTCTCTACCGGGATCTACAACTCGCAAGCAATAGGTTGGAAGCACCGGACAGAAACAGATTGGCTACCACTTCTCTACCGGGATCTACAACTCGCAAGCAATAGGTTGGAAGCACCGGACAGAAACAGATTGGCTACCACTTCTCTTCTGGGGTCTACAACTCGCAAGCAATAGGTTGGAAGCTTTGGACAGAAATGGATGGTCTCCATCAAACAACTGCTCCTGCCAACTCCTGTAGGGCTTGCGTCACTTCTGGCAGTCGGACATTAATAATCGAATCATGAGAATGTCACACTCATGTGAAGTCACAACTAAACCAACTTTTTTTTTCGAGGGGGGAGATTCAAACGTGTAGAGAGGGTTAGGGTGGGTGAATGGCTAGACAACCCTTATCCCTACTTACCCTCTCATTCTTCATATCACATGGGCTTGATTATGTCTGTAAGGGTTTGAATGGTGGTGGTGGTGGGGGGTATGTTGTTATTACGACTTACAAGGGTTGTCTTTCTATATTTGCGATCAATCATTTGGTAGTAAACACTGATAGGGCTTATACATTGTGGCTGTGACAGCTTGGGGTTGAAATCGATTTACTGCTGGGGGACAGGAAGGCTATGATTGTGTCCTCATGGGCTTGTATTTTGGATGTTTTTATTACCGTTTGAGCAGTCAATATACTGTAGATAGAATTCTAACTCGTTTTTGATATTCAAGGTTTTCATTCGACAGACATAATTCAAGTAATTCCATATTATTATTTTACTGATAGATTTATCTATTTATTTTTTAATTTGTTGCATAGCTTTTTTATTAACTCCGTCCTACCCCTTGTCAAGAATAAATGTCAGATGGGGATTAATAAGATAGATATATAGAGTAAATGTACTCGGATTTTCGTGGAAATAGAGTATAAAATCTTCTATGAAAAACTACCATCGGTAATCTTGGTTGTGTTTCATAACGCTACCTCCATGGGATTCTCCATACTGCCAAAGGAGTCCACAGACGTCTCCAAACTGCCAAAGGAGTCAATCGGCCTTTCCAAACTGCCAAAGGAGTCAATCGGCCTTTCCAAACTTCCAAAGGAGTATATGGGCTTCTCCAGACTGCCAAAGGAGTCCATGGGCCTCTTTAAATGTCAAAGAAGTATATGGACTTATTTAGACTGCCGAAGGAGTCCACGGGTTTCTACAGACTACCAAAGGAGTCCCTCTCCAAACTTACAAACAAGTCTCTGGACTTCTCCAAACTACCAAAGGAGTCCATGGGCCTCTCCAAAATGCCAAAGAAGTATATTAACTTATTTAGACTGCCACAGGAGTTCATGGAATTTTCCAGACTGTCAAATAAGTTCATCTCCAAACTGCTAAAGGAGTCAATGGGCTTCTTCAGACTGCCAAAGGAGTCCATGATTCTCTCCAAAACGCCAAAGAAGTATGTTGACTTATTTAGAATGCCAGAGGAGTCCATGGGCTTCTCCAGACTGCCAAAGGAGTCAAAAATGCCAAATAAGTATATGAACTTATTTAGACTGCCATAGGAGTCCATGGACTTTTCCAAACTGTCAAAGGAGTCCATCTCCAAACTGCCAAAGGAGTCAATGGGCTTCTTCAGACTGCCAAAGAAGTCCATGATTCTCTCCAAAACGCAAAAGAAGTTTATGAACTTATTTAGATTGCCAAAGGAGTCCATGGTATTTTCTAGACTGCCAAAGAAGTCAATGGCACAAGAAAGGTTAATAATCCATGCGTTAGTGAATCCATACCCAAGCTCTAATATGATGAACTTTTACACACTAGCTAAATACTACAAACATATATTTTTGCTATTAACATTGATTACATTTTATTATATCATTGGTATTATTTTATATATATTGATATTATCTAGCAAAAGTATCAGCTGCAGATCATATGACTTGAAGTATAAAAATTACTTTTGTATCTTCAATTACATATATACCTTCATATTTATATTTTCATATTTAAATGTCAAAATAGATTTACTTCTTGATTGAATGTGACTGTATTCAGTCTCCCAAGCTACTAGTCCTCGAGGACAATGCACAGTACAAAGAGAGTGAAACCACTCAATTTAATTAAGGACATTTTCACCCGGAAATCCGCGGGTCAATACCGAGCTGTTTCGCCCAGAATGTGCTTTTAATTCTCCATCCAGCCTTTCTGTCTATTTACATTCAACCAACTTCTCAATCTTTTCATCTTGAATATCAATGTAAGGGGAAGGGGTAGTCAAAACGATATATTAAGTCAGTATTTTGGAAGTTTTTATATCAAATAAATTTGTTTGAAAATAATTATTTTTTTAAATAAATTTTTCCTCTGCATTATTTTGTGCTTTGCTAACCACGTCTTATTCGCATCTTTAGGCATATATTTACACTAATGTCTTACGTATGGGAGAGACAAGGTCTTAAGAGAGTTGTGCCTAAATTTGCATGGAGGGAAATGGGGAAAACAAAAGCTCAGTAAATTTATTTTCCAACCCGTCTTAATACTCGTCCACGTGCTGTACTCATTTTAACTACGCTAAAGGGAAAGATAAAATTTTGAGGTAAAATACCTGCATTTACTTAAAAGGAGAGTGGGAAAACCTTTAGGGAAAAACACCCTGAACAAATTTGTCCAGGAATCAAACCCTGACCTTCCATTTAGTGTCAAACAAATCTATAGGAAAATAACACCTAGTTCACGTGTCCAAGGTTCATGTAACGGTTTCCTTAATATTATTCTCAGTCACGGTATGACCTGGTTAAAGCAATTAACTTTTTTTTTTAAATATCCAAACGTAGATATTTGTCATAACCAACCAAAGTATGGGTATATTCCCTCCCTCCCAATCTGTAATGGGATGTTTGGAAACGAAGCCAATATTCGAACATTTTCCCCGAGCTTTAGTTTTAAGCGAAGATTCGCATTAGACCTTTCGATTAATCCTACAGTTTCTCGCGCTTTGTGCATCCAATTAAGATGGGGCATCCAATTACAGAAGCAAGCCATTATCCTTTAGAGAGAACGAAAATCCTTTTGTCAGCCAACCCCAGGTCCCCTCGGTTATCGTGATCATAGAAAATAGGATTGGTTGGTGGTCGACCTCTTGGTTTTGTTATTCGCGAAAACGTATACATTAACTTCGAGAGGGTTAAGTTGTTGTTTTTTTTTTGTTTTTTTTTATCTTTATCTGGAACCTTAATGTATAATCTCATTTCTTGTGACCTTTTGAACTCGCCAGAGTCATGTTTATAAAAGAATAACACATTTAAATGCGTTGATTCAACTTTTTGTTTAACTCATCTTTAAACGGTGTGACTTTTTAACTGAAGTCCAATTTTCATAGACTTTTTAGAAGATATGAACTTCGGTCTAAACTGATAACATTTCGCTGTGCTATAAGTGTTATTTCATAAGTATTGATAGTGTCTATCAATAGTTACAACTGTAGAATACATTATTTGAAGTATGAGCACGTGAAAATATATCAATTACATCTTATAGCTTTCATATAAGGCCCTTTATATGAAAATTGGTCTACACATACTCAGTAGGCCTATATGTTTGGATTTTATTATAGTTGAATTTTTAAAATGAATATTTTCTTTACTAATACTTTTGTTATGGAAGGACAGCACACAAAACTACAGTCCACCTTGTACAAGAAAACCTTTTGGATGATACAATTACTGTCACTGCCCGTTTCTGCTAAGTGAATTATGCCCATACTAACTCCAGGATAGGGATTGATGAGGACCACGTGAGTAAAAGATGGTATAAGGCAATGTGTTCTTATCTTTGGTATTTTATCATAAAATGAGTATGAGCCATAAAAGGATATATACAAGTTGTACAAGAACTAAGTATGAACACTACGAGCAAGTCTTTGCCCCGTTCTTGCTATCCCATGAGCCCTTTCCCTGCCCTTTTATGCCCTTTAGTCCCTACATGAGTGATAACCCGGAGCCCTGAACGCGATCTTAACAATCATGGATAACCTTGAAAAACCGCCCGAGGCTGTTCCCTGGTAACTTTTAACCAAGTCTCGCATCAAGACTGTAACGAGAATTAACTACACTACATCATGACTAGACTCAAACAAGATTGTGACAAAACTATGACAATACAACAAGACTGCAACAGTAACAAGAGACGCGCGCGTGCTCGTTCATAAAAACTGCACACTGCTTTCACTACACAAGCTCATTCCAGTTTGGGGTTCATGGACTATTAAGTATGTGACAATTTCTTGCTCGCCCCTGCAAAACTAACACATATACTCACTTCTGCTCTCAAATACAACAATTTCCACTGTAGACTACACAATTTTTTGTGGCCAATATTAATAAGGTTCTACTATAGTATAGTTATTATTTTGTAGGTAATGATAATATCCATCACAAGTGACAGCTGCATATCAATTGACTTTACGTATGAATACTTGTAAGTAGATCTAATAATTTTTAAAACTGTCAGATATGGTACTTTCTATTAACATTGTACTTTTTTTTATGTTGTATCCTTGATCGCGACTGGTTGAGATTTCTGGACAAATCAGAAGGATTTATGCATAGCGATTAGCAACTATGTTAGAAGTGTCTTTAGAAGAAAACGACAGTTCCCAAGGAATCTGCGGTATGTTCACAAACCAACGAAGAGATAAAGTCTTTAACAGCTAGAAAGGTTAGTATAAACTACTTTTACGCATTCATACATCAAGAAATATTATCTGTAACTGTCACTTTTAATAGGTAATGTCGCTACCCACGCATCCCGTGGGCCTTGGTGGTATGGGTAGGTAGTGGCAAATAGCTGTTGGGTTCGTTTTAATATGGTTTATTGAAATAAATTAATAGCGCTACTATTGTAAAATGTAATGTTGTTTTTAGAACTAGTTGAAAGAGTTTATAAAAAGGTCCTTGTTCTATTAATGTCCCTACTCGGCAGTTCCGTGCCCGGACCTATCTTCAGTGTTTTAATTCTTACTGATGTCAAACCAAGGCCGTAGCCAGCCAATAATTTCAGGGGGGTTTGGTGGGCACATCCCCCAATTGACGGAGGCTAGAAAAAAATTCTAAATGATAAACAGTTCTAGAAGCTCTCTGAAGTGTTTTTTTTTTCATGGTAAAATAACTCATTAACTACCAAAGGCTTGGAAAATGTCTACATATTAAACACTTTTTGAAGCTCTGTGAAGGTTTTTATGATAAAATAACCCCCAAAATGCCGAAGGCTATGAAAATTTCTAAATATTTAAACACCTCTAGAAGCTCTCTGAAGTGCTTTTTATGGTAACACAGCCCCCTAATTTGTATTTGTATCTTAATTTTGATATTGTTTGAACCATAAATAAAGCCATATATATTTTGTTCATAAAATTTCGCGGGGGGTTTGAACCCCCAAAACCCCTCCCTGGCTACGGCCTTGTGTCAAACACCCAACCATCCGACGCAACGCAGTTGTTATTTAAATCTGCCTTCTAAGATGGTTTTGGGACGTCCTCCGCTGTAAAGAGCAGGAGCTCAAGCTGTAGGATAGTCTACTCACAAGTTGGTTAAGCTTGGTAGCTGGTTATGTAGCGCACTTTAGACTGGTCCCACCAACAACCAGTGTCATTGTCCGCCCCCCTCCCCTCTCCTAAGAAGGTATAAAAACTCGCTGTCATATACCAAAAAAAAAGGAGGGTGGTTTCTCTTATGTTACTAGTTTTGCTAATGCTCTGTGTTATGCTAACTGAAAAAAAGCATTATATTTCTAAAAACATGTCCTGGTTCGAATACGTGATTGCTGAGTCAGGATAGTTGAAAGTGTGGGCTATTTAGGATTAATTCATACTTGCATGCTCTTGATTGACTAAAGTTGTAAGCTATGATAGTAATATTAATATATTATGTAAAATAATCCTAATATATTAGAAAGTTTTTTATCAATTTTGTGTGAAAAAAAGACCTTCCTATGAAAATTTGACTGTAGTTACTCAGGCCTCAAGTGACAAGTTTGACTTGATGAAAAACCATGAACCAATAATCAAGCCTACTTTAAACTAGCACTTATTGTGAGGTTTAATATAATGAATGTAGTGAAAATATAGAAACTACTCCCAAAGTGTATTATATCTATATAAAGGTTGAATAAGTAAATAAGTAATAAGGCAAGGGAAAGGTATATTATATTTAGGAAATAGTTTATTTGAGGTTGTTGGGAAAATGGGAGAAATATGTTGAAAACTATAGATCAGAATTAGGAAATTCACCTCTTCCAGCCCCTCTAATCCACATGGTAGGGGTATGAACCTCCAACCCCTTAAAGTGGGGTGGAAGGGTACGTGAAAAAATTCCAGTATTTTTGCAGTTTTTAAAGTAAAACATTTTTTTTTGCCAAAATAAATCAAATATTTATTCAGTAGAAATATAAAGTTTAATTTTACCCACAAGGCGAACTCAACAGTTCTTGAATATTTGCTAAGGGTGTCCTGGAATATAATGACAACTTTTTCCTCTTTATTTAAAAAGTCTCTTATCAAATGTCATTATGCTCACGAAATATATTCAAGAATTGTTGGTATCTCCATTTGAAGAAAATTAACTCTTAGTTTCTACTTGAGCAATATTTTATTTATTTTTGTCCAAAAAAATTGTTTTGCTTTAAAAACTACAAAAACACTGACCTTTCCTCACGACATCTCCACCCCACCTTAATGGCAACCAAATTTAAAAAAAAAGAATAAAATGATTGCGCACGACAGCTTATCTCAATTAATAACTTGTCTGCATACAGAAATAAGGGGTCCTAGATTCAATTCCCTTAACGGCGGAAAAATGTATCCTATATGAAATGTGGGTTTCTTTTTTCACTGTGATGAATTAATTGGCGGAATCTGGGTGTTGTGTATTTTCTAAATTTGAGTTAAGTCTATAAGTCGTGTGCTGATATAAGCACTCGTTTCGTAAAGTGTAACTACCTTGAATAATAAAAATATTATTTAGACCATTTGGTCACCACTGTGGGTAGATAGGGTTTCATTTTTTAATAATATGAAGATTTAATAGATTGGTAAACTTAATGTTCATTATTAGCTTGTTTGTAATTCTTTTTCTTTTTTTTAAGTACAAAAAATATGAATAATCATTTTTAAATTAACCAACTTCTATTTATAAAAACAAATTTTAATTTTTCTATAGAAAATCTGAAATACCCTAAAAAGTTTCACAGAAAAGGTGGTAACACTGTAAAATAAATATGTGCCCTTTCATCGCCTGTAGAGTAACTTCCTTCCCTTTTGAATGAAACAGCCGAAAGGAAAAGCACTGAAGTAATTCAATGCTCCGCCGGAGAGGAGTTCTGTGCCTCCTGAATTGTGTGTGTAATTATTTTACACGTCAATTAGGGAAGTAATTAATCCACATCAAAGGAAACTCCTAGTCGTAACAGACAAAAATATCAAGAACCTTTATTATTTCTTTGTGAGATTATTTTCCAAGTTGGTAGAAAACAAACACAGGCAAGTTTTAAAGAGGTACCTTTTTTTTATTTTTTTTATATATATTCTTGTTCAGCTAGTGATAATCTAAACTTAGTTTCTAGGGAAATATAGAATAATGAAATAGAGAACGTTGAAAGTACACAATTTGTTGGTGAAAATGTTCTTTGGTGTATCAACACTTCAGTTGGAGGGGTAATCGAAAGTGTTGAAAGTTTCTTTCTGAGAAGTTTGATGAAGAGAAAATTGGGGGAAAAGGAAGGTTGCGAGTTTATATTTGAAAGCCCCTAGGGGACCCTTGAAATTCTATTCTAGTAAGGCGTTGAATGTCAATATGGCGGATGTAATGCTCGAATCATCTATGGTGTAGCTTTGAGGCCATCACCTTGAAATAGCTTGGGGATTTACAGATATGGTTTCTATCACATTATCGTCTGTGATCCTCATTTAAAGAAATGGAGTAGGACATTCGCTGGCTATATTGATGGATGTAAAAGATTATCCGGTAAATAAAAATTCGAGTCCTTACACTTTCATATAAGGAAGGAGAAAATCCCCAAAGGATTTAAAAATAAATGAGTAAAACGTTATTTAATGTAAAACAGGCTTCCATTTACAGGCCCAATAACGTTGGTTTGAACACTAATAATACCATCTGATTTTTAACTACAGTGGAGTTGATACATAATTGGTCTAACTAATTGGTAACTTATAAAAAGTTACTACAATATGATAAGGAATATATTTTTTTATTAAATTTCGATAACTACTTAATAAGAATACATGTAAGACATGGGAGTTTTTGAAGTGAAAGGAGTTTGCAAGGATAAGGAAGTTTGGAGAAAGTTAGTGAGGATGGATTAAGTACGGAGTTTTTTTTTAGCTATATGCACTGTTTCTTCATCACCCCTTAATGAAACAGTGTGTGTGTGTGTGTGTGTGTGTGTGTGTGTGTGTGTGTGTGTGTGTGTGTGTGTGTGTGTGTGTGTGTGTGTGTGTGTGTGTGTGTGTGTGTGAGTGTGTGTGTGTGTGTGTGTGTGTCGTATTTAATGTAATGTGATGTGATGTTATGTGATGTTATGTGATGTTATGTAATGTTATGTAATGTTATGTAATGTTATGTAATGTTATGTAATGTTATGTAATGTTATGTAATGTTATGTAATGTTATGTAATGTTATGTAATGTTATGTATGTATGTACTATAAGTACCTGCTGAAGTAAAGGAAAATGGTAGTACTTGGGATTCCCCCATAAGTAGACAATAAGTCATCAAGGCGACAAGTAAATGACAGCCAGATATGTATTTCATTGGACTAGGTGTACAGACTATTATGGAAACGTGGACTTCTGACACAATAATAACTTCATGGTATCTATTTTCTGAATGAAACTTATATTAATTTATCTTCATTCTTTTCATATGATTTCAACCCTTGGCCTGGAAATTTTATTCGTAATTAATAAACAACATTTTATAAAACATAATAAAAAAACTCATCTAGAACTAATACTAAATGTAAGCTGTTAATAACACGATACTCATAAAACTTGTTTGCAATATGCCATAATTCCACGGCTAGTCACGCAAAATAGACTAACGGGGTTGACACAAAAGTGTACTTACCAAACAAGAGCATTAAATCAATTAATATTTGTTTATAGTACAGTAGTACAACAAAAACCAAATAGTGTATCTTTACGACTGTGCTGGAGTAAGAAGGAGCTACTAGCAACTTTATGGAGCCAGAGTTGCCAAATTTACCCTATTTTTAATGGGGGATTGAACACGTGAATACAAGAAAATGACAACGCTGTTCCCAATAGTCGTCATGCATTTTCCTAATGTATATATGTTGATATCCCGGACGGGTATTAAGACACAGTTCACGTAAAAACACAAATATATACATATTTTTATTGTTTAGCTTCCCGTCTTAATACCCGTTCGGATTATATGCCTATGTACTTACTATATGAGGAACCTTTTAAAATTAACAGTAAAGTTTTTCATTAAATTCCAGAACACTCATGACAGATATTTAAGAAATATTGATATCACCATGTGGAGAAAATTAAACTCTTTATGTTTCTACTGGAGAAATCTGATTTATTTTGACCAAAGATATTTTTTCGGTATTAAAACTGCATAAGTACTGCCCTTAACCCTGTTCCCTACATCCCCCACCTTAAAGAGACAGCGAGGGCGGACATAAAGTTAACGACGCTCCAAACCTCAGTTTAAAACCTCCCGTTTTCTACCTCTCAACACACCGGGCTGCAGTTAACTCGCTGACAAACTTACGCCTCCGTGCGCAGACTAGCGGGCACTTGAGGAACTACCTACCAGCTGTTAATTGATGTGGTTCCTTTATCCCTTGGACTACCCTGCTTCCCTACACCCCTCTGCTTGTTCCCCGGACACAATCCCACAGCCATTGTGAGGTTTTATGAGGTACAGTCACTTGCAAATGGACACTAATCCTACCTACGGCTCGGTGAAACAAGTTTTTACTTTTGTCGTACAGAAAAAAAAAGTTTATGTGAGCATTTTCTATCTTAATATTATGCTCAAAAATTGACGTTTTATATGACCTTGGATCCAAAAAACTGAATCTATCAATTTAATTTATTCGTTTATTTGTATATTTATCAATCTGTCTGTCAAACTTTAGGGCAACAGATGAAATGGATTTATGGATTTGGTTCAAAGTGGATATTTATATGTGGCATGGTCAAACCTCAGGATATTTTTTATTCTGCTTATATCCCTTAAATTAATTGTAACTGTCTATTGATGACTGATTTTGGAAAATTCGATATATTTCGAAAATGACTTTAGCGATTTTGTTTATAATAGATATCTGGAGAGTTCATGGTATGGCAAATAACAATGTATAAAGTAGACTCGCATTTATCCGAGCCCCGTTTATCTAAGGCTCCGTGTTAACCGAGGTATTCATCCTGTCAAAGTGTCTAATTTTAACACAATATGTATACAATAATTATCTTATACAATGGTATTTACTTCATTTTATACAGAGCGTGTTTGGAAAATCAACAACCAAACTGCACATATAGGTGGTTTGAACCAAAAGTGATACAAAATCCCTATACACTTACATCTGGAAAACTACGTTAACATAATTAAATTATATTCAGAGTTTCGGAGTACAACGCCGGGAGAGCAAAGCTGTCAATCATGCGTGTACAACAAGTTGCATAGGAGTTAGGCACGTTGCACTGCACATGTAATAATGACAAGCACTTTCTGTGATGTAGGACCATTAATGATGACCCTCAGAACGTAATTCATATTTCTAGATGGACTGGTGTGCTGTTTACAATTAATTGCGATATGTTCTGCTGCCGTGATCCAAGATGTCGAGGTGTGTAGAGCCACACGTGCCTAGATCCTATGCAATCTGTTGTATACGCATGCTTGAACAGTTTTGCTCTCCCGGTGCTGTATTCCAAAACTTTTAACACGATTGAATAGTATTATCATAGTTTTCCTGATGTAATTGTATAGGAATTTTGTATTACTTTTGGTTCAAACAAACTATATGTTCAGTTTGGGCTATCAGTTTCCGAACACCCTGTATAAATATATTGTATTACTATAACTAGTATAAAGTATTGTTTACCATTCTTTTATACAATACTGTAGTTAAATGAATGAGAATTGGCGTCAGAGCCAATTACAAATGCCAATCCAACACGGGAACGTATGAAGGACGTTCGGCTAACGAACGCTCTGTGCTACAGTACAGTATTCATAATTTCGGGGTTAGTCGGACTATACGCTCCGTATCATCCGAGGTTCTTTCGTATCCGAGATAAGCTCTGTCCTATTTACCTCGGTTAATCGCGAGTCTGCTGTAATTTTTTTTTGAGGGGGGGGGAGGAGGAGAGGAATTATTTTAAGAATCGTTTACTGATAACTGATTTTTAGAAAATATTGTCACAAACTATATTCAATTATTTGCGAAAATACGTACGATTGGGTCGAAGTATAATTGGAGTGTGATTATTCTCTCAAAAAATGAAAAAAATTATTTTCACTGGCCTACAATAGTTTTGTAATCATTTTTAATCACAAATAATATATAAAGTGTACAAGGGAAAAAGAGGAAAGTCACACTACACACATTTTTTACTACAACTTTTACATCTCAAACCCCCAAAGACCTCAGCAAATAACTATTATTTAATTAATTAATATATGACAGAGACCTCTTTTAACCATAATCTAAAGTGTATTAGAAAGGTCTCATGATTGTCTAACAGATGGTAGCACCAACTCAATTTGAGTTACCATTGGACTTTGCCCCTTTTACTCCTGTATCGTTAAATGTATATATACATTTAATGCCCGTACCCTTTAAGTGTTATGGTGCTTTTATTAGTAAAGGGGGCGGGGTTGGTGTTATTAATAACTGAAACAGATAACTATTTCCTTCTTCTTTTATCCCGTTCGGGCTATACTCTTATGTACTAATTACGCTAGGGGTTTTAGGGATTAGGAAGGTTATATTTAAAGGAAGGGTACCCACATTTGCGTGGAGGAAGAGAAGAAATCTATTTTGGATAAACCACCTTCAGGATACCAGACCAAGATTCGGAACTCGATCTCCCCGTCATCGGCAGACTAGACCAGGGTTTCTAAAACTGTGAGGCGCGAGGGTGTTCTAGATGATATCATTAAATCGTTAAAGTGTTTGTTGACCGATGCATTTCCAATTAAGATAAAAAGTTTTCATAATATATTTTTACATTCTAATGGATTTGTAAGTTTATAGAAAAAATGTTATACATGCCATACTGTTATACATACATACTCTAAAAGCAGTCAGGTTTCTACCAAGTAACTCATAAGATCGGAGGAAATGTGGTTCTGTTTAGTATTTTGTGCGTGTAAGTGCAATATAATTATGATTTTTAGCTGCGTTGTGTTAGTTTTACATATAAATATTAGTTTTGTCGTTTCCACCTAATTGAAATGGATATCTTTTTGTAAAGGGTATTTTCCATTTCAAAGGGGAATTTTGCGAAATTCAAAGAAGAAAAAGAAGATTGCTAGTAGACAATACGATGAGTGTTATATTAATTTGGGCATAATGTAAAATCATAATAAATAAAATAATCATTTTATTGGGTTTTATAAAAAAATCATGGCTTCAATACAAATTCCTGATATCATTGTAATCAATGTCAAAATCATAAAATTTATTATTGTTTGTTCTTCAACTTAAAAAGTTTTCAAATACTTCTTTTTTTATGGCAGTGAGGCTTGACAATTATTCTTGTTGTCAAGTGAGGCCTGAGGGTAAAAAGTTTGAGAAACCCGGATTTAGACTAACACTAGAGTAGCGCGTTAGACCATGTGGCCACCAAAGCATGTAAGCTATCTGTTGTCCAATTATCAATCATTTAATTTCAAACAATTCCTAGTCTTTTTATTTAAGACAAAACTGTTCAAATCTTTAAAATACAGTTATTTGTACAAAAAATCCCTATTTGAGGGTTGAATCACATTTTAAATACAGTTATTTGTACAAAAAATCCCTATTTGAGGGTTGAATCACATTTTAAAATAATACCCGGATTATATGAGCATATGGCATCAAAATTTCAAGTTTGAAGAAAATCCATAAAACCGTTTTGAGTGTAGTTGAAGACACAAAGACATAGGAGCAAAATTAATTGCAAGACCCAATTTGATTTGATTTTAATTGGGGTCACATAAATCTTAAATATACATAATAATATCCATCTCAAACGTATTCATGAAAATACTTTCTCTCTATGAGAAAGTGAAAACAACCAATTAAATGTAATAGTAAGCACTCATCTAACTACTCTTGTGTAATCACTCATCCATTTTGAAACTGTTTCTATTGTGCTGAAACTGTTGTTTACACATGTGTGATGCGCCATGCATTAGTGCATGTGTATGTAAAAGCATATGTGTGTGCATTTCTGCTCAAAGAGCAACAATACAGGGTCCTTTGCTAAATTGAGTGGCGCGGACCTCACAATGGCTGCAGGAGGTCATGGAGGGATCAGTGTGAAGAGGGGTGAGGCGGGGGGTAAGTGGGTTAGGGAGAGATATACATACATACGAGCAAACACACACACACACACACACACATGTAAGAGTCGTAATATACATGGAGGAATATAGCCTAAAGAGAAATAAACATATGATACGTATTGAGGGAAACAGATTAGAAGAGAACTATTTAAATTTATAGTCAAAGAGATACCTTTTCTAAAAAAAAAAATTGAAATAACTGTTTTTATGAGTATCTACGCAGCTGGCACACAATAAATCAATAACCTCAAAATATGCTACATGTAACCACAAACACATTTTATATATTGTCGCTACTCCCCCCCCCTACCCCCTAGTGTGGGCTTACTTGTCAGGATGGCTTAGTGGAATGGGTAGGCGGCGGCAAATAACTGTGGGGTTCGTTTTGATATTGTTTATTGAAATATATCAATTACTATGTGAGTGCATAAATGAGATGTAGGTTTTAGAACTAATTGAAAGAGTTTAGAAAAAAAAGGTCATCGTTCTATCAGAATTCTTCATTAGAAGGCAAGTCTAACACGAGAGTAATGTCGCTGAAGCGTGTAAATACACTTTTATAACTTGAAATAAAGATAACAGTAATTTTTTAGGATCACAAGTTCAATAATTACGCTTATGTTAAACGTACATTACATCATGTGTTTCTTTCTCAATTGTAGTTTTTGCGTTAAGTATATAATAAGACGCCAAAATATATTAACAAGAACAAAAGCGTAATGGCGTTGCTTCCCTGCGTTTGCGCATTTTACCTCACGATAGGAAGCACAAAAGATGCCATAGATATTTTTTTTAGCACCATGTCTTATTTCCCGTTCCGGTTGCACTTATATATACTAATTACACTAATTTGTTAGGGTTATGAAGGACAAATTTAGAAGAAGTGAACCCGAATTTGCCTGAAAGTATAGTTGAAAATCATTTAGGAAAAAAAATACCCTCAGTACATCCGAACGGTACTGAAGCTCCTATTTCGCCGACATCAGGAATCCAGTATATTACGAGAGTGACGCCTTGTACCATACGGCCACCGCATCAGGTTTGAATACTATCTTCAGTGTTATTTTAGATGTATTTATAACATATTTCAATTGTGACAGCTGAAGATCACGTGACGTAACGTAAGAATAAGTGAAAGTAGATCTAGTTCATTCATGATTGCGTTTGGAATGAGATGGCCAAGAAATGTATGTGGGAAAACTCTAATGGACAGAGTCAGTAAAAATGAGTATTGAAGGAGTGCGATTTGAAAAGGGAATCCAATGGGTCAATGTGAAAGAAGTGTATTACGTTGGTTTGGACATGTTGAGAGGATGAGTGTGGATTGAGTGACGAAGTAAATATATGAAGGAAGGGTGTGTGGTTCAAAAGCAAGAGGTAGACCATGTAAAACGTGGATAAATATTGTAGACGAATTTGTGAAATAAAAGAATCATTAAGAGTTTTAATAAAAAGGGCATGTATGACTCAATGTATGGATGTTGTTGAAGCGAAGAGAGTATGCAAGGATAGGTAAGTGTGAAGAAAGTTAGTGAGGATGGATTAGTTAGAGTTGTTGTTTTCTGAGCTATATGCATAGTATGTATGTATTATGTTTGTATGTATGTATGTATGTATGTATGTATGTATGTATGTATGTATGTATGTATGTATGTATGTATGTATGTATGTATGTATGTATGTATGTATGTATGTATGTATGTATGTATTTGTATGTATGTATGTATGTATGTATGTATGTATGTATGTATGTATGTATGTATGTATGTATGTATGTATGTATGTATGTATGTATGTATGTAATGGGAGTTCCTGTTTACATCACATAAAGAGTAAACATCATCTAACCAAATGGGTGGCCACCCGATTTAATTATAAAGGTCCTTTAGTCTTGTTTGCTGTTGACAAATAGGTTGGTATTCAAATCCTGTCCGGGTGTATTGAAGAGGTTACCCCCACCCCCTGTATAGTTTCTAAATCTCCCTTCAATCAAATTTGGTTAAGTGTTCTAGAAATTGTTCCTCATCTCCACACAATTAGTGTAAATAAATATATTTATCCCAAACAGGTATTTAGACACAGGGGGAAAAAACAAAAAAAAACTGCTATAAGGCCTATAGGAGAATTTTTAAATTTTATTTGTTACTTTCTCGAGACCCCTAGTTTCTTATCATGACACATATTAGATAACTGTTAGGATCTACAACCCGTATAAAATTAATCTAAACTTATCCATTAAATCAGTATTTTATTTATTTTTGGACATAAAAGAGTTTTAATTTTTTTTTAACTGAAATTACTGACCATGGATCGTGTTTTCTTCCACCTTGCCTCAAAATAAACCGTTAACTACTATAGGTCACAACTAATTATTTTAATTTACTCTTACTTGATTGAATTTTTTCTCTCAACTAACTTTCTCATCCTTAATGTGGGTTGAAAAGTGAGGAAAGGAAAGGGTAATATTTTTTTGCAATTTTCTTATCAAACAATTTATTTTCGGACGAATAAATAAAATATGTATCCAGTAGAAACATAGAGTTTAATTTTCTATACATAATAAACTCAACAGTTTCTTGAATATCTGTCATAAGCATATTAGCATTTGATAAGAATATTTTTAAAGGAAAATAAAAAGTTTTCATTAAATTCCAGGACACCTTGACAGATATTCAACAACTGTTGATATCATCATGTGAAGAAAATTAAACTATACGTTTTTACTGGAGCAATGTTTCATGTCTTTTGTAAAAAAAAAAAATTCTTAAAAAATCTCACAGATACTGCCCTTAGCACACAATCCCTATAATCCCACTTTCAATGTTAAATTAAATCAATACAAATCTTTGGGTGGAACGTACTGCAACTATTACTAATAAACACCCACTTCGGTGGTCAAATGGTCTAAGGCGCCACTATCACAATAGACTGGAAAGCTGAAGATAGGTTTATCTGTGTTCGAATCCCATTCTGGTGTACTGAGGATGTTTTTTATATATATATATATTTATATATATATTTATATATTTATTTATATATATATTTATATATATATTTATATATATATAATTTATTATATATATATATTATATATATAATTTATATATATATTTATATATATTATATATATATATATATATATATTTATATATATATATTTATATATATAATATATTATATATATATATATTTATATATATTTATATTATATTTATATATATATATTTATATATATATTTATATATATATATATTATATATATATTTATATATATAATATATATATTTATATATATATATATTTATATATATATATATTTATATATATATATTTATATATAATATATTTATATATATATATTTATATATTTCCAATCTCCTTCCACGGAAACTTAGGTACGTTTACTCTAAATTCAATCTACATCATTACTTGCACATTAGGTTAAGTGGCTCATAAGCATAGACTACAGCCCGGTTGGTTAGTAAGGCGTGGTGCTGGAATAAAAAACAACTGATAAACATCTGACAGATGAGGCAATCCGACTGCAAAGTCTCCTCATTCGTACTCGACCTCCGGTCTGAATAATCCAACTCAATGTCTCGAGCATTTGAAACATTCAAAGAGAAATCACAGGACGAAATGAAGAATAGCGCCAGACGTATAAAAAGAGAGAGAGAGAATAGAATACGGTAAGGAATGAAGGAAGGGTACATTGGAGGCATAGAGAAGAGGAGAGAGAAAGAGAAGAAACACCGACGTAAGGCGAGAAAAACTTTTTGTGCTGTTGTAATTTATGTCTCGACTTAATATTATTAGCAGCCACCTATAATTAATATTTCACGACAGAAAGAGAGACAGAGAGAAATAGAGGGAGGGGTTGGCCATTAAAGGCGCAGGGCTGGAGGCGCCGCGACTCCTGGAACTAATAACACCGACACTTCCCGACGTCCAGGTGGTCGTGTCCCAAACTAAAGCTTACGTTGACTGGCCTAAACAATGAGGTATTTGTTAAGGTGTGTCGGTAAAAGCTTCTGTGATCTAGTAATCAGAGTTCCTGACTACATATCAAGAGGTCCCGGGTTTGATCCCCTGCTTTTCCAGATTTCTCTGTGAAGCAGTGGGTCCAGAAAAGGGTCAACTCATCCCTGTGAGGACAAATATGGAGCTACACGGATAAGTAAGAAGCGGATCCAATATAGAAAAACTGAGATCAGTGATTGGAGGACTCGTTGTGCTGACCACATGACACCCTCTATCCGCAAATGTTGGCACTATCTTCGCCAACATGTGGTAACCCCCCGATCGGTATAGCTTGGTTGCGGACTGATGCCATAGAATAGAATTCTCTTCGGGTCTACTAAGGGTGGTTTTTCCTCATTTTCTTCCCACTATTCTTCCACGCAAATGAGGGTAGATTACCTCTAAAATACTTCCTTGCTCATCCCTACCCAATTAGAGTAATGATCACTTATGCCTATAACCTGAAACCTGCCTTGGTGGCGTAGTTGGCTAACGCGCTAGTCGTGTTGAGCTCGACCGCCGAGGACGGGGATATCGAGGTTCGAATCTCGGTCGGGTGAACTGGGGGTGGCTTTTCCTAAATGGTTTTCCACTCTCCCTCCACGCATATGCGGGTTCACTTCCTCTAAATTCAACCCTACCAATTTCTAATTCATTAGCGTAATTAGTACTTAAGCGTATAACCCGAACGAGTAGTAAGACGCGGTGCTAAATAATAATAATAATAATATAACCTGAACAGGTAGTAAGACGGACTAATTATATATAGTAGTTTGTATTTTTTAAAGGTCTCTTCCTGAGTGGATTAGACCGTTACTATAATTACCACGTAGAGCGGAATAAAAATAGAAATGAAAAACTCCATTAAAATATTTCATATCACCGCAGAGACTAAGCACTTCTTAGCCTTGTCCTTTGGGAAGGACATGTACTTCGTCCCACGTCAGAATATCTAATTATATAAACTTTTTTTTTACTCCCACTTCCTCTCCGTGTCACAAAGTAGGTCCTCCGCACCGAAATATAGTTCCGGTCAAAAGTCCAGTCGACGCACATTCGAAAAGACCTCGTCCTTGCTTAATAAATAAGGTTCTTTTATTCATCCAGAAAAAGGGATGGAGGAAATGTGGACGTGATGAAGAGAGAACGATAAAGATAAAGGATGTTAGTAAAAGAGAGAGAGAGAGATGAGAGTATAAAATATCGTCTTTAAAATAAACTGATGGAGTGTTTATAGAACGGTAGTAGTGTTTACCATGTTTAAGCGTAATGTATAAATCGGTGTTTCCTCTGTACATTCTCCCATGTATCTTATCCAATTGTACGTTGTTTAGATGTTAATGTATTTGAGGTTCTCTTAAAATAAAATTGCGAATCAAATTGTATCAAAATAATACAGTTTAAGTTAGATTAAATCAGGCATGTCATTGGCTAGTAAAATTCTTTCGATAAATAATTCGCCTCGCCTTATTTTCCTGTAAATTATTTTGAGAGATTTTCAACGCTTGATCTTAAACTTTAATCTACAATCATATTAATATTATTTTGAATGGAAATTGTAAATACACAGTTTAAATATATCTATATAGCGCTTCATTTAACTATTGTGATAGCTGATAGTTCATAATTGCTATTTAATCAAATGCTGGTATATATTTTGAATTATAATATTAATGCTCAATTTAATATAATCAGAGTTTGTTTATTTATTTCACAACAATGTACAAACCAAACAGTTCATGAACTAAAGCTCATGACATTATTGTGAACATACCAAACTAACAGACTGTCATACTCACGAAGTAATTTTTTTTATTCCTGACACAAAATGACCCTTTATATCTTATTGGGAGGCAGAGTTCATGAGTTTAATAAGTACACAGGCTATAATGGAATATTATCACAACTATTTTTTGTGCATCTGGAGATAATATTCTAAACATAATTTAATGATTTTATTTGACGTGAAAGCACTATAAAAATATGAACTAGCATTCAACATAAAAAATTATAAGAATCGATATATAGAAAATAAGGATATAAAATAAAATACGCTATTTAAAAACTCTTAAATTTATCTGTCCATAAATTTAATAAATGATTTTAATGTTTTACCTTGATGTTAAGACTTTATCTGTTCCTGTAATACTACCTTATTTTTTGTCAATAAGTTATTTTCAATAACTTTTAAATTGAATTATTATTATCAAACAACTAAAAATTCCACTTACAACTGACAAAAACATGCCACGATTAAGCACGTATATGCCACCTGCAGTATATATCATTTTACGGTTCTTGTTTTGCTGCTGAAATAACAGTATTTCTGCCATTACATCTTGATCCATCTTTTCCGATAAGGAAAGCTTCTGCAAGATGGATGTGGTTTTGCCAGCTTGGTCGCTAGCTGAACCGCATTGGAAGGTTATGGCTATTAACTTTGATAAGTTCATAATGATCCAAAATATGTATTCCAGCTGAACCAAAGCAGAGGAAACTCTGAAATTAACCATGAGATTAGGTAAATATATGTACACAATGTAGGCCTGACTGGGTACTGCCAGGAAAGAAAGCATTACATTAAGAAATATCCGTTGCTTAAATATATGGTCAATGGTGGCGGATATGTCACATAGTTCATTGTGGATTTCACGAAGATCTCTTAGTTTACTTTGAACAAAATTACTATAGCATCGTTTTGGATTGGAGGGAGAAAAATCTTTCGGATAGATGATAAGGTATTTAGGCATTCGGGTATGACTCAAATATTTTGAAGAAAAATAGTCGTTTACTGATGTACCGCTTGTACATTGGTCATAGATATATTTCACATCCTGGCAAATTACTTTTAGTCCACCTTGTAAACGGCCTTCAATTTCTTGTATGGTCAAAACTAAAATGGCGAACACCATCATGCCCATAAAATTGATCGAATTAGGTAAAAATTCGAAAAAAATCATCAGCCAAATCTCATTCCTTGTGACCAAGGAAAACGCACAGCGGATGATAAAGACGACTAGATGTACGGCCAAGAAGACGATTTGAAATTTCACATGACGGCGTAGATTATTCCATGATACCTTTGGGTAATCGGTGAGTCCGCGTTCGACAGCTAGGATCTTCCTGAAGACGTCACGGATATTCTCGCTGGACGTCAACGGTGCCCAGATCAGGGAGGCAGTGGCAGACATTACGGATAGGATCAAAGATACAGAATGTGAGACCGTCACAGTCACAGTTGTACGCCGGTAGATGAGGTAGCTCCAGTGGTACATCCAAATGATGAGAGCAGTTGGCATCATAAGGGCGAGAAAGTATGTGTACGACAGTCTAGCGTAAAGGAGTGCTCGCCCTTTACCACTCCTATTGCCTGAGGAGCTTCCTCCTCTAGGTTCAAGACCGAGACACATTGAAACAAGACTGAGGGGCTTTAAGATGCTTGTCAAGCAGGACACAGACATTTTTCTTCAAAGTGGTTCGAAATGAGGTTATATTATATCTATCTTGTGCTGTACAATACTTTATCTATCTTTGATTATTATTTTTAAATGTCTTGAATTATTATGAAAGGAACACTGGAACTAAACATTGAATCCTTTTAATACACATGAACTATATCTACTGGTATTAAAAATATTACGAATTATTTATGGTGTGATCCTTACTCTTAAAGAAGCTATATGATCCTAATACGACACGATACAAACAAACTTCTTTGAACACTTTTACCGTTTTAATTTAAATGTTCACATACACATAAACATATTCACTAAATATCGATTAAAGTAGGGCAATAACTCAAGGGCTTAAAAAAATCTCCCGTTTGTTGTTAGTTACGCCTTTAATGTATCCGTACACCATATTTATTTTGAGATGAATAAATGCACATAGAAATACGGTAGTCAAGAGTAATGGCTTTTAAACGACTTGATAAATGACAAGGAGCTAGAACTGTGTGTTAAATGTACTTATATTATTACAAACAATGTATTGCCACTTTTATGAAAACGTTATTAAGAAAGAGATGTTCGAGAAAATTACTTTTCTATTACTTATATAGTATTTTCTTGATATGGTTTTACTTTTTAGATAAATTACTGAGCTTAGTAGCAAAAGAAATCGCCTAAAGTGCGCACATAGCATGATTGTACATCAGTAAATGACAATTATTTAGTTAGAACAACAGACAACATAATGATTCTCATATTTTAAAAAGGATGTTCTATATACTTAAGTTACACATGTCGTATATTAAATTATATTTTTCCTAAATAACCGTCTTACTTATCTATTAAAGTTATATTTCATTTTGAAGTAGACATATTTATCTTCTATTTATATTATTATTCAGGATTATAGGATTAATAACTTAACTTTTATATATATATATATATATATATATATATATATATATGGAAATATTAGAATAATTTGCCACCCCCTTCCCCCTCCTCAGCTCCTCCTCAACACTGTTGATCTATAATTTATTTAGAAAACCCAGATATTAACGTTTATTAGGCTCGTATTGGATGTTTTATAGTGACTATGTTGTCCTAGGTTAAGTTATTTGCAACACATTGTATTGTAGTAAAATATTACATAGGAAATCTAGAATTATTAATAATATGTTTTAATGTGAATTTATGAACGAATTGGTTCAATCGGAGTTCAGCAAACTTTTTGTTCCCCGACCGACTTACAAATTTATCAACGGTCCAGTGACCCACTTCGGTGGCCGCATGGTCTAATGCGTCACTCTTACAATAGACTAGATTGCCATTGACAGGGATATCGGGGTTTGAATTCTGGTCTAGTGGACTGAGGGTGTCCAAAATTGTTTCCCACTGTCCCTCCACGCAAACAATGGTACATTTATTCTCAATTAAACCTTCCTCATCCCTAACTAATTAGCGTAATTAGTACATATGTGTACAGCCTGAACAGATAGCAGGACACAAAGCTAAAAAAAATGTACAACTTCATTTTATAATAGTTAAATTTCTTATAGGCCTAGAATTAATTAATAAGACCGATCAAGCCCATTTGGGTACAATCAAATATTATTTGAAAGTATTTGATAAATTTGTGAATTTAAAAGACTCATAAATCGACTTTTAACCCTTTGCAGCCCTGTGTAGACAGACACATGGCTACATTGTTTTCAATGTTTGAATTTTTATATTATTTTTTATCATTAAAAAATATCATTGCCCGATCGAACCAAATGGCTACATATAAAAGGATAATCAAATTGTATTAACAATATTTTTTGTAAGCTATACACAGATTATTAAATACATTTCTGAAAAAAAAGTTTTAGAATATTAAAATTAATAAATTAGTAAATTAAATATTGATGAGAATTAACACCTATGTAAAAGAATCAAACACAAACGTGTGACCTGGTGTACCTTTTACTAACCAATAAACTGTCAATTTTTTCCGTTTTTTTAAGGTGTTTAAAGTGCACTTTATGAACCGACTGATTAAATCAGCAAAATACTTTAAATTAACTTAAAAATACACAACATCTAGCCCCTAAACAACTTTTTACAAATGATACATTTTTTGACCATGTCAGGAATATAACCCAGTACTCTTGGCTCAATAACCAAACACAATACTGACAGAGTTAAGATGTCGTACCTATTGAACTGTTCAATTCCGGTGTCCGGGTTTTTTTTCCATCCAAATTAGATTTAATCTAAATAAGCTCACCATACTAATCTTATTTACAATACACACAAAAAATAACATTCATTTATTCAGTTAAGGCTTAAGGTTGGGTGCTAGTGAGCGCGAATTTAGTGCGCTAATTTTGCAGTTTTTATAGCATAAACATTTTTTGAACAAAACAAATCAAATATTTCTTCTATAGAAACATATATTTAGCTTTCTGCACGTGCTAATCTCAACAGTTTTTTAATATCTGGCATGAGCATAGTGGCATTTGGTGACAAACTTTTTAAATTAAGAGAAAAAGTTGTCATTAAATTCCAGGACACATCTGACAGATATTCAAGGACTGTTGAGATTAGCATGTGCAGAAAACTAAACTATATGTTTCTATAGAAGAAATATTTGATTTATTTTGGCCAAAAATGTTTATGCTATAAAAACTTAAAAATACTTCCCTAAGCTCACGCTCACTAGCACCCCATCTTAAGAAAGAGAAGTAAAGTTTACAGGAAGCATACAAATATTATCTTGAAGAAATAAAATTATAAAATCACAAAGCTAAATCACATTTTGATAACAAAAACTGACGGCGCTCAACCGTTAATCGAAGCTAATTCTCCTCATGGACGCCATAAATGGTAATGTGAGTCCATCCCCTAAGATCACGTGGCTATGAGGTAAATTAGGTTTGTGGTCATGTTTTTAAAATTTAAACTAACGTTGATTAATCTAGGGATTAGGCATCAGTAAGGTTGTTTAGAGGTATTACACTTGCATTTGTGAAAAGAGATGATGGAAAAAACTTATTTACTCTATAGCAATGGGAATTCGAAGGTTCATTGCCTACTTACAAAAGTATGCTAACCAAATATCAAGCTAGTTCAATGATTTCCACTTCATTACACCCTATCCATATCGAGATATAACAGTATCCAATCCAACTCATTACACCCTATCCCTATATTGAGCTAGTTCTATCTAGTCCACCTCATTATAAACCATCCCTATCTTGAGATAGTTCTATCCAGTCTAACTCATTACACCCTATCTTTGTCTTGAGCTAGTCCACCTCATTACACACTATCCCTATCTTGAGCTAGTTCTATCCAATCCATCTCATTACACCCTATCTCTATCTAGAACTAGTTCTATCAAGCACAACTTACTAAACCCTATCACTATTTTGAGATGATTCTATCCAGTCCACCTCATTACACCCTGTCCATATCTTGAGCCGGTTCTATCTAGTCCACTTTATTACACACTCTCCCTATCTTGAGATAGTTCTATCTAGTCTAACTCATTACACCCTATCTTTGTCTTGAGCTAGTCCACCTCATTACACACTATCCCTATCTTGAGCTAGTTCTATCCAATCCATCTAATTAAGCCCTATTTCCATTCTGATGATACCCTTCCATCCGTATCTATTTCTTTACAATCGTCTCTTCCCATTGGTTTTGCTCTTTAAAACCTTGATCATGTTACTAAATTATTCCCATTACACTGCATGCTTTGTCCATAGTTATATGCGAAATAAACCTTGAAGAAAATAATCAAGGTGATGTCTTTACTTAAGTATGTCACCAAAACTTTCCGAACCAAAATATATTTTAGGCCTTTGATCGGCTCCACCAACATTCAAAAGTACCACCGGCCAATCTGATCGGCTCTGCCTTCTAACGTTAAATATGCCACGAGACGATCTGATCAGCTTCAGTTTCAACCGTTAAAAAAGCCGCGAGACGATTTGATCAGCTTCAGTTTCAACTGTTAAAAAAGCCACGAGATGATCTGATCCACTTCAGTTTCAACCATTAAAAAAAGCCACGAGATGATGTGATCAGCTTCAGTTTCAACCGTTAAAAAAGCCGCGAGACGATGTGATCAGCTTCAGTTTCAACCATTAAAAAAGCCACGAGACGATGTTATCAGCTTCAGTTTCAACTGTTAAAAAAGCCGCGAGACAATCTGATCCGCTTCAGTCTCAACAGTTAAAAAAACCACGAGACGATCTGATCAGCTTCAGTTTCAACCGTTAAAAAAGCCGCGAGATGATGTGATCAGCTTCAGTTTCAACCGTTAAAAAAGCCGCGAGACAATCTGATCATCTTCAGTTTCAACCGTTAAAAAAGCCGCGAGACAATCTGATCAGCTTCAGTTTCAACCTTTAAAAAAGCCGCGAGACAATCTGATCCGCTTCAGTCTCAACCGTTAAAAAACCACGAGACGATATGATCAACTTCATTTTCAACCATTAAAAAAGCCGTGAGACAATCTGATCAGCTTCAGTTTCAACCATTAAAAAAGCCACGAGACGATGTTATCAGCTTCAGTTTCAACTGTTAAAAAAGCCGCGAGACAATCTGATCAGCTTCAGTTAAACCGTTAAAAAAATCCATGAGACGATGTGATAATCTCCCCCTTTAAACGTTAAAATAGCTACGAGACGATCTTATCAGCCTTAGAAATTTTCATTAGGCTTAGCCTTATCCGAGAAATAGGGAAGAAGTGTAATGTGTCACTAGAACAACATTTCCTTCTGTCAAGGAAAGGTGTATGAGGATAAAAATGACAGAAAAATCTGAAATACAACATAAAATAAATAACAGCTCTGTGATGTATCTTGTACAGCCGTAGAAAAAGTATGAGATTGTCCACAAAACCTTAAACATACCCAGCGCTCTTCGACAACAGATCTCTTATAGGCGTTGCAATAATAGGGTTTGACCAAGCTGATAGTCAAACATATATTAATTTATGATGGATGAAATAGCCAAACTATTATATTTTATATTTACTGGTTTGACCCCATCTCGATAGCATATTCTTAGATTGAAACATGAGACCCGAAAACGCGAATCGATCCTGGGACCTCTGGCTTAATACGCCAATTCTCTCACCACTGAGCTATCCAGGAACTGTCCCGTGCCCATGGGCACCACTGAGCTATCTAGGAACTGTACCGTGCCCATGGGCACCACTGAGCTCAGTGGTTAGAGCATCGAAGTACCAAGCCAAAGGTCCCTGGTTCGTTTCCCGTGTTCAGGTTTTATTTTTAATTTAAAGAATATTATGTATTAATTTATCAAAATAAATATAATTGAAGCAGTTTCCAATAGCAATTTAGTACTGCTGTGGATATCCTGCAGTCATTATTAATTAATAATATTACCTTTCTGAGACAGTCTGAGAATAAATACCGGGATGAGTCTGGATACTGCGAATGCACGATACTGAAATGACCGTGATTTCCCGCGGAGTAGTCGAGAATAAGTTGCATCCAACATCATTCCCGATTAAGATGCCGCACTTGGCCCTGGTTCAATTTGCGACACGACCCATTGACCTACAACCCACGTGATAAAAGAGTGAACCCAAGATATGTTCACACTCCTGGAATGAATCTTTAACATTTGTATTTATAATGTTATCTTTATAATTCAGTATTAAGCAAATGTCTTAATGATGGTTTATTAAATGTATTTATTTGAAGTGTTTAACGTGCAATTTCTGAACCGACTGATTATATCGCACACGGAATTTCTATGAGTGAGAGTGAAAGAACCTATCAATTTTTGCCACGACAGGTATTTTTTTCACACAACTTCCAGCGTTCTTTACATGCCATAGTAAACGGCTTTACTTCCACTCCAAAATAATTTGTGCCGAAGATTTTTATCGTTCAAGAAAGATTCGTTGATTCCAGTTGGGTTTGAACCCTCAAACATCAAGTCCTGAGGCGAAAATTTTACCCCAAGACCATTGAGGTCGACTTTAACCGATGGCAACAGAGTTACCACTGGTTTTTTTCTCGTGATAGTCTAGAATTTACGATAGTGAAAATTATGTAGCTCTAGTTTAACTGAAATTGGTCCCTCGCCCCCAACGCCAGCCCCCGTGCATAGGGGCCTGGGGATCTGTCAGGATTTCTTTGGCCGAGAAATAAAGGGGGGGATGATATGAATACATTTGTGGGTTTGTGATTGACGTTCGTACAACTCAAGTTTGTGAAAGGGGTTTCGCGAGTAAAGAAAGTTTGGGAACCGCTGGTTTGGACCATATTTCCTTCTATAGTCTAAAGACGAATGGAAGTGCTAACATAGGTCGAATTAGGAGATCTTGGGAAGCCACAGTGTGACAAAATTCATTAATTGCATTAGTTTGGATACGAACCCTTATCTCTCGAGTAAGATTCAGTGTAGTTAAACGTGCCATCTACCCCTTCAGGATAAACTGCTGATTTCATAAAATAATTACATTAATAAATAAAAAAGATGGAATATATAAACTCTACCTTAGTCAGAAAAAATTTAATTGGTTTATAGTTTAAAGTTCTTTGTTAATTGATTGGGTTTTGGCAGAAAAAAAAAAGTTTTTTAATTCCTGGGTGGTAAAATTTTAGTTTATTAATAAAATAACTATTATTAATTCAAACATATTGTTAGTATAATACTTTCACATGATTAAATTGGGATAGGTTTATGGAATAAATCAATTTTTTTTCCAAAATGCAAAGTAAAAAAAGTTGTATTAACTTGGGTTACATTATTTGAACAAGACAAACACACAGCTTAAACATTTTTTTTTACTTAGGTTAATAAAATAATTACATAGCCCCCACTTATATATAATTTATATAAATACATATAACACATTAGTTGGAAAGGAAACTTTATTTATTTTGGTCACAACATTCGTGAATGTGGTTAAGTCCAACTCGAAGATACTTTTTCCTGTAACCCATCTTTAAAATATGCAAACGCATCAAAAATAAAATATTACATTAGAGTTTGGACATCATAAGAAGAAGAAGAAGAAGACAGTAACTTAAATCATTCTATGAAACTTCATGAAATTCCAAATATGGCATCATTTATTTAAATATTATCTTAAAATTTATCTCCTAACAAAATACAGCCGATGACATTATTCAAAATCTTCATATACATATATTCATAAAGCATTGTATTTTATCTACAAGTTTTTTCTTTGTGTCCTAACGTTTTTGTCAAGTATGGATTCACATTAATATGAGCTTGATTTATCCATATACTGAGTTACTCGAATTACCATTTAATTGAAAGTATTGGTTGTAAACATGTATTTAATTTAATCGAAATTAATTTTATTCTTGTTTGAGAATAAAAGTTGTTAACAAATTTTTGCTGGTGCTTTACATTTTATATAACATGTTAATACATTTATATCCATATAATATAAGCCGTATGTGTCACATTTTATAAAATACGAGATGAAATAAAAGTAAACCTTTATTTAATAGCTCTCACCCTCACAAAAAGGAAGTGCAATCTATTCCAATCTAAAAGTGCTATCCAAAATGTTTTCGTTCCTTCAAATTTAAGCAAATCAACTTGCCCTAATATGGCCTTTGTGGTGGTAAACACACATTATCGCCACTTTTCTAAATAATAAATTAAAATCAATAAACTATATTAAAAATAAAATGGGCTCTTTCTATAGAGAGTTCTATCAATATGTCAAAGTGAACTGAATTACCTCTTCTAACAAGAAAATTATTTAAGAGCGCCCCCTAATGATAGACTATTGAACTACGGTTATTTTAATGAGAATGAAAGTAGCTTGTAGGATCTTTTTGGATTTGGATCTTCGTAAGAATATTTTCAAAACTAAGGTGATAGTTTTTGACAAGGATGGATCATGAAATGATTGTCTGCTTGGTGTAAATGGAAGTGGGTGATTGTGTGTATCTGGACAGAATGTTCTGTAAAAATAGAAGGATGGATGGTGAAATTGACAATCAAGTGAATGAATCTCGGAAATTAGTTGGATTTATGTGGAATATCACAAGGAATAAATTAGTATCAAAAGAGGCAAAGATGGCAGTAGATGAAAGTGTGTTAAAACCAACATTGTTTTATGGATATGAAGCGTGTGTTTGTCAGAAGAATCACAAGAGCAAAATGAATGCGGTTAATTTGAGATATCTAAGAAATGTATTCGGAAAAACTCGTATTGACATAGTCAGTAATAATTGAGTTCTAAGGAGTATGGTTTGTAAGGTAATCAAATAGGTCAATGTGAAAGAAGCATGGTATGTTAGTTTGGACATATTAAGAGGATGAGTGTGGATAGAGTAAAGAAGCCAATATATGAAAGTAGAATATGTGGATCAAAAGGAAGGGGTAGGGCCGAGTAAGACGTGGCTAAACTGTTGTAGAAAAATTCGAGAAAAAGATAAACATTAAGAGTTTTAAGAATAAAAAAAATGTTTGATTCGGCATTTGGATGTTGTTGAAGCGAAGGGAGTATGCAAGGATAGGGAAGTGTGGAGAAAGTTAGTGAGGATGGATTAGGAAAGTACGGAGTTTTTTTTTTTAGCTATATGCATAGTTTATTTTCTAGCCCTCAAGGTACAGTGTGATTAGGTGTTTGTGTGTATGTATGTAAAACAATACTTGATTATCTTAAAATTGTGTGGTGACCTTAATAAATTTGATGATTTGATTAATTTTTTGGGTAAGGCTGGCTAGATCTGCGTTTTTAGTCATTTACCTAATATAAGAACTGCGGAATTTCTCGTAAAAGATCATTGAATATAATTTAATTTCAATGTCATGATTTTTTATGAAATTAAAAATGGATTTTTTTTAAGTCTTGAGGATTTATTTATTTTTGTGAGATCCGTATTACCAAATACCAAATAGCTTCTTAAATATTGCAAGATTTATAGACGTGTGGATAACATAAAGTTTTCAGCTCTCCCATAGGTGGAACCCTTAATATGTTTAACGGTTAAGAAATGAACTGACATTCAAATTGACTGCTACAAACTATAGATATAATTTAAACTAATCCCAACCGTTAATTTATTTTGTTTGAATTATTCGTGTAGATAAAATATCAATACTTTTTGTGGTTTTCTGCTTACTTGAAAGTTGGCAGCACATTCACTAACCCTTTTACAGGGAAACATTATGAAATGCTGCCGAAGCTCAGATACAAAATTTACCTTCTCTTTCGCTCCATAATTGCTGCGGTTTCAAGAACAGCAAGAGCCATTTCATACGAATATATAGACAAATTCGCATAGTATACCTTCCTTACCATTTTGCCTCCAACCTTAAATTACATTGTAAATGTTTCAACTGAAGATTAAAATAATTATCGCAGACGTTACAACCACAAAAATGTTGTTTTTCTCTCTTATCATACAAATATAAAACAAATGTTCTTAAATATAGGCTAATAGAATTTTAACATCAGTAGTATTTTTAATTTTACATTTTGTTTTACTTGCTCATTAATAAAAAAGAGTGTATATGTTCAATATTCAAGTAAGTTGATGAAGTCATTGGAATACAATATGAAAAAAAAAATCATTTGTGTTAAGACTAAGACGTAATTAACATAAAACTAATTAATATAGTCGTCCATATTTATATTTCAGCTTATCCTACATATATTTTCATTTTTTGATTCAAATATGAAAAAAAAATTATATAGTAAAAAAATATTTATCTTTATATATTTTAAATAATTTTCAGATTATTTATATTATTTAACTCATTTTACCCTCTACTATACCTGCACTATGACCATTTGTAAACCCAATTATTTGCGCATTTAAAAACTAATTTTCTTTACTGGGCAACTTATATTGATTATAATTTTATAAATTTATAAAATGTGTCTTACAGATTTTAACTGATGTGGTGGTTTTTTTACATCCTAATAAAGTAGTATTTTCTAAATAAAACTTATGTGAATAAACGTATCATTCTCTTTTTACACCATTTTGAATTATTTGAACGTTGTTTGTTCAAGCTATTGTTTAATTTTGTGTAAATCAGCGTATTCCATTTTATTTTATTTTTATTCCGTTGTGTGTTGTGAACCCAGTTTAGTCAGTTTTCTTTCCAGCACAGGTAATGGAAATGCGTCATTCTCCTCGATGTTCCAGAATAATGGTGCAGGCTGGAGGGTATCAAAGTAGAGTTACTTTCTGATGACTGATGCCTGATGCGCATGTGGCGACGTCGCAGAGTTTGTCTATCTGAATGAGGAGCGATTACTTCTTGCCCAAGGGGTCGAAGACGAAGGCGGGAGCGGCTGGGATATCGGCCCATTTGCTGAGGTCCATGCTGGGGAGAATACCACTCCTGCAGGGCACTCGAGGGTTCTGTAACACGACACACACAGGTGGGGGTTATACGAGATGCTATTTGTGTTATATAAGGTGATATGTGGGTTATACGAGGTGATATGTGGGTTATACTAGGTGACATGTGGGTTATAAAAGGTGATATGTGGTTATACAAGGTTCTATGGGTGTTTATACAAGGTTCTATGTGGGTTATACAAGGTTTGGTTATACAAAGTGATATGTGAGTTATAAAGGTTCTATGTGGGTTATACAAAGGTTATATGTGGGTTATACAAGTGCTATGTGGGTTATACGATTTATATTGTGGGTTATAAAGGTTCTATGTGGTTTATACGAGTTGATATGTGGGTTATACAAGGTTCTATGTGGGTTATACAATGTGATATGTGGGTTACACAAGGTGATACGTGGGTTATACAAGGTTCTTGTGGGTTATACAAGGTGCTATTGTGGGTTGTACAGATGTTAATATGTGGGTTATACAAGTGTATGTGGTTATACAGGTGCTGTGGGGTTTTTATAAGGTGCTATGTTGATTATACAAGGTGTTATGTGTATTTTACAAGGTTCTATTTGGGCTATACAAGGTGCTATGTGGGTTATAAAAGGTGTTGTGTGGGTTATACAAATTGCTAATTGAGTTACACAATGTGATAAGTTGGTTATACAGGGTGCTATGTGGGTTACATAAGAACCACTCTCCGGTTCCCTAAGATAGTCACTCACATTTCGTGGTCGGGCAGAACCATGGGGTACACCTGAACGGTGTCCATGAGGTCAGTGTTGTCGCAGATTACCCTGGACAGTTTCTGCTTGCGGATCTCCTGAAGTTGCTCTGTACACAACAAACACATTTCGATGATAAAATGGATGGTTTTAATAATATTAAGTTCAGTTTTCAATCTCCTTTGTTATAATAATAAATAACAATATAATAAATTGATCAAGACGGCTAACTATCTACAACATGGCGGTTTTATAGATATTTTCAGATATTTATAATGTCGAAGAATCTTAGAACTTTGATTTAACAACAGTTTTAACGTGAGAATGAATTTAGAAATTAACGTTTAAAACGCTTGAAGAAAGATTATAAGGTACGAGAAAGGAAAGCTTCATTTGTCAATGTTGTTGACACGTTTGTCTACTATCTGCACATAATAATAATAATAAAATAATAATAATAATAATAAATATCATATTCTGAAAATTGAAAAATGACACCTGGACACGGGAATCGAACCCGGGATATCTAAATGGAGTAATTCCCACTAAAAGCATAAATAATAGCTTTGGCTATTTAATTATTAATAATAATAAAACTATACATTTTAGGTCTGGTTGTATTATTTGTATTTTAAATAATATGCAACAATTCAAATATATTAGCTAATTATGTGTAACTCTTTTTTGTAAATTTCCTTGGCAATGAGGGTTTGGAAATATCAACCCACTATGAATGTAAATTATTTATTTATTTCTGTATTTATGTGTCATCAAATCAAATGCAATCCAAAAGTAGTTACAGAATAGACTTTAATTTTAAAAAAAATAGAAACTATATTTTGTATTGTTTGTTTTATATTCACATTAATAGGCAAATCATGATTCTTTAAAAAATAAAACATACACAGTGTTAAGGTTCAACAGCTCTATGTGATTTGATTTTACATTTACATGGATATATATTCAGACTAATAGATTAGTTATCCCTTAAAGGTGGAAAATATTAATTAAAATGGTATACAGTGCGGACTATTTAAAAATTGGCTTGGTAGAACTCAAGACATTGTTGCCCAAAATAATTGTCATTTTCTGAAATTGTGACTTTCTTCTATTAATATTTTTGAAATTGAAAATTTTGGTTCACCTTCTAGGTGTATATTATTTTAGTTTGTTTTTTTTAAATGAAAACTGGTTTGATATAACTCTGGGAATCGTTATTAATAGGACTCTGTTCATGTTTTAAATATGTAGATAGATTATACATATTTTTTATCATTAAATTTGTAAGTGGATTTTTTATTATTACTATATACTATGGTTTTGAGAGGACTTTTTTATGGAAGAACTTATTTCGTACCAGAATCTTACTGTATAGAGTTCTTCAGCTATCCAGGTAAATAGTAATACAGGTTTTAGGGAATGACAAGACCGGTATTTTCACGCATTGAAATCGGGGGATGGGCTACGCCTTATTGGCGGCGCGGTGCCATGAGACGTCAATGTTGGCACTGTATGCACCTGGAGGGTAGGCAACACACGCAGCATGTCCCCCTCCCCCCCCCCCCCCCCCCCCCCACAAACGTAGAGCCCTCGTGTGCGTCAGGACAGGGAGTGGTGGGAATACCTGTGTTGGTTTGCGTGGTGCGCTGTGTGTGTTGCCTACCACGCAGGTGAATACAGGGTTAACTTTGAAGTCTAGTAGCACTTCCATTTGGCGTCGCTAACCCCAAGTTTATTACGGTAAAATACTTATCTTTTCACCACCCACAACCTGTATAATATTTTACTTAGAGATATGAATGATCCTGTATAGTAGTATTCTAGTATGATTAAAGACCTACCAGTACAGTACTATGAAGTCAGTTTTTGAAGGCCTTTTATCCTAACAAAATACTAATATACAGTAGGATTCTAGTATGAAATAAGGCCTTTAAAAAGATACTCCTATATACTAAATACTTAGGACTCACTTCAGTGGCCACATGGTTTAAGGACTCGCAGTAGAATAGACGGCTTATGGTGGGGAGATCAAGGATCGAATCTGAATCGGGTGTAATTAGGGTGTTTTTACTCAAATGATTTTCCACTCTTCCTCCACGCGAATGCGGGTACACTTCCTCTAAATATAGCCTTCCTTATGCCTAAACTTATTTGCGTAGTTAGTGAATAAGCATATAACCCTAACGGGTAGTAAGTAGTGGCGCTGAAAAAGGAAGGAAAAATATATATTTAAGCCATTATCTACTTTGGTTATGCTAGGGTTATTGAGAGAATAATTTCAAGGAAATTCGCATGTAAGAGTGAACGGCTCTTATAGTAAACTAGAGAAGTAAAGGTCACCTTTTTTGCTTTTATTTGTGAAATCAACCCATGCGCACCCGGCTCAACTTCATCATTGCTGATTCAGTCAATTACGATATTGACGTTTTATAGCCACCAGTGAGTGTGTAGCAAGGTTAAAAGGAAACGAATCAATATTTAAATAAAAATATGTTGAGAAAAACCTAAGCGAAAACAATATTTGGAAAAACATCTCCTGTACTACTGTCTAGGCCGTACGGGGAGTCAAATCCTTGACCATGAGCTCAGTAGACATAATCATTGATGACTGATCTAAAAATGTGAACATTAGCAACGACTGATTGATCCTAGATAAAGTTTGGACTGGCCTGGCATGAAGGGAAAGGGCTGAATATCATTCTTATGGACGTGGTAGCAACGATTGATCCTATACAAAGTGTGGACTGACCTGGCGTGAAGGATGAGGGCTGATTGCCGTTCTCGTACCAGAAGCGGTCTCCTCTCCTGGAGTAGCTGAATTGAGTGGCTATGACACAGGCAAAAGTGGGTCCCACCATGCTTCCTGGTAGAGGTCGCTCGGATACTCCTCCGGACCACAGGTCCACGTCGGACGGGTGCCTGAAAGAAATAATGAGGAGTTAGCGTCACACGCGTAATAAAGTTGATTATATTTGTTGCCAAACTTACCGTCATGAAGAAGTAATATATGATAGAATTTATCCAAATCGGTGGGTGTGGCGATTGGATATCCTTTCGTTTAGTATGGCTTGCCTGTGACAGTATTCTTGGGGTTTGAATCTTGGATGGTTGTGTTAAGGGTGGCTCGCCCAAATTAATTTTACTCTCTCCCACCACGTAAGTGTGAGTACATTTCTTCTATATTTTAATATAATCATACCTACCCCATTTGTGTGGTTAAATGTGTATATCACAGATGGGTAGTAAAATGCAGTACAACGAAAATTATTTTTTGTGACGTGAGGGGATTTGGGGAGGTTGTATCCATTATTAATATCCTTATATGATTTATGTTTTCTTACATTAATTATTATAGATCGGGATGACGGGTAAATGAGAGCTGTCATTTTGATTGTAATGTTAAAAAAAAGGCCTATGAAACTAGTTTGGATCAAATTCTATAGAGAAAATGTTGATAAAATCATTTGTTTTAATATTTTTGCCCATCATTAAACCACCCTTAATTTAAGGACTTGATATATTATCCTGAAATGACCTTGGTGGAACCTTATTAAAACCCTAGATCCCAAATCTAGACCAAGGTACAAACAGACAGACAGATGGCATCGTATAAACCAATTGTTCGGATTCAGTGGGTCATTAAACGTCAATATCCATCAAAATCTTGAAATAATTCTTTTTTTACGATCACAATACTTTCTCTACTCAAGGGTTCGCTAGAAAGTAAAAATACACTCACTCGTATATAGAGGCGTATCTCCTGATGGTCTCGTTAGACATAGAACCGAAGAGTTCGTCAAAACTGTCAGCTCCAGGTAATCCACAGAACTTCCTGTAAAAAATAACATAATATTTCAAATATTTATCTTAATTAGAAAATCTGGAAGCACCGAGGATCTAACTCAAAACATCTGGATCTGCAGCCAAAAACTCTGACCACTAGACCACAGAAGCGGTCATAATTAAAACAAAACATAATTTTATTTATAATTGTGATAATGAATTTAATACCCAATTACGTGCCCTAGCCACCTCACACTATTTGCGTCCTGCTTACATCCCAACTTAAAGTGAAACGCAACCCGCCTCGGTGGCGTAGTGAGCTAACGCGCTATTTTCGTGTTGAGCTAGCTAGACTGCCGAGGACGGGGATATCAAGGTTCAAATCTCGGTCGGGTGAACTGGGGGTGGTTTTTCCTAAATGGTTTTCCACTCTCTCTCCACGCGAATGCGGATTCACGTCCACTAAATTCAACTTTCCCAATTCCTAACTCATTAGCGTAATTAGTACTTAAGCGTATAACCAGAAAGGGTAGTTAAGACGCGGAGCTAAATAAAAAAAAAAAGTGAAGCGATACTGCTAAATAATTAGTAATAAACGAGAGCCACAAAGACCGACCTGAAGTCCATGTAACCAGGAAGTCCGAACTCGCGACCTCTCTGCATGTTGAAGGCTGCCAGATCCATACCGAACCTTGCACCAGGCTTCTTGAACAGGTGATTTGTCACCTGGGGACACAACCAAACATTCAGAACATAATACGTAGAGCATACGCAGTAAGACTTAAAAGTGAAGAATAAAATACAAGTCTGGTAGATATCTGGCAATAGGGAATTTTATTTGGATAGTGAATGTTCCAAAATATATATTATTTATTACATTAAAACTCTTTAGAAATCAAAAAGACAAGCTTTATCTTCGTTCTCTCGCAATTAACTTTTGTCAAATTTCCTCGATCTCTGCTATACTGGAATTTGGTGTTCTAGAGTAAGAAGGAGCTATAGGTAACTTAGGCTCACCAGCGTTGCAAAACACGTCTTATATTTGAGGGAAGATTAACCACACGGAAATCTGAGAATGGCAACGTTGTTTCTCAATAGTAGCATTGCAGTTCTTCTCTAAGGGTAATATCCGGTGTAGTCACGTGATTTAAGGAATAAATTAAGCTTTTTTTTCATAGAGATAAGAATCTAATAAAAACAACCTTAAAAATAATATCAAGAGAAATTTTAATTTTTTTATCTTTAGGCTAAAAAAATTAAAAACATCAAATATATCAGTAGAATAATATTTTTATTTTTAAATTAGAATTGAGATTCTATTTTCATATTAAATTAAATCATTTTCACTTTAATATAAGTGTCGGTAAATAAATGTTTAGCATACTTTTAATGATGTATTGTTAAAACAAAGTACTTTGTAAAAATATCCTAAGAAAATTACCGAATTTGTGTTTGTTAAACTTTATAAAATATATATATTAGTGACTTCTGAAAGAGTATAAGTTTAAACATATTATGTCACTGATCCAATAAATCGGCTCTTATCTCACCTCCTGAGTGACAGAGTCGTCCATGGCTTGGGCCACCTGGTTCATGAGTCCCATGAAATACTCGTCCAAAACACCCGCGCGATACAGGTCGAACGGTTGACGGATCAGGTCGGACAAACGGCGGGAGGCTGGAAAAACAATAGATACACCATTACCATGATTTTAGCCGCAGATTAGCAAATATGAGTTGTATCACTCCCCAAAATATATCTGAAGGAGAACAAATTAGTGTACAAACTCAACTATAGCATATTCTTTAAATTGTAAAACGACACCAGGACAAGGGAATTGATCTCAGGATAATTGGGCTCAGTACGCCAATGCTCTAACCACTGAGCTATCTAGGAATCATCCCGTACCCAGGGTCATTCTTCACTCATATTTTAAGGCAGAGTCTGTGATGGACGTGTGTAAATTGTCAGCTACGTATGAGTGATCAATTAAGAATCATGAGCTATCAGATAACGCAGCCATCTTCGACTCGGGAGGGCTTTGTTCTACCCAGAGTACAATGACAACTGTATGAATGGGTATAGAGTGTTGGATTAAATAGCCAAGATATAATATTTGCTAAGTGCTTAGTATGCCTCAATGCCTCAAAATATGAGTAAAGAAAGACCTTTGGCACGGGAAGACTCCTAGACAGATGAGTGGTACTAGCACTGGCATAGTAAGACAAAGGTTCCAGGTTCTATTCCCGTGGACAAGAATCATTTTTCAATATAAAGAACATGGTATCTAGGTTCGGCTATAACCATACCTAGTAACCATAATAATTTGGTTATTTGGTCCATTATAAAAATAGCAGATGATTTTACAAATACAGTTTTCAACCCACACCCTCCTACTATGAAGTAAATTTCATACATACGATTGGATGGCATCCTCTGAGATCATTCGTTATAGCTACACTCAAAAGGTTAATTCTTATTCGGGAGTAGTTTTACTAATTAAACCAAATAATTTTGTTATTTTAAGGTGTCCCTCAACAGAAGGTATCCATTTTCAAATTTAATTTTATGAAACCCTAGTTTGAATTTTATTTTAAAAACTGAAAGCGAAAAAGAGTAAAATATAACAATGATTTCAACATTACATTAAAATAAAACTTCTTAGTCTCTAAAAGAAGAAGTTACAACCGAAGCCAAACATTTTCTTAGTAAACACGGATCACGGTATATTATTTAAGGTGGGAATGTAGGAAACTCGTGTTAAGGACAGTATTTTGGAAGCTTTTGTGTCAAAACATTATTTTGGTCAGAGCAAATAAAATAATTATCTAGTATAAACAAAATAATTTAATTTTCTTCACATAGTTAAATTAACAGTTATTGAATGTCTTGTCAAGGGTGTCCTGGAATTTAATGACAACTTTTTCTAGTCATTTAAAAAGTTGGTCATCTTATGCCTCTATGCTCATGATAGATATTCAACAATTATTGTTGATATCACCATGTGAAGAAGATTAATTTTTTTAGGTGACCTGGAGGTCTAGGGGTAAAGTGTCAGACTTCCGTGTTGGGGGTCCGTGGTTCAATCCTCGGTCCCGGCACAGATTTATTTTATTGCCAAACCCTCCTTCACCTCTGACAAGACGTGTATTAATCACAACTTGTGAATGTGTGGAATGCCAGGCCCCCACCGTGGTTCGGATCCCATGTTAAACTGTAGGTCCTCCATTTCATCTCACAATCACCCTACCATTACACATTAGCGTAAGTGCGTACAACCCGAACTAGAGTAATTTTTGTTTATTTTGGCAAAAAAAAATTGTTATAAAAAAACTGCCAAAACATTGACTTTAACTCGCATCTCCAACATTCCCACCTTAATTTGAACCTGTTTATTTAATTTTATATCCATTTACATAGCCATGTACATTATTTCAAAAATGCGGGTTCAATTTTTATTATTTCATTGTAAATAAAAAAATATTATCAAGTAATATATTGATAATTATTTATTAATAAACTTGATACTCCATATTTCTTTATACTATACCATATTTTTAAACTCCATAGCCATTTACTTATAGGTAGTACTATTTCTAACAATTGTGGAGATTCCATTTTCATTACTCCACTATAAATAAAATAATATATTTCAACAAAAATATTGAAAATGTCCCGTTGTAACTGAAACAGTGCTTTATAATACTAAAGATGTTTACCAATGAACTTGTGCGCCTTGCTCCATCGTTCGATGGCTGTCGGGAGGAGGGAATGTCCGAATCTAAAGGCAGCGGCGGCGAATGCGTCAATCACATTGGGGTTGACATTAGGGTCGTAGCCGTCCCAATAACCCTGTGGAGGAGAATAACATCGAAACATATTATTAAGGTTCAACACGGTGCTGAACCCGCTTTAGTGACCCAACGGTGTAAGGCGTCACTCTCGAGTTAGACTGGCCTACTGATGACGGGGAGATTGAGGTTCGAATTCCAGTCGGGTCTACTGAGAGTGGTTTTTACTAAATTTTTTCGCACTCTCCTTCCATACAAAAACTGTTTCCTTTATCATCCCTACTCTACTATAATATTTATGATATGTGAGTATAACCATAATAAATAGGTTGTAAGAAAAAAATATATCTGTTAAAAAAAAGTATTTCACATGATACAAATTCACTAATGGCGTGAATATTTCGAAGTTATTTTTGATTAATCTATAGTTTTTTTAGATTAACAAAATTGTCGGCTCGGTGATTTCGAATCTATTTTGCAAAACGAACTGCATATTAACTTGTACTTAGCACTTCAAGCACTAATACATTTATACACAAATGTACTATATATATATATATATTTAGCATCGCGTTTTACTACCTATTCGGTCTCTACGCCAATGGCTTAGGGATGAGGATGGTTACATTTATAAGAAGTTTACCCACATTTGCGTGGTTAGAGAGAGTGAAAAATTATCCACAACAAATTATATTTTATTGCGAGAGTCGCGCCTTACACCATTTGGTCACTGAAGCGGGTAAAGTGTTCTTTGTTGATCGGTGGAGATTGTATCCACAAGAACTTGAAAGAGAAGAGAAAACCTTCTACCGACGGATACCCGGATCTATCGACGGGTTCCTATAAAACTGTTTTTCTGATCTAGACACGGTGACGATCAAGTGACAAGTTATTTATTGATCTAATGCAATTAGGAGCGTCTGCTGACCTCTTTATTCGTGAGCAGACCAAACTTGTCCATGACTTCTTTACCCAGGAGGATGGGGAGGAACTCGTTGTAGGTGATGTGTTGAATCTCGGCGATAACGATCCGGCGGGTTTCCTGTGGACAAAATAGAGGTAAGTCGCGAGTTTATTCCTCAAAACTGGGGTTATATGTTTAGAGGAGGGAATTATGAGTAGAGCCACTCAAAGTAGAGTAAAATAAGTGTCCATGTGTCAAAATTGTTTCGACCATTTTCTCATCATTTTAATTATTAAAAAAAAAGGGGCTTATCAAATTAAATGTATTAATATAATTTTTTTCTTTTTTTTTTAGTTTGTTTACCTGGTAAAGCGTCTCGTCATCCCAATGAGGGTTAATCTGCCCTAGACTGCTGGCCACTCTGTTGTGTTCTCTGGCCATCAGAGTGTGCATGCAAGTCAGAACCAGTTGCTCGTTTACTCTGATCTCACCTAAAATAAACCACACACACAAATACAGGTCAAACGGGTGGAGGTATGACTGAAATCTTATCGCATGGCGAATGAAAAGAGAAAATACAAGAACCACGCTTTAAAATAATGACACAAAAAAAATATTAAAATTCGAAGGGGTGTTCTTTCGATTAGTAGTTAAATATAAATATTATCCTTCAGCTATATAAGTACTTAACTATATTTATATAACTTATTAGCTGCAAGGATTGAAACATTCAGATTATCCAATCCCAGCTTCAGCCAATCCCAGCTTCCGTGAGAGAACTCCTACACATATTATTACTATCATCATCATCATCATCATCAATGAGCAAGGAAATAGGCTTAGAAGTGAACGATGAAAAGGCAAAGTATATGATCACACAGAGAACACAGTTTGGGGGGAAAATAATTTAGAGATCACTTCGAACAATATAATCATTTGACAGGGTTAATGAGTTTAAATGTTTAGTAATAATATTAACAGGCAATATTGATATTAGATTGGAAATTAGGGAAAGAATACAGTCGGGAAATGCATACTATTACTCAGTTAGTAAGTTGTTGACACCTCGCCTACTGTCAAGGAATGTGAAACTCAGAATATACACACAAAAAATAGTTTTACCGTTGTTCTCTATGGGTGTGAAACATGATATCTTACCTTAAATGACGAAAATAAATATAGGATGTTCGAGAACAAAGTGCTTAGGAAGATATTTGGTCCAAAAAGGGATGAGGCTGCTAAATAGTGGAGGATGTTACATAATGATGAGTTACAAACCCTGTACTCTTCACCGGATATTGTTATAATAGTCAAGTATCGTAGATTACGAGAGGTGGGACATGCAGCGTGAACGAGAGAATTATAACTGTGTTCAGGGTATTTACTGGCAAACCCAATGGGAAGAGACCATTGGGAATACCTAGAGGCAGATGGGGGATAACATGAAAATGTGCTGAATGAGATAAGTGTAATGAGTGGACTGGATAGAATTATCTCAAGATAGGGACAGGGTGTAGTGAAGTGTACTGGATTAACTAACTCAAGATAGAGACAAGGTATAGTGAGGTGGACTGGATAGAACTAGCTCAAGATAGAGACAGGTGTAGTGAGGTGACTGGATAGAACTAGCTCAATATGGGGATAGGGTGTAGTGAGTGGACTGGATAGAACTAGCTCAAGATAGAGACAGGGTATAGTGAGGTGGACTGATAGAACTAGCTCAAGATAGAGACAGGGTGTAGTGAGGTGGACTGGATAGAACTAGCTCAAGATAGGGATTGCGTGTGATGAGGTGAACTGGATAGAACTAGCTCAAAATAGGGACAGGGTGTAATGAAGTGGACTGGATGGAGCTATCTCAGGGTAGGGATAGGGTGTAATGAGGGTGACTCCATAGAACTATATCAAGGTAAGGACAGGGTGTAATGATGTGGACTGGATAGAACTATCTTAGGTTAGGGAGAGGTGGCGTAATTTTGTTAGGGTGGCAATGAACTTTCGCGTTCCTAATGCCATAGAGTAAGTAAGTAATCAATGGGCTTGATAACAAGTTTATAATTGAGAAAGGTTCATTAAATGTGGATTTTACTCATCATATGGCACATTTTATAAAATCAACCTCCTTCTTTATGCGAGCAGTCTCGTTAGGACCGAAAGAGTCTTGTACCACTGGTTAGCTAAGAAGTAGAATCAGCAAATACAGGGCCAGTATAGCCTTCTACCAAAGGCGTGGCAATAAGGATCAGTAGTCACGTAAGAACTGTCAGAGCCTTGTACCACCGGTGTGACAAGAAAAGTCATAGGCCAGCGCATAAACTGAAGTGCCTTGCACCGATTGGTAAGACAAGAGGGATCAACAGTAATAACAGGACAAGAAGAGCCTTATACAAATGGGTTGCCAAGAAGAAAGAAACTAAGCCCACTTACCTCCTTCGAAGCAGTACATGGATCTGTTGGGTCTTGTGCAGCCCTCGTCAGGGATGTCCAACTTGAGGGAAGAAGGTCCTTGAGGCCATATTCGGCAAAAACGGGGTTCATCCTCATCAAACCGCCATAGCCAGCCCTCAGATGTCTGTGAAATGACAAATAGAGTTACGACACACGTGATCAAAATGGTCGTTCAAACTGGATATGATGATTATTTTAGTTTATTGAGGCAACGTATTACAACAGATGGTTGGTGAAGCTTTAAAAATCATACAAGCACAGATAATTTAGAGCAATTTTATTAATGCAGCTTGCACTCTTATGAAAACACACATATGTGTATGTACAGTAGCCCCATGGCTTCTTTGGTGCTGGCTGACAGATGACTGCTTTGAAAAGCTACTAAACCAAATTATGTATCTCTACGCCAACCATATGATCTGCAAAAAAAATGTGTTTGGCAGCTGTCACTTCTGACAGTCAAAATGTATGTATTTACCTAAATGTTGACTGTCAGAAGTTAGCACCAAAGAAGCCATGGGTCTACTTTTATGTTTGTGTGTGTTCTACGTAGCTTACGACCTATATGGGTTATCCAGATACTTCTATTAACAGGGTAGTAATAAATTGGGTACAGCTTAGAGTAAATGTACATTAATTAGTGCTACGGGAGAGGGAGAAATTCTTAGAAAATAAATAACCTCAGTCAAAGCCAACCAGAATTAAAATCCCGACCTCCCCATCACTAGTAATTAATGTTATTGCGAGATTAACGCCCTTGACTAAAAGATATAATAATGCGAGCTGCAAGATATTTTATTTGGCCCAAGAATATTTACATTTTATTTGACACCAAAGACCAAGGTATGGGGAGGATTTATTCTAATTCTAAGGGTCAGTAAAAAGTAAAGTTGGAACTTACATGGAGTGTACTTTAAACTCAATAAATTGATTTATATATTATTTGATTTATATATACAGGGTGAATCGATTTATGGGGAAGTATATGGGGTATGGATAGTAGACCTCAAAGTTATATAAGAAGTTCTTATGAACATAAGTCCTATGTTCAATGGTCCCCAAGATAAGGCCTTTCAAGTTTCTTCTGCTGGAATTATTAATAGTCCTATTTTATAGACCCCTGCTAGGGTACTGTTGCCCTTCCTGTGTAACAGCATTGATACGCCACTTTCAATATGTTCAACAGGGGTGTTTCAAGTAGTCGTTATAATTTCCAGAAGAAGCTTGGAAGGCTCATCTCAGGAACTATCGAATATAAGACATAAGTTCATAAGGACTTTTTGTGTTGTGATTGTTTTGAGGTCTACTAGCCATACCCCAGCAGTTACTTCCCACATAAATAGATACACCCTGGGAATTTCATAGATCTACAACAAAAAAACGCACATACAAACCCATAATATATAAATCAATCATCTGTATCAATGTGTATGTATGTATATATCATATTTAATTATTAATATATATCCTTCCATACTCTTGTTCACGAGTTCTTTGATTATATATCTATATAATGTATATTATATATATTTGTTTGTCTTTATATTATAAATAATTATACACATTTTTTATTTATTTATTCATATATTTAGCTATGTTGCAAACATGCATATTTTCCATATCTTAGTATATTTTTCCATCCATCTTATATATTCCAGATTCCTTTAAATTTTAAATGTGTGAGTCGGTGTTAGCCTACCTGGAAAACTTCTCAGAGACACCGTACACTGTGTTACCATCTATGACTCCTGACAGAGTGTTGAAGGGAGACCTTGACCCTGAAACAATAGATAGTCCAGGTTAGAGATTGTACAATATGAATTTCATTAGAAGCCTATTATTTGAAAATTGGAAAATCATGTTACCACAGAGGCGTAAGTAAAAATATTAACAATTGTAATTATATTCTTAATCCGTTAAACGAAATTAGATTCAGTTATTCATAAATAAGATTTATTGGAAAATTCTTAACAACATCTCAATTTTAATTAATAATACCCGCCTTGGTGGTGTAATTGGCTAACGCGTTAGTTTCGTGTTGAGCTAGACTGCCGAAGACGGGTAGATTGAGCTTAGAATATCGGTCAGGTGAGCTTGGGGTTGGTTTTCCTAAATGGTTTTCCACTCTCCCTCCACCCAAATTCGAGTTCAATTCCTCTAAATTCAACCCTCCCAATTCCAAATCCATTATTGTAATTAGTACATAAACGTATAGCCCGAGTGGGTAGTAAGACGCTGTGCTAAATACATTTTAATTAATAAATCATTTTGGTGACATTTTATCAATGTCGTTGGTCGAAAATGGGCTTCTTATTTGGATTTAAGGTTTAGCAAGTAAGCCAAGGTATGTGGACATGATTAATCAGGTTATCAGGTTGTCCACTGTCCAGCAATGCCTTAGAGCACATATTTATTTTGTTCCAATCCCAATTACGGTACCATAATATTGTGCTTAAAGCCTAAAATTAATAATAAATAATAATGATAAAATCAACAAAATTATTTGGCAAGGAACTAGACTTTTAATTATAAGTAAATTTGAAATATTGCATAATATGAATAGTTCAAGTATGTTGAAGTGTTTTGATTGCTTATGAATAGGCTAACTGTCTTATTCATTTAATTTGTAATTAGTTTTTTGGATGGTGCTTTAATTCCTTAACTTTCACTGTATGAGGGCAAATGTATGGTAAGCATGGTTAATAAACTTGTTAGCTAAATTCAATGTGTAACAAGAGCATTTGTTGCTCAAATTATAAGTTCCAAATTTCAAATTTTCCATTCAGTCCATATTTTCTATTCAATTTATTTTCTAGTAGCATTTCTAGTAACGTACTTTATTTATAAGTTTGTTTTATGTTCTTAGATTACATGTTACATCCTTAATTATTCGATATCTTGTCAAAAATTCAAAATTCATTAAAAAAAATTAAAGTTTAAGTAAATGTGTTAAACAACAATGGAAATTTTTTTATGACCTTAACCTCTAGTTTGTGACTAAACAAAATAGCGGTACATTTATTTATTTTAAGTTAGATTAATGAAAATAATATAAGTATTTTGGAAAACCAAAATTATAAGAGCCTTTTTCTAGCATCAATGCTTCAATTTTGATTCGCACCTAGAGGTTCATTTATTTGCCTATCTATGATTGGTTCTCTGCACAGATGTTGGTCAAACTTCTGTTGACTTTTATGGGGTACGGATTGGAACTATGTGTGGACATAAATATTTTAATGTCAGAGTCAGTTTTATACAGAACACACAAAAAAAATACAGCTTTACGGATACGGAGTATAATAAAGACGATATAACGTTGTATTATACAACTCTAACTAATTTATAAACTACCTGCTTCAGTGCCCTCGTGGTCTAACGCGCTAATCTCGTGTTGGACTAAGCTGCCAAAGACGAGGAGATAGGAGTTTGATCCCGGTCGGGTACACTGAGGATGGTTTTCCCTAAATTGTTTTTCCACTCTCCCGCCATGCATGCATTTCTCCTAAATTAAGCCTTCCTAATTCCCTAAACTATTAATGTAATTAGTACATAGGACGTATTACATAAACCAATAGTAAGACGCAGTGCTAAAAAAATGCATATATATATATAATCAATTCCTTTAAAAGTGGAACGAGAAATGTCTGATCTACAAAAATGAATATTTCCATTTTAACGCTATAAGTAGACCCAAAAAGTCACGAAATCTTTTAGTTTAATTCTAAACTTAAAGAACATTCTAAAAATAAAAAAAATACGTCCATCACTAGAATTACTGAAGTTTTTCAGCCCCTAAACTTCCCGATAAATTAAGTTAAGGGTAAAAATTGATGAATTTTTTTGCAAAAAAAAAAACACGTCCAAATTAGTATCTTATCCGAGGAAATGGATAATTTTGTATTAATTTGTTTACCAGCTTGAAACTAATGACTTTTTTAATAAAAAACGTATTTTTTATTATAATATTATACTCTTATATTATATCAATACAGTTTCATTAACATTCCATTTGGCTATAATTTTACACATATCTTATATTTTTAAACATTAGTGAGAAAATTAATAAATTGTGTTTAGCGGGAAAAAATTACCAAATTATACTACAGTATAATATAATTTTAGATAATTTTTTTTATCATTCAAAATTAGCAAGAACATTTTTATGAAATGTGTTCAACCGGAAAAAAGTTACAAAATTTTATCACAATTTGAATGATTTTTTTTTCACCACGACCATTATTTGCAGGGTAAGGCTTCAAAATTAATTATATGATAAAGTCAAATTTTCATAGGAAATACCTTAAGTAACACCTATAAATTTACTAGATTTACGTTCACGTATTCATACGTCAAGTCGTGTGATCTTCAGCTGTCACTTTTGATTGATATTATAAAATACCTATAAAATAACACTATTAAAATAGTAAAAAGTTATCAATAATGACTGAAAAAAGTTTGTATTTTATAAAAGGTGTTATATGTGTTGTTCTATAGTTACCTAGCCTGCAGCCGGGCCTGACGGCGGGAAAGCCCCTTACGAAGTCCTGGCATCTCAGGCCGAACAAGCTGTAGAAATAATCGTCTGCGGGAATCTCAATCTCAAGACAGTAAGGATTCTTCAGATGCGGTGGTCTGTTGCAGCATTCCTCAGGTCGTTCCTGTTCAGAGGGTCTGCGAACAAAGGGATCACGATATTTTAGTATGAGCATAAACTGAACAGATATAAAAAAAAGTGCTAAAAAAATACAATACCTTAGTCCTCCTCATAGGTTTAACAATAACTTTGATCACTTTTAGTTCGATTAAGAAGTTTCTGCATTGGCAATGAAATATAATATTATTTATTAGGGTTTAAAATAAATATTAATCTTTACATTCCACATTTTAGTTTAATCTGTTAATCGCAAATAAAGAGTAGTATTTAGTTAATTATTAAATCTCTACAAATATGTTGCCTATAAATTGGTGATGGGAAAGTAAAAATGCAGTGTAAATATAAGTATCTAGAACCGTGTTAATATTGGAAAACATAAAGGGAAGAGACCATTGGGAGATCTAGACGCCTGTGAGAGAAGAACATAAGTTAGAACTGACCTGAAAGAGATAGTGTGTAATGAGGTGGACTGGATATAATTAGCTCAAGATAGGGATAGTGTGTAATGAGGTGGACTGGATAGAACTAGCTCAAGATAGGGATAGTGTGTAATGAGGTGGACTGATAGAACTAGCTCAAGATAGGGATATGTGTAATGAGGTGACTGGATATAATTAGCTCAAATAGAAGTGTGTAGTGGGTGGACTGGATAGAACTAGTCAAGATAGGGATGTATGTAATGAGGTGGGCTGGATAGAATTAGCTCAGATAGGGATAGTGTGTAATGAGGTGACTGGATAGAACTAGCTTAATATAGATAGTGTGTAATGAGGTGGACTGGATATATTAGCTCAAGATAGGGATAGTGTGTAATGAGGTGGACTGGATAGAATTAGCTCAAGATAGGGATAGGGTGTATGAGGTGGACTGGATAAACTAGCTTAAGATAGGATAGGGTGTAGTAAGGGACTAGTATATATGTATATATATAAACTGTTGATAATTCAAATTTCTCACCATTGATTATCTAATATTTCAAGTAGGTATAGCCTTGAGCCATGAGTGTAGATAATCCTGAAAACAGTCGTGCTACGCAAGGAAGTCTATCGTTTGGGGGTTACCGAAAAATCGTTTTAGTTTAAATAAAGTTTAACCACTTTGAAAATTAAAGGAGACCAAGGATAATTAATAAGTACTATGTGTTTCTTTTACCTATACTAAAGATGAGACCTTTTTTATATATATAACTACTAGATGATCATGTAACATGAACTTAGCCGCCGGCCGAGATTCAGTTTTCTTGATAAATTACACAGTTCCCTTAAATTACAGTAATTTTAATAGGAAAGTTTCAAATAAGTATAGTTGTTTCTCACTTTAGAATGTATCAACGAGCATTTTATTGCCAAGATGTAATTTAACTCAAAAATATTTTATTTGTTATTGTGAACCAACGAGGCTGATTTTTTTTTTTTTTTTACTAACCATTAGCCGTTGATAATTACAAAGTGAATGACGTAATTAGGAACCATTAGCTAGCAATCAGAATAATGAGGTCATCTCTTTAAACAGCATCGCTATATTATTCGGAGAACCACGGACACAAGTTACGTCGCTATATGCGATCATGTTTACATTATAAAAATAAGGATGTCAAGGCTATCAGAGGGGGGAGCGATAAAGGGGAAGAGGGGTACGGGTTTTTATAATAAAAAATAAGAAATAAAAAGATTTGCTTAATATTTCGACATCCATATTTTTTTCTCTAAAGTTTATTAATGTATTTAACAACTAATGTTTTTAAATTATATATTATTAATTAATGTATTAATGAGCTTCCGATTTTTATACCAACTTTAAGAGCAAATAAAGAGTAAGTGTGAATTTTAAGGAAACAATTCAGTATTCACCTTGAGATGATCGAATACCAACAGCGGAGATCGAAATATGAAAAAAAAAAAAGTTTGTTCACCTGAATGAGGCTAGGACCAAATATCTTGATCTCTCGATTGAAAGTTTCAATCTAAGCCACATCATTTTTTTTAATATATTTTTTTAATTTTGGAAAAAAATTCTTATTTCACTGTGGACTGTGTTTTATTTGCATAGAAAGGAAAGAGTTTGTAATGTTTTCTCAAAATTATTTTGTATTTGCGATGAGTCAGTCAAGGACAAATTGATTCATGACAGAGTGGTTTTATAATAAAGGTAATGATAGTATGAATATGTATTAATAATCTAAAATTTCACGGAAGACTAAAACAAAGGAATAAACTTTTAATTGCCTTCAATACGACTAAATGTCTAAATTTCTAACTATTTGTGGAAGTCTGAGTTTTATAATTAATGCTATATCCAGTTGTGAGCCCTAGTTATTCTATGAGTTGGTTGTTAAGTTGTTTACCATTTAGTTACTTCATTGTTATTACACGCAAGCTAACAAATAATAAAAAGTGACACATGGTGCGAAAAGTTATTTGAATCCTTGTTTACAAACATCGTCATTTCTGTTCTCTGACAGTTCTACATTGAAGAACCACTATATTACATTAATTAATAGCACAAACGTAACTATAGTAAAATAACACAGAGACACCAGTAAATTCCAAAGTACTTAAGTCTATACATGCATGACAAACAGGATAAATAAACAACGTATTGACAGTTGTATGTGAACAGTATTTTGCTATTTAAATAATTACTGATTAAAATAAGACATGATGCATTATAAAGCAAAAAGTATTTGTAAAAGTGTTAAAAATGGGTTCAAAGTTGATACAAAGTTCAAAACATGAAGAGGAAATATAACGTGATATCGAGTTGGCAACCAGTTACTTTCTATGATGTTTGTTTGATTTTTTAAATAAAAATGTTTATTTATGATGGTTTTAAAGATAGTCATTACTTAAAATATTAATTCAGTGTATCTATGTTATATTTTAAGTCAGCTTCACATTATTTTTCAATCAAATCAGTACCTTTCGTTCACTATGGGAGATAACGATGCTTACTTTGCTAAGTTCCACTATTGCATACTTTAGGTCGTCAAGGTAAGACTGCTGCCTTTCAGGATAGATGGAGTGTAGATTTCAAAATTGATTTTCTCAAAAATAGCGTCCGCTTAAAGTGGCGCCAACAGCTATGAATTAGTTTTAACATCTAAATCTCGTCTGCCACATTTTTATTCGAGACCATATCTAACTTTTTCGAATTATTTTTAATATTTAAAACTGAACGTATAATTTTACCTGCGCATACCACTTTTTGAATCAACACTAATGCTGTATGATTACACCAACACTTATGACTGTACCTACCACTTTTAGATTCAATATAACGATTAACTATGCACCTAAAAATTTTGATATTGAATCTAAATTTTATTCAATGTAAAATTACAGAGTTTCTAAAGTAGATACGTATCCTAGTTGAAACCAGTGATAAGGGGAAAAGGGTTGTTATTTTTTAAGGTAATACTGGAACAAGAGGAACAATCTTCTGCTTGTATTGACTAGTAATAAGGAGAAAGGGGGTGAAAGTCATAGGTGGAACAAGAGAACATCCTTCTGTTTGTATTGACCAGTAAGTAATAAGAGAAAGGGGTTGAAGGCAATAGTGGCAGAGGAAACTTCTGTTTGTATTGACCAGTAAGTAATAAGAAGAAAGGGGTTGAAGGCAATAGTGGAATAAGAGGAACAATCTTCTGTTTGTATTGACCAGTAAGTAATAAGAAGAAAGGGGTTGAAGGCAATAGTGGAACAAGAGGAACCATCTTCTGTTTGTATTGACCAGTAATAAGGAGAGGAAAGTTATTTGTGAAGATAACAGTGGAACAAGAAGAAAAAGAAGGTCGAAGACCCATCCAGAGAGTATATACTCCTCCGACGGATTGTCGAGTGCTCCACTCACCTAGAGGAGTTCCCGTCAGAGTGTAATCGTGGTCCATGAACTGTCCCCAAGCCACCACCATGACAGTCCCGGCGTGGTCGTGGAAACCCTCGTCAGGATGTACAGTCCTTGACACTATGCGGGGCAGGGGAAGTTGGTTGCCCGTCACGCTGATTCTAGGGGCGGTCATCCCGTCGGCGAACAGTGGTCCCACCAGTCTGTTGGACAAGACAACTAAACAGTTCTAGAGCAGAGTTTTTACAAACTGTGCTCCGTGGAGCCCTAAGGCTCCTCCATAGTTATCTCAGCCTTCATGAGGATATTTTTAAATATTATTTTTTTTCTAGTAATTAATTTAGCCAATTTTTTTCAAATATCAATAAAGGGCATTTGCCAAACTCACAGTCAACCTTTGGGATGTTTTCCCTTTGTTTTAAACTTATAAAATGTAACTATTGATATAGGGTCATCAATAAACCACGTAACGCTGTTGAAAGGGGGAGAGGAGTGTGGTTTAGTATCTACATGATGTTACATGGAGGAGGGTTAGATACATCACAGTGTTACGTAACACGGATCTTATACTTAAATTATTACGTTGATAAAAAATACTAATATTATTCATAAATAAGTAAGGAAGAGTGTGGAGGAAAGTAGAGAAGACTGGACCAAGATGGAGGAAAAGAGGTGGTGGGAGGAAAGTAGGCAGTGGAAAGGCTTTTGTTCCAAACAGACCCAACCAGTGGCTGGAAACTGTTCATGATGATGATGATGATGATAATGAATAAAAATAATAAGGTAGTTAAAAAACTCTTTGAAATCATTTATATTCATGATTTTAAATGGATTCTGAGTAGTATTAAATCTGAATCCTTCTTTTAGTGTCACCAAATTTTCCCTAGGAAATAATGACATTCACTCTTGATGTGAAAAGTTACGTAAAACAGGGGAGGAGCCAATCTCCTTGGTGTTACATGGGAAAGGGGAGTGTAAAAAAAATTAGAAAAAAAGCGTTACTTGAGTTATGGATGACCCTTATTGAATGTTCATAATATTATTGTAACATTTTTTTGTGAGTGCTTCGGCATGTATTTTTTCTGGTTCAAGTTCTACTTTGTTCTAAAAAGTTATGGAAATTCTGCTCTTGCAGTCTAGAAGATATATTAACTAAAACCACTAATACCCATTCGAGTAATACACGTATATACTAACTATTCTTATTTGTTAAGGATTAAGTAAGTAGAATTTAAAGTAAGTGTAACAGGATTTGCGTGGAGAAAGAAGTGGAAAACCGTTCAGGAAAAGAACACCTTCAGTACATCCAACCGGGATTCAAACCCAAATTTCCAAGTCATCGGTAGTCCATTATAATGCGATACTAACGCCTTAGACCATTCGAACACTTGACACTTAATTAATAAATACATTTTTATTGGTTTATGTTAACAAACAAATATTTTGCTAATTTTAATACAGCCTGCATAATTTTTATATCTCTTATAGACAGCCAACAGAATGTATTGTAATAAAGGGTTGGATATCTATTTTTAGTCTACTCAAAGAGGAAAAGCTATTTAGGGTTTTTAATGTATAATTTGATTTTTTTTTAATTTCACATTATTACTTGTCCGATATGTTTGTCAGCAATGGATTGATATAAAAATATACTTTAGTTATTAATATTTTTGAGCATTCATTGATATACGTATATATCAATACTGTAAAATATTAAGTTTTAACTAAAACAAATTGAAATACATAATTTAAATAATTTTAACAGTGACAGTATTTACATAAATGCATACAAAATGCATTTAGAAAGTCCTTAATTTACACACATTCAAGTTAAGCAGATTTGTGGATCTTAAATTTGAACAGAAAGAAAGCTGAAGCACAGCTGATTATGCTATCGCCATTTTGTTTATTTATATTAGCGCTAGTTTAGTGCTAATTAATGTTATGATTAATATTAAGGTATAATATACATCGTATTTAAGCATCTTTAGACTTACGCGGTTTTATGACGTGGATAGAAACCTTTGGAATAAATGAACCGCGTAAGTCAAAACTTGGTGTATATATGTTTTTCAAAGAGAAAACACACCTTTGCGGGGAAGAATACCCGCCTGGTGAAAGGGGGGTGTGCCCTAAGGAGTGTGTTGTAGGCTACTCACCTGGTGAAAGGAGTGTTTGTGGCGCCCCAAGTGGTGTGTTGTAGGCTACTCGTCTGGTGAAAGGGTGTTTGTGGCGCCCCAAGTGGTGTGTTGTAGGCTACTCACCTGGTGAAAGGGGTGTTGTGGCGCCCCAAGTGGTGTGTTGTAGGCTACTCACCTGGTAAAAGGAGTGTTTGTGGCGCCCAAGTGGTGTGTTGTAGGCTACTCACCTGGTGAAAGGGGTGTTGGTGATGCCCTAAGGAGTGTGTTGTAGGCTACTCACCTTGTGAAAGGGTGTTTGTGGCGCCCCAAGTGGTGTGTTGTAGGCTACTCACCTTGTGAAACGGGTGTTTGTGGCGCCCCAAGTGGTGTGTTGTAGGCTACTCACCTGGTAAAAGGAGTGTTGGTGGCGCCCTAAGGAGTGTGTTGTAGGCTACTCACTGGGTGGAAGGGGTGTGGTGGTGGCCTAAGTGGTGTGTTGTAGGTTACTCACTGGGTGTAAGAGGTGTTAGTGGTGCCCTAAGTGGGGTGTTGTAGGCTACTCACCTTGTGAAAGGGGTGTTGGTGGCGCCCCAAGTGGGGTGCTGCAGGTTCGTGCAAAGCCCATCGTAGCGACGGTACTTCCCCGGTCTGCACTCCACGTTGGCCAGGTAGGGGGGACACACCTCTCTGATGAGGGTCTTGGAGGTGTCGATCAGAGGCAGACCTTTCTCAATGTCCTCGTAGCTCAGACCGTACCTGGAGACACAAGGAGAGACCTTTCATGAAGTTTATAAATACTCGGTGAACGCATGGATAAAGGTTTCATGTCTGTTCCTGTCTGGTTTTCTGTTGATGGGAAACCAGGACCATCATAATTGCAATATAAGTTTCTTTACTGGATTAAATAAAAACATTTTATATTCGGTGTGTGTGGGGAGCTACACTCATCATAATATTCTCATCCTCGAACTTTAAGCGAAGTTTTGTTTTAGCTTGTACATTTGGAATTTCATTTGTTTGTCTGTCTGGTCCTTTGTACCGCGATAGCCTTCAAATGCGTTGACTAATTTTGACAATATTTGACAGGGGCATTCTTTGAGCTTAGGCCAAACAATGGTTGTACACTACATACTTTTTCAATCTGTTTATCCGTTTCAAAATGGTGACTGCTCTAAGAGTTTTGTTTTAAGTAAATAGCTCATATCAAATGTTTTGAATTTATAATTCTTAGCACTAAATAAAGTACCGAGAGGGTATTGTTTTAAAATATTTTGACATATATTGTGTGACCGATATCTTAAACTACGTGAATAACTTCTATATTATATTAATATAATGTGTAATTGAATATAGTATTAATTAGTTTTCTGTCTAGCTTGATTACCAAAAAATAATATCAACTTCAAATCCAATGAGAATTTATGGTAGATATTTAAACTTGAAATACAAAGAGTATTGTTTCCAAACAAAACAAACTTGTACGTTTCTTCAAAATGAATAGGGTTACAAAATATGATTATACTTTTTTTTTAATCCTTAAATTAAATAATGGAGGCATATAGATATCGTTTTAGATGTAGTTTCTCCTATCTCGGCTTCTCCCATCAAGTGCGAACCTTCACAAAGGTTTTTTTTAATCAAAAGTCTGACAGTGGCTTCAAAACATTCCAACACAACTATTGTGTGCAGCCCTTGATTTTGTAAAAAAGATAACTTAATAATTTTGTTACAAAAATATAATTGCTTGTATAATTTGCAGCATAAATATTACGATAGTAATCCCTTGCTCTAAGCATATTGGGCACCCAGTATTTTCTTCGATTTGTTATCATTTTTTCCTTTGTGATTTAAGATACAGACCGCATGCACCATTCACATCTTCGTCTGTTTGATCCATTTCTACAACTGCTGTGACCAGAATAGAGCATATTAATGACACAACACATAATGGCGTATAGTCCTGTAATGCTGGCCACACAAAAAAATGCATCATTATGCTTCGCCACAAGGCATGTTGTCGCAACGTGCGGTAGAATTTCTCAACTTCCATAACATGCAAAGAATCACCGCGAATTGCTTGCGACAAAAAGCGATGCTCCTTTCATTAATGTCTCGAGACAAAAACATGAAAGACATTTTGAACTGGTCATGCGCCAGGAGGCCTCGAATAACGTTTGGATTATTCAGCGGTTTTATTATTTAAATTATTTTGAAAACTGAGTTCTACTACAAAGCTATTAATGTCTCTTTTTGTTTTATTGGGTGAACCCAATATTCTTTTTCTTGTTTCGCGTCAAAAATCTGTGTGAATTTCCATAGACGAATGGCTGCGTCTGCTTCCACATTAGTCATTATAGTTACCCAACTGCACAAATTCACTATTTTTTTTAAAGAACCAACTAAATACTGTACTCAAATCCTCGATGGCTTACTTACAAATGTTGGGAAATCGAACACGTACAGCTTGATGTGAGTTAAAATGTCTCAGGCATCTATACACCAAATGCAACGTTGTGCAACGTTTTGCAAATTGTTGCGAGTCAAATTTTGCATTTTGTGTGTGGCCAGGCTAAGTGTGAATGCCAGCGACTTGCCAAAGCTGGTACACAGTACCTTCGGTGTGAATCCACCTTAGTTTCGCTGCCATTCAGATTAACGACTCTCACAGTACGTGTCACTTAAGTGACTTTTCCTCTCCGATAGATGATAGGGCCTGTAAGTGTTATTAGCACCTAAAAACACAGTTCTCGCGTCTTCTAGTCACATCCTTGGCCTCATAAACATAAAAATGAGCTAGTGCCAGTCGGCATTCAATACCGAGTGATGTTCGTAGATGACAACATTGTTCGTGACACCGGTTTCGAATGAAGTATCGTGAAACCAACCAATTATTTCCTTAAAAGATTTATTTTTTTTAATCATTTTCTATGTGTGCTACATGACTTTAAAAGGTTTTCAATAATAGAGAATGGTCGTAACTGGTTTCAGCTTGGTTAGATTACAGTTTAAAAAACAAAGACATTTTACAGATGTTATTAATTTTAATCTGTAACACTCTTGTAAACTTTTATTTATGCATAATTTCAATCTAGAAAATACTATTTTTGTTTGAATCAGAGGATATATTTTATTAGTTTTAAAAGTATTTTCCAGTTTTTTTTTCTGTTCATTTGTCTATGTTTGTTAATTAACTTTAGATAAAGTGAGCATATTATTACTAGATTCTGAAAAACTTATATTTATTTATATAAATTTGGCCCTAACATTTTAAAATAAAAAATTAATATTTATACAAAATATTGTATATTATACTGTCTTACCAAGAGGTCTAATACCGACTATTATTTTACTAACTGCTTTGGTGGCCACATGGCCTAAGGCGTTATTCTCGTGTTAGAATAGACTGTCGATGACAGGGAGATCGAACTTCAAATCACAGTACGGTGTACTGAGAGGGATTTATCCATTATGGGTTTCCACTCTCCTTCACGAAAATGCGGGTACACATCTTAATTTACATCTTAGTCATCTTAAACTATTAGAGCAATTGGTACATATGGGCATAGACCTGAACAAATAGTAAGACGTGGTGATACTATTATTTTATAAAAATCACGTCAATATTATGGTCAATAATTTAAAAAAATTAAAGCCGGGTTAAAAAAAAAGTATTTGAATGTTTTTATCGTAGATGTTATTCCTAAATGACATATAAATATTTTGTTTATGTTCTGATGTTGGGTTGACAAATACTATTTACTAAATCTAATCTCTATTTGGATTGCAATGTCCTATCTAGCCATTTCCTGAAAAAATATTATTGGAAGTTTTTTTATTTGTGTTTTTTTTACCTTGAGTAAATATATATATCTTGTTTTTTCACATATATTCAAAATAAAAATATGATTAAATAAATTATATATTTTTATTTAATTGTTCTGAAAGTATTTAAACTAACCTTAAGACAGAAACCTACATTATAAAACAAAATCAATATATATTAATTAGATAGTAATAAACATTAACATTTTTATTGTGTACGGTTATAGATGATTTTATAATAAGCTAAATAACATTTTAGGTTAAGGTTCTTTGTGTGCACTGGCAAATCAGTTGAATTTGATGGACTAACCTACGTAACCACTGACGAGGATTAAATTACTACAAAAAATTGTTTAGTAATTTATCAAGAATTAATTTAATTATTATAAAAATTGAATAAGTATAAATCATTGTTTATTGGTTTTGCATCAAGATGATTGTCAAAAATACAAGTATTGTGGTTTGTAATCAAATAGGTTGATATACCACTTCCAAAAAGTTACAAGTCGTTATTATTTTTATTTTATTTTTTGTTGTTCTTTGGGAAATTATCTTTAGAACGAAAATGTATATCCAAGCAAGTAGTTAGGTTTTTTTTAAAATCAAATAATACATCTATATTATATTAATATCAATAAATGTACAAATATAACCTCTGGCAAAAATATATATAGCCATAATAAAATACCATTTCATCTCTGTGAAGTCAATGAAAAACAAAGGTTTGAAAAATAAATCAGGACGTGGGTATTGTGAAGTTTAAGAAGGCAAAATATATGTCTCATCCAAGAGTTAATAAGGTCGTGAGTTATTAATATAAGGTAAGGATTGTGACCCTTCTTAAATTTGCAGAGATATATATTTTCTTTTCTAGCCCGCTCTGAGGTTGTATTAAAAATAAATGAACCGCCGCCGCCGGTAGGCAAATTGGTGAACACACAAAGAGTGAAAGTGAAGTCACATGGCTGAATACGGATAAAAAGAAGAGAGAGAGAAAGAGGGCGAGCGACTGGAATCGAGCACAACAGGTGAAAGTGATGTAGCTCAAGGCGCGACTATAGCTTAGTTACTTTACAGTTCGATACTCGAACAAAGTCGAGAGCACTAACAGTCTGTTCGGCGTTAAAATATACTTACCGGAGGTTGGTTGATTTTACCGTTTTTTAATCGTGTTCAGCACTTATGTAGATTAGTGCTTGGAAGTGCTATATTAGTGATCTCCGAATTCGGTTTCTAATCAACTCTTACCAACACAAATACACTTTTTTTTTCTACCCCTACCGATATTTTTAAATTGGTATTTAAACTTTCACCTTCTGAACCAACTGAGTTTACCGGCACACGACTTACCAACTGACTTAATCTTATAACAGACATATAATTTATAATTATTCCCAGCCTTCAATTTTAAAGATAACTCGCCAACTAATTATCGATTGATACTTTTTATGGCCATGATGGATATCGAACCTGGGACTGATTGAATAGACCATAATATTATGTAATTATATAACAAACACTCCATTTACTACAGTCCCTTCACTTTACCCCTTCTCCAGACCCTGTTTTTAATAATTAATCCCTGAAAGATTAAGTTAAAAATATTTTATTTTTTGACCACGTTAGAAATTGAACCCTGGACTATAAACACTGTACGAAGAGGCTCTACAAAAGAGAGATACCCATATTCAAGCCGAATGTACGGTTCATAGCTCCTTATTGATCGTGACCATTCCGAGGACAAGCTAAAGAACTTTGCTAAGTAATTCGCTTGCTTAATTTCGTGGCTAAAAGGTCAGGGTTGTTGACCTTGGTTTGAAATCCGACGAAGAAATTTAATATCCTCTTATGATTTGTTCTTCCTTATTTACAATAAAATAATCATGCTCTATTGCTGTCCTAAGTTAGGTTAGTTCGAAGGTCATGTTTTAACATAACAAGTACCCGATTCAGTGGCTGCATGGTTTAAGGCGTTACTCTCGCAATAGACAAGACTTCTGATGATGGGGAGAGTGGGGGTTGAATCCTTGTCCTATGTACATGAAATATTTTTTTCTTAAATTGTTTACCACTCACTCTCTCTCTCTGTATATATATATAATATAATAAATATATTTTATATAACTTTCTCTCTCTGTACCTAGAGTACTAATAGAGAGTATAAGAAGTGCTAAGAATAAAAATAGGTTTCAGGACATGAGTATAAACGCAACCATAAGTGCGAGAAGTGGCGAGTAATTTATGTTTTATGATTAATGTTGCAAATAAATCAAATTCTCGTAGCACATGAGTTAGTATTCTGCACATGTGATATAAAAGTTGTTGATTATCTGTCAAGGAGTCCTGAATTTTGTTAAAACTTTTTAAACAAAGAGAAAATGTTTGACAAATTCAGAAAACCTTGACAGATAATCAACAATGTTGAATAGCATTGAGAAAATAAATCTGTTGCTATGGAGAATATTTTTTATTTTGCAACAATTTAATGCTAAAAACTGAAAATCTCGCCCCGTTGCGCACTTTAAGAGTTTCTTTTTTTTTAAGACATCAAGACATAGGGACTGGTGACTTGAACATATCAAGGAAAGTGTAACTGGAACTAATTCGAAAAGAATACTGGGCGTAATCAGATGTGGGGATGGAAAGGTGTGTGTGTGTGTGTTTTTTGGGTGTGTGGTGTTGTGTGGGGGTGGTGTGTGTGTGTGTGTGTTTGTGTGGTGTGTGTTCGTGTGGTGGTGTGGGTGTGTGGATTGTGTGTGACTGTCGAGTGGGGAGGAGATAGGGACTGAGAATCGTCAAGTCTCAATTCTATTTTCGCGCATGTTCCACGACTTTCACTATAACTTGTCGATGACGTCCTAGCTCTCTAGGTAATAAATACTAGGTCAAACTCGCCAAACTCGACCGACGTTATAGTTCGCACGTCTACCGAGCTCCCCTGCCTAGTTTGGAACAAATACCGGACCCCCCACCCCCCCCTTCAATACAGGGCAAGAACCAATCGCTCAAGGTGGTACATTTTTTAAAAATTATTTACATTGCGCCTTACTACCCGTTCGGGTTATACGCTTAAGTACTAATTACGCTAATGGGTTTGGAATTGGGAAGGTTGAATTTAGAGGATGTGAAACCACATTTGCGTGGAGGGAGAGTGGAAAATTATTTAGGAAAACCACCCCCCAGTTTACCCGACCGAGATTCGAACCTCGATCTCCCCGTCCTCAGCAGTCTAGCTCAACACGAAACTAGCGCGTTAGCTAACTACGCCACTGAGGCGGGTAAAACTGGTAGACTGATAGATAAATGGACTGATAGATGTATAAATAGATAGATGATATGATGATAGACTGATAGATGATAAAAGATTGATGTACTGATAAATGGGTAGATATTAGGAGATAGTGATAGATAATAGATAGACTGATATATATAGATAGATAGATAGATTGAAGATAGATAGATAGATTGATAGATAATAGATAGATAGATAGAGACTGATAGATATTAGAAGATAGACTGATATATACATATATATAAAGAGTGTGAGAGTTAGATAAGAATAGATAGATGTACTGATAATGTATGATGATTGATTGATTGATAGATGATGGACTGACAGATGGATGGATAAATAGATAGATAGAAGATAGTAATAGATAGATAGATAGATAGTAGATAGAGAGATATAGATAGAGATGGACAAGATAGACATAGATAGATGCAGAGATAGATAGATAGATGCAGAGATAGATATACTGATAGATAGCTAAATAGATAGATAGATAGTAATAAGATAACTCACGTCTTAGCCAGCTGATGGAGACGTCTAGTAGCAGCTCTCCTACCGTGGCGATCTCTTCAGGTTTCCACATGTGCGTCTTGGGCGCCGCCACATCTGTAATCATAACAACACATAGGGTAATTAGCGGCTGGGACCTACAATAGCGACAGCGTTCACAATATGTTGGGACAGATGACCCACATCGTATTCCGACACGTCTGGTTTTATTAGATGCTCTTTATGTACCTATGTTCAACCTCATCATCCCGATCACTTCCTTCACAATCCAGTGAGTGATAATTAAAGTAAAAAAGCGGTAGAGGCCGTATCGGTTATATTGAAGGTGGTGGAACTGGATGTTGTGTCTGTTCTGTAATTCATATAATTTACCAGATTTTTAATTTAATCAGTCTGTTCAGTAAAAAAAATAAATTCTAAGTAAATGGACATATCATACATGCTTTCTCATATGCTCTATTAAGTTTACGAAAAAAAAAATTGAAAATCAATCTGTAAGTAAATTACACCTTGATAAGTTTTCCTCTGAAAAAAATATATCATGTTTATAATCAAATGCTAAATACATAGTTTAAATACAATTAAAAATAAGTCTTAGTAAGCAATAACTCTAAAGAATTTGATTTAATAAAATGAAATACATTCTTATTATAAGTAAATACTACATATACTCATTGAATAAAACTGATACATTTAATATATTTCAAATCAAAAATAGTTTGATAAAATTCCCTTGACAATTTGTTATTATTATTATTATTATTATTAGCACCGCGTCTTACTACCCGTTCGGGTTATACGCACTTACACTAATGTGCAATGGTAGGGTGATTGTGAGATAAATGGAGGACCTACAGTTTAACGTGGAATCCGAACCACGGTGAGGCCTGGCATTCCTCACATTCACAAGTTGTGATTAATACAATTGCCAGAGTGAAGAAGGTTTGGCATTCAATAAATCTGTGCCAGACCGAATAAACCGACCCCTAGCACAGAAGTTGACTACCCTAGACACCAGTTCCCTAGCAATTTGTTCCCTAAAAAACAAGTAAATGTTTTATTGTTCATGTAAAACACTTCATTTAAATATCATTAAAAATATATTCAAAATTCAGTCATCTGTGAATCAACTTAAAATTGAGGACAAAATCAAAATAAAAACCATTCCCTGAGGTATGGCCATGACTGTAGAATCCAAATATAAAAACTCACCTTGGTGACCGCATAGTCTAAGGCGTCACTCTGGCAATATACTTAACTGCCATGATTGGGAGGTCTGGGTTTGAGTTCCATTGGTGTACATTAGGGTTGTTTATCCTAAATGTTTACCCACTTTCACTTAATACAAATGAAGTTATACTTCCTCTAAATTCAACCTTACTCATCCCTAATGCATTATAGTAATTTTTACATAGGTGTATAACTCAAATGGATATTATAAGACGTGGTGATTTTTTTAACACCACGTCTTACTACACGTTAAGGCTATACACTTATGTACTAATTACGCTAATGAGTTAAGGATTAGGAGGGTTATATTTATTAGAAGTGTACCCAAATTTGAGTTGGAAGAGAGTGGAAAACAATTTTGGAAAAAAACCTAAGTACACCCGACTGAGATTTGAACTTCGATCTCCCCATCGCCGGTAATCTAGTCTATTGCGAGAGTGATGCGTTAGACCATGTTGTCATCAAAGTGGGCGATGTGGTGCTAAATATATATAGATATTAAATTATATGAATTTCCCTCAAATTTTATATATAATAGATATATATATAATTTGAAGGAAATTCATCTACGGTATTAGCTGTAGCCTCACGGTCAAATATACTGACAGATTTGTAAAAAACCACTTTTCTAAGTTCTGGAGCATATAAAACGGTAAAGATGCATCATAATTAGAATTCTAAAACTGTCACAATTACAAAACTTTCTTTGTATGAGAAATAAAAAGGCAAAGGCCTTGGCCTTGGTTTTTTTTAATGCTTCGTTAAATTTGACCGCAACGTTATGTCAGGTTCCCCATCAAACTCATCGTGATCCATTTGATCAAACCACATAGAAATATAAACAAAATCCTCTCTACCCCAAAAGTATATTTCGACCCCACATTGCATCATCTGGGTTCGAATTCCCACTTTCACGAATGAAACGTTTCGAAAACGCATGGTCAAACTCGTAAAGGGAAATAGCTGAATAATTATGTTCTGTACATTATTTTGTTGTAAAAGCAGCGGTGAGTTGAAAGTAAAATATTTTGATCTGGACAGTGAAATGAAAGTGATAAAATTTCGAAAAGAATATGTTTTGTTTGTGTATATGTAGACCAGTGTTTATCCATAAATAATGGATGATTGAATACCAACATAAAATATAATACCCCAGAAGCGTTTATCACTTTTAGGTCTGATGGTAGAGGACATTATTTTTATTTTGTTAATGTTTAATCACGTTTTATAACATAAATTTGGGGTTCTGTTCCACCGAGTAAACCACCAATCGCCATACGAGTTTTTAATCAAATAACAACCAGAACGAATGAGTGGATCCTTAACCTACCACAGAAGGTCTGAGTTTGGTTACGAACTTTCACCCTTCTATTTCTACAAAATGGTAATTATAACTGCATTTTCTGCAATTTAAAAAGTTGCTTGAAGAAGATAACAATTTTGTGTATCTCCACCTTGTAAATATTTGGTGACTTTTTAACAATCAAGTTACATCACATTTCTCCTGAGCTGTGACCGCCTCTGTGGTCTAGTGGTCAGTTTTTGGCTACAGATCCAAAGGTCCCGGGGTTTATTTCCGGCGCTTCAAGATTTTCTGTGAAGCAGTATGTCTGGAACGAGGTAAAACTCAGCCTCATGAGGAAAAATGAGGAGCTACTTGAATAGAGAAGTAGCGGCTCCGATCTAGAAAACTGAGATCAACGGCAGGAGTGTTTGCTACGCTGACCAAGTGACACCATCTATATTCAAATGTTGGCAGTATCTTCACCAACATACGGCATACGGCTGTCGGTATGGATTTCCTGATTTAGTGCCCTTTAACACGATAAGTATTTTATCGCGCGATGTTTTTTGTCACGCGAATTTTATCTGCCAGGGTAAATTTGCTTTAAATGTGAGCGTTCACACAGGTAGAGAAAATATTGCTTGTTAAAATCCCCCACGCCACCGGTTAATAACAGTCGCTTGTATCTAACGACGAGATTATTGGTCGCGCGGAGAAAATATCGCACATCGAAACTGAGATGCATTGAGTCAAAAGTATGTTTTTAGACGAGAAAGAATAAATTGCACGATTAGTCTGTTGTTGGATCTCCTTAGAGGTAAAACCTATCGTATAACAAGAGTTTGTGATGAAAATTGGGCCTTCAATGTACTGTAAATTGTTGGTTTTTACATGATTAAGATACAAAAATTGTTGTTTATGCACTTTTCAATAATCGCATGTATTAAGTTGATAAACAATGTTCTTAAGCCTTAATGTAACTGTCATTTTTTCAGATGGTGAGATTGAATTTCTCATATTTGTATCAGCTTTAAGTAAACTAGGTTACAAACAATGCAACGATTCGTCAAATGTTTCCACAGACATGTGAAAATACTTGAAAATTTTATAGTCATACTGGCGTAGTCTAGCAAAGTTTAAACAAAAATCCCCTTTAAATAATTTACAACTAATTATAGAATGTACCCAGAACCACCTATGTTTTTCTATCCTGCATAGCAAATGTATGTAGCTATCTTACGGTTTACGTCGTCAGCTATAGTGTGTCCTACACCATTTCAAAAACATAATTGAACATGGGAAACACGTGGCATTTTCCCGCTCGTCTGAAAGCAACGTCATAATTGATCGCACGAACCGACAAAAACATCGCGCGATAAAATATTTCTGGTGTGAAAGGGCGCTTGATATTCAGTTTTTTCCTTACCTTCTTCTATCCTAGACCAATTCCTTAATTTGTCTTCACACGCGAGTAAGTAATTGAAAACAAAGAAATTAACTGGATGTAAGAATTCCATTTAAAAATTATTAGTGGAAAATCCCAATCCCTCTCCCCCCAAACCCCATCTATAGAACCGTGTCAAGTTTCGAACCTTGACCTCTATATTATCTTCAGAGATCCCGTATTTTGGGAGCCTGATACCTTTGACCACTTAACGACTGACACAGTCAATCATTAAGTTGAAACGAGAAGTAATTTTTTTAACTTCTAATTATAAACGTAATCCTAATAATTTTAATCTTGTGGTCAATTATTTTTAAAAAAAAGATGCATGCATATCGATATTTTAACTGACATTTTTATCTACCTCTACTATACCAAATTAAAATTTTAGTGACTCGTCATTTTTCAGAGGTCTCAAGTCTACATTTAAAGTCACTTAGTATGTGTTCCTAGAATATAAGAAGTTCTGGTTTTATGCATTAAAAATTATTAATATTTAATTAACTTTTATAGTTCAAACTTTTAATTAAAGCTATTGAAATGTTACTATTTAAAATTATATAACAATGAACATGTTTCTATAAAAAAATTAGAGTAAATTCTATTAAGCCGTTGTCGAAAACGTACTAATCAAATGTACTCACTTATTCTTTTCCTGGCTGAAATATAGGCCTGGTTCACAGCATCATATGTAATACACGTCTGTTGTCCACCGTAGTTGCTGAAACAGGAAGAAATATGAATAAGAAAACTATATCATAGGTGACAAATAAAAAACCATAACTTTAATATTTCACTATGTCCTAAACACAAAAAGTATTATTACCTATTTATTTACTTATATAAAACATAATATGGTATGTAATATATACATTATTTACTTAAAGGTGGAAGTGTAGGGGATGCGAGTTAAGGTCAGTGTTTTTGCAGTTTTTATAGCAAAACTTTTTTGGACAAAACAAATAAAACATTTACCAAATGAAATATAAAGTTTAATTTATTGATATCAACCATTATTGTATATTTGTAAAGGATGTCCTGGAATTTAATGACATTTTTTCTCTTCGTTAAAAAAGTTTCTTATCTAATGACTCTATGCTCATGATTGATATTCAACAACTGTTGATATAACCATGTGAAGAAAATTAAACTATATTTTTCTACTAAAGCTATATTTGATTTATTTTTGCCCAAAAAAATATTTGTTGCTATAAGAACTGCAAAAATGCTTCTCTTAACTCCATACATCCCCACCTTGAACAAATCTATTCAATTGTTCAATCTCTGCAGGATTTGTATTTTATAAAACAATTCATCAATGCCAATTAGATTAAGCATGTAAAACTTTTACAAAAATCACACCCAGACAGTAATTGAACCCTGTTTTCCTGGGTTCAAATTCTTGCCACCATGTCATTTTTCTGAATTTACACAATCATTCCGTAAGGATGTCAACCAAAGAAAAAATTTCTTAAAAATTGTATGTGTTATTATAGTCATTTTCTAATAAATCACGAAATAACATTTCTTACGTAATCTAAAGCCACTTCATTAAAATTTACCTGCTTCAGTGGCAGCGTGGTCTAACGCGCTACTCTCGCAGTAGACTAGACTACTGATGATGAGAAGATCGAGTTTCGAATCCTGGTCAGGGTGGTTTTATCCTAAATAATTTCCACTCTCCCCGCACGCAAATTTGGGTGCACTTTCATTAATATAACCTTCCTAATCCCTAAAACCATTAGCGTAATTAGTACATAGGCATATAATCCCAACAGGTATTTTTGACAGGGTGCTTAAAAAACAAACATTTTAATTTAGTAAAAATAATACTACTTATGCTATTTAAAAACAGTTTACTACAAGTATTAATAATGTTTATTAAAGTTTGCTTACAAAAAATATAGAAAACATATCTAGTATTTAACAAACATTTGGGCTTAAATACAATAGCTCATATTGTTATGTTTGATGACTGTAAATAATTGTGCTTTATTTTATCAATTTTGTGTTGCCAATTCCGGCATAGACGCAGTTTAATCACGCTAAAGTGGAAGTGATTATGAAGGAATATTTTAAGGGAAATATACCCGCATATGTGTGGAGGAAAATTAGGAAATTATTTAAGAAATCCTAAGCCGGGATTAAATTTTCAACCAACCTTCACCGCTAAACAACAATAGATTAGCCTTGCATTAATTCACGTGTCCACTGAAGAACATAACTAAACCCTGATAGGAAGCTCACTTCAACTACCAACATTGTTTTAAATTCACTAAAATGTGTCATTGTATGAATATGTTTTTATACGATTTATTAATTAAAGATTATAAAAATCTACCAATAATATTACCTTATGTATTAATCTATATTTATATTTACATAATTAATTATTTAACTAAGTATATAAATAAAATTTGTAATATTTTATTCCCGCCACTGTGGCAACTTGGGTTTCCAGTTTTCCAATAAAAATAAAAATGTACTTGTGCAATTAAATTATATTTGGTATTGTTCTTACTCTCAAATATTTGATGACGAGAACCAAAATATTTTATCTGAGGTAAAACATGTTTTTTTGTAAATCATTAAATAATAAAATTGACACATTTCACTCTAAATATTTTATCTATTCAACGAAAAAATAATAGTTTATTGTTAAATTACTTTCATGTATAATTTATAGCTTGACTAGAAGTGGGATTTTTTGAGACCTATATTACCTTTTATTTTTTAGTTGAGAAGAAATATTGGCCCAAAAATTATCGCTTTGTTGAAACTAAATTTAAATAAATCAATTTCTAAATAACAATAAATAATTAGATTTTCTTGTGAACCAATTTACACATTTTTTAATCAGATCTTTAAAATAATTGATCATCCATAAAAGGTTAGAAGCTTCTTTGTTAAATAAAATAACCAATATATAATTATAAGATGTGGAATTTTGAATTTGCTTTTATAAAACTGTCTATAACAAATAAATAAATGGAATGTTAGATATGCAATTTAATAAGGTTCTATTCTGTATAGCACCAATATTTATCCTATTGATTTACTAATACAAATACACCATAATCCCTCATATATTTTATTGATCTCACCGACCACATAGGGAACGGGAAATGCTACCAACCCATTATAGACGTATAGAATATGTCCTGATTAATAATATTAGATTAATTATACCACCTCTTATGATGTAGGATTAGATCTATTACGCTTTCTGCACATAATTATACATGTTTTATTCGCTATAAATATCATATCCGTCAATTAAAACACATTAATTAAATTTTGTAGATAACAAGCTTTTCGAATATTCATTCCACTAGAACAACTCAGTTGAACTGGTTTCGTCTATTGAATTTGTAGATGTAAATTTAGGATGATTAAACCAAGAGAGAAATGAAAAAAAAAAATCAGGATTTTTAAAATAAATATGTATTTCCATCTATGTGACACGATTAAGTTTTATTCGCATTCAACCTATATTGATACTCAGCATTTAAAAGAATTATTAAAAATAAACGGTAATATTATAAGACAGTAAAATACTATTAATGATTAAACAAGCATTATTTTTTTTGACTGATTCGATGGTATAGTATTTAAGAACATCCCACCTTAAATTTCTTTAGAATAATTGACTTATATGTCCGTTATATAGATATATATAATATATATTATATGCATGGATTATATATTTTATATATATTATATGCATACATATATATATTACTAATGTACCGTTGCCTAGGGGATGTCCAAATGTAATAATCGTGCATCCTTTCCGTTGAGGCTATTTCCATGTCCCGATGAGATGAGGTGATGGTGATAATGAGTATGATGGTGGTAGTGAGAACCAGTTGAAACACAATCTAACTTAAATCTAACCAACCAAACCCTCGTGAGCGTTGGAATAGTTCCCCTTTCGGGAAAAATACCCAAGGTACCAGCCGGTAATCGAACCCGGGACAACTAGGCTTGTATTTAGGTGCATTAACCCCTACATAGAGGGGTTGGTTATTGGTTGAGAGTGAATATGGTTGAATTTAGAGGAAATATACCCTCATTGGCCTGGAGATAAAGTGGTAAACCATTAAGGGAAACTACCCTCAATAAACCCAGCCGGGATCGAGCCCCTATCTCCCCACAATTTGCAGTCTAGTCTATTGCAAGAGTGACGCCTCAGACCATGCGTCCACCGAGGCCAGTCGTAATTTAGCTCTTCCCTCGACTACATTTATGGTATGTGGCACGCAAACCAAGGCATCCATGTCTTCTTGTCTGGGTTTTTCGTGAACTGGTAGTCTGGTTTAGAAATATGTCCCTTCGTAAGAGAAAGTTTAATTCATTTAAATGTTTTCCCACTATCCATTCACGTGAATTTTTGTACATTTACTATAAAATCTACCCTCCTCCTCACTTTCCCATCAGTGTTAGTTTGCGAATATCCCGGACAGGTAATAAGACGTGGAGAGTGGTATCGTATTCCCTTGAACTTTGGATACATAGGATATTAAATACTCTTAGATACTTAATCAGATGCACCGGTGGTCATGCGGAATGCGTGTTAAGCTCACTTAGTCTGGTTTTCCGGTGACAGAATGGTCGTGTTTCAAGTCCCAGCAGGGTGTAATGAGGTTAGCTCCTATGGATCCCATATTCTGGTTAATTAGGATTAAATTAAGACTTAAACTGGCACCACTTAATAATCATCATTATCATTTCATCGGGGTGAAGTAACTACACTTACATGGTCATTAGATGACTACATATCAACCACTGTCGGTTTAAGACCTGGAATGTCTAGCCAACAAACCTTTGTGGCACATCTAAAAAAACTTTTAAAAAAACCTTACATTACTCTACATTATTAGCGCCTGTTTCAGTACAAGGGCAAATCCACACCCACACACATTCATTAATTAAAGGCCCCTACAACCAGAATCGAATAAGACACACCAATATAATGGCCTTGATCTCTCTGACGAATATTCCATGGAGGTTGGAAGGTTTTGGAAGCATTTTCATAGAGCTAAAAGAACCAAACGGCCAACATTAAACCGGTGGTGGGGTGGCAAGAGCTCAGTCATTGCATTAGTAAGCCTCGATTATTCACTTACGAGCTATCCTGTTCTAGAATTATTCGTGTTTCAATCTTTAAATATATTTGTCTTCGTTTTAATTTTTTCAAATACTGATTGATTTTATAACGAAGAAGTATATCTGTTATTTAGTGAAGTTACAAGATCTACTTTTACATATTCGTAATTCAGGTCATGTCTACAGCAGCTGTCACTTTTCTCAGATGTTATCAATACCAATAACTATAAAATGACACAAAATAAAGTAGTAAAATGGTAAGAATTTTAGCCGCAAATAAAGAATATTTGTATTTCTTGTCCAAGTCTTACTCAACGCTTCATTAAAAGCGGGAAATTTCTTCATCAATGGTTTTTACCCAATTCTCCTCTGTTCCTGTGTTTCCAACTATCGTTTCCCTACCGCACTTAGATATCGGCCTCTGTAAGTGGTGGAGGATGGATACATGGTACCTGGCGGTCTAGGGGTAAGGTGTCGGACTTCTGTGCTTGGGGGTCTGGGGTTCAATCCTCGGTTCCGGCACATATGTATCTGGTTGCCAAACCTTTCCTTCACCTCTGACAAAGAAGTGTATTAATCCATGACTTGTGAATGTGTGGAATGCCAGGCCTCCACCGTGGTTCGGATTCCACGTTAAACTGTAGGTACTCCATTTCATCTCACAATCACCCTACCATTACACATTAGCGTAAGTGCGTATAACCCGAACGGGTAGTAAGAAGCGGTGCTAATAATAATAATAATAATAATAATAATATTTGATCGTAAGTGTGCACTAGGCCCCCGAAAAAAATTGCGAAACTCCCAAGACACGTCTTTCTACCTGTTCATGTTATACGCATATATGATAATTAGTTTAGTGGGGTAAGAGAGTATTTTAGAGGTGATCAACCAGCTTTTTGCGTTGAAGGAGAGTGAGGGAAACCTTTTAGGAAACACCACCCTCAGTAGAACCGATCAGGACTCGAAGCCTGATCTCCCCGTCATAATCAGGACAGTCTAATACGAGAGTGACGCCTTAGACTGTTAGGCCAACGAAGTGGGTGAGAGTTGTTTTTAACCTTGTAGTCTGGTAGATATCACAAACTGTTGGGTTTTTTTTCTAAATAATTATATTTGTTTGTCAAAGAAGTTAATAATTTGAAATGTGATGGGAGAATGAATTTACTAATAAATTGAACTATCCATCTCTCTCAAATAGAAGTGCAGACCTTTCCTTTCATTAACTCGGATAGTCAAGAGACTGTTACACTTTCATTTCGTCGGAGTTATTATTTTAGTCTTCCTGGTTGAGGATATTTATGAAAGGTGTGTGAAGGACATCAGATGACGGAGGTCGTAGGTTCGACTCATGACCAAGAAACTCGTGCAATCTCCTGATACACTTCTACTCCGACGTGACGTGAGGGGGGGTGTAATACCGGAGAAGAATGATGGCTTCACTGCCCGGTTAGGACGTTTCAAGGTCCCTCTCTGTACCCAAGGCTGTTGAGTTCCGGCACGGATACCGTACCCACCTGACGTTATCTAGGTCACACGTCATACTCCAAAGGAGTGCCAATTATTATTTTGACTAATGACGGTTAGAGTGCACTTTCTGAACCAATTGATCATTTCAGAACACGAACTCAAAACGAACACAGCATCTATTCTCAAGGCTTTCCGACCTATCATTGTTAGGGACGAGGAAGCATTTTAGAGGTAATCTATCCGCATTTAGGGAAAAAAAACTCCCTCATTAGACCCAACCGGAATTTGAACCTCAATATCCCCGTCATCAGCAGGCCAGTCTAACACGTGAGAGACGTCTTAAACCACTCGGCCACCGAAACGGGTAACCATATTTTGATATAGCGCATCGTAGAATTAAATAATTCATTAGAGCTGAACGTCGGCGTGGCAATTTCTCGCTTACCGAGGCGGCCCCCTTAAGCAATGGTGATTTTTTTTTCATTATGTACTAGTAGACGTTCAGGTTATATGCAAATATATAATTTTAGAATAAATGAACCTAGATTTTCATAAAGGAAGAATGGGAAACGATTTAGGGAAAAAACCAATCCTTATTAACACAGCCTGGATTCGGACCTCGATCTCTCCATCATCGGCAGTCTAGTCTACTGCAAGAGTAGCTAAAGTATCCCATGGCTTCTTTGGTGCTGAGTGACAGCTCACAGCTGAGAGATGATGGCTTTGAAAAGTCAGACCAAATTATATATCCTTACGCCGAACCATATGATCTGCAAAAAACATATGTTTAGCAGCTGTCACTTCTGACAGTAAAAATTTTAGGTATATACCTAAATGTTGACTTTCATAAGTCAGCTGTGAGCTGTCAGTCAGCACCAAAGAAGCCATGGGGCAACTGTAGTTAGACCACTCGGCCACCGAAGTGGGTCTTTAAGTGTTTACTTTATCAATAGTTTCTACGCTAAATTCATTAGTTCCGACTGTGTCTTAATGTTCCGGAAGTTTCACTCTCCACTTGAATCAATTTGAAAGTAACTAACTGTACAGTTATCCTTTCTTTTGATTTGAAACGAATAAAATAGTAGCTATCCAAAGTTAGTTTATTTTTTTTATGTTTTAAGTTTCTTACAAGTCATGACAAGTGAATGTCTTGTGAAACTAAAAACAAAAAAAATTGTGTATTTACTTTTTGTAAACAATCCATTTGAAAGAAGTACAAAAGTAATAAAACTTTTTTTTTTTTTTCAAAAAGATGCTTTAGAAATCACGTTGACATACAATTAGTTGTGCTTAGCTGTCTGTTTTTTACCACCGATTGTTTACCGAGGATTCGACAAAGACGCGTCTAAATTGGTTGTGAGAACAACATTCAAGTCTTAGGAAAAGTAAACATAGCCATTGTCGTGGAAAACCTCTTCTGAACTACTGGAAACTCAATGAATAATTACTAGTCACTTATTCAGGTGTAAGTCTGTAAATATTATTCTTGGTCAAATAAAAGAGTATGCAAAACACATTCCAAGGGAATTCATTTTTTTGTATTTTTGTATCTATTAAGCTTGGATAGTAAAAAGTTGACTATAAGATATTAACAATTTAAAATAAATGGTACGGAAATCCGCACGGACTTTCTCGCTCTATTGTTTAAAAATTGAGATATTTACTCAAAAATCATTATATATGTGAAACGAAATAATATACACTAGCAAACCCGAGCATATATTTATGTAAAACATTTGTTGAGTCCCGGTTTTAAATTTTATAGTTTCATTTTTAAAGAAGTATTGTTCTCATTTGTATGTTTTAACTGATAAAAAAAGATCGACATTGGGTCCAAAAGGGTCAACACTTCGTATTAAAATTTCAACCTCAGGTTAAAATGTTCGACATTTTATTAGGTGTTGCACATACTCATGTCATCGCATTGCTATTAAATTCCTCATTTATAAATTTTGACCAATAAAAATTGTATATAAATATTGATTATTGAGTCTAAAATGGAGATAGATAATTGTTGTTAAAACATTTCTCCTAAGTTATTTAAAGAAAAATAAGATAAGCTTTTTGAGAGACTTATATTTAAATTACTCTATGGCATTAGAGAATTACTACGTTAAAATTTAAGTAGTATCTCTTTACAACTAAAGCTCACAAAATTGTATTAATATATTTGCCAATATCTCAGAAACTGTTGGTTTTATAGAAATATATTTCATATAAAAGTTTTTAATTTTTAATAGTACTACAATTTTGCAATGAAAAGTTATTAGTATCTCAAATATTTGCGGAGATACGGAAATTTCAGCTTCTGTAAATTACCCTAAATTCATTTTTGTGGGAAAATGAAAATAGCCAGTTTATTTATAATCTTAACCAACGCCTAGATACGAATTTTAATCAAAATCGTTTTAGCCGATTTTGAGAAAATAGATTTTTTTTTATCTTTTCGCCCTTTATTAAACTACTCTTAATATTATGTCCAAACAGACACACAGACAGATGGCATTGCAAAAACCACTTTTTAGGGTTCGGGGGTCATTAAACGTCAACATCCATCAACATCAACATCAACATCAAAATCCATCAACATTTCATGTTAGACTTTTTTTACGGTCGAAATACTTTACCTTTTGTGTTCGGAAAGTTAAATATATATATATATACATATATATATATATTTGCGTATAGCTTAAAAGTTATTGGTTTTATAGAAATATGCTTTGATTAAAATATTTGTATTATAAATAGATATACATATTTGTAATGATAAGTAATTTTATATTTTAAAAAGTTTCGGAGATATCATAAAAAATTATAATTTATGCATCAGACCAGAGCCCTTAAAGTCATTTTGCCGAAATATTGAGGTAGCCATTTTGTTTGGAATATTTATAAATTTTTTTAAATGAAATTTAATCAAAATCGTTAGAGCCGATTTTGAGAAAATCAACTTTTTCTTTTTTTGCCCTTTAGTAAACTACCCTTAATTTTAGGGTTGGATATCCAATTCCAAAAACCCCTCGGTGAAACCCTATGAAAACCCTAGATACCAAGTTTTAGCTCAATAGGTAAAATAGTTTAGGCTCTAGTTGGAGATACAGACAGGCGGAAATTCAAAAACCACTTTTTCGTATTCGAGGGATCATGAAACGTCGAGATTCATCAACATCTCGAGTTCGATTTTTTCTACGATAATAATACTTTCTCCACCTGTAAGATAGCGAGAAAGTAAAAATTGTTTATTTGATTTTTTGTGCTCCATTGCAATGAATTAGTTTTCTCTTTGGCACCACGTCTTACTACCCGTTAGGATTGTAAGCTTACGTATGTCCTAATTACGCTAGTGTGTTAGGTGTGGCAGAGGTTGAATTTAGAAGAAGTGTACCCACATTCGTGTTGGGTTGTGGGAGACCATTTAGTAAAAACAACATTCAGAACACCCAACCAGGATTCAAACCCCGATATCCCCGTTATCAGTGGTCCAGTTTTACGCCCTTAGTCCATTATACCACTGAGCTGGATCTAACAAGGTAGTGAAAAGGACGGGTCGGAGACAGTATTATATGTATTTACATGAATTACGAATGAGAAATAGTTTTTAAAAATATCTACCATAATACAACTAGTTGCGATTCTAACTCTTACTTCCTCATCGACAGTAAACCAGACAATACGAGACTAACACCTCTGTCAGAGCTCCTGATGATCAGTTTTCGAATGGAACTTAATACAATGTGTGAAAATATTAATTGGTGTTTCAATTAATTTATTTCCTGGTCCATGATTACTCACTTCCAACTAAATAAAATGTATTATTTTTTTTACTTTCTCGCACTCCTCAGGTAGAGAACTTATTGTGATTGTTTAAAAAAACTGAATTCTATATCTTCATGGATGTCGATGTTTCATGACCCTTGAACCTCAAAAAAAAATATTTTTTTCCAATGCTATCTGTCTGCTTATCCATCTGTTACTGGGACTAAAGCCGAAATCATTTTACCAGCCAAGCTAAATTTTGTACCAATGCTTTACATAAGATTTCTCAGAGGTTTTTTTTATACTTCCTATCTAACCTTTAAAGTTAAGGGTGGTTAACTTTAGGGTGAAAATAAAATAAAATCAATTTTCTCAAAATCAGTTCTATCGATTTTGATTAAATTTCGTGTCAAGGTATTATTTAACATTAAAAACAAAATGTAAATACTCAAATTATCATGAAAATTACATTAAGGGTATTTTACATGAGCAGAAATTTCCAAATTTGATTATATCTTTGCAACTATTTCAGATCCAAAATAGCTTATCATTTCAAAGCTGTGGGACTATAAAATAATTTTTTTAAACTTGTATTTAAAATTTGTTTTTATAAAACTAAAGTATTTGATTCCTTTTGCGATTCAAACACATCTTCTATTTTTCTAATTATGTTTAAAATGTGCCTATATATATAGTGGTAATTTTATAACCATATTAACATAATATATTTCTGATAGCCCATAACTTACAGACTAACTTGATTTAAGACGAACCCCTCCGACACTACTATGAAACCAACATTAGTGACAGAAATACTAGTAACTTATTAAAAGAAAAATCCATAAACAACTAAGTGATTTTTTTTATGCTTCAACCGGGATAAATCCAGGGTCTCCCAGACATGAATCAAGCGACTTTAGCAACTTGGTCCCGATATCTACTTGATAAGTCAAGAACCCGCTTCAGTGGTCAAATTGTCGAAGGCGTCACTCTCGTATTGGACTGGCCTGCTGATGACGGGGAGATCGAGGTTCGAATACCGGTCGAGTCTACTAAGGGGCATATTTTCCTAAATGGTTCCCCACTATCATATTATACGAATCTAGTTAGATTACCTCTAAATTGTGTTATTTTCTTCCTAATCTCTACCCCGAAAGTAATTATCATATGCGGATAGCCTGAACAGGTAATAGAACGCAGTGATAAAAAAAAAAGTTACTTCAAGAAGACGTTTTTATGACAATCTCTTACGTTACTACGTATTTACTGCTATGAAAGATGTTTTACTACTTCAGCTAGTGTAAAAGATTGAGTATGTTTGTGAGCTTGGTATGTAAATTGCTGTGTTTCAAAGCGGTACTCTAAAGCGGAACTATAAACACTGATTACGTATGAAGAGTAGTTTGAAACTTGATTTAAAGTGATGATATCCTTAAAACTTTTATGTTCTTAATGACACAATGTTTTGAACAGCAGTCTTTTAAATATCTCTTCATCAAACTCTTTCCCACCGCCAAAGGTCGATTTTAGTAATATACTTGATTTAAGGAGACCGTTAGGTCAAGGGTTAATATCTCGGCTGGGTACAGTGCGGAAAGCTTTTAACTTAAGATATTTCACTGTGGATTTACCATCGTTCTCCTTGACAATAGTATCGAGTCAGAAGTTAAGTGAGAGATTGTTTATCACTATTATCTTTCACCCTTTAACCAGGCCATTCCGATTCGTACCAAAACGAAAGTGCTGCTTTCTCTTAATAAAATAATAACATTTGCGTGGAGGGAGAGGGAAAAACCATTTAGGATAAACCACCCCAGTTCACCTAAGCAAGATTCTAACCTATATCACCCCGTCCTCAGCAGTCTAGCTCAAAAAGAAACTAACGCGTTAGCTAACTACGCCACCGAGGCGGGTATATATTCATATACAAATATATATTTGTGTATAAATATATATTTATTTATATATTTATGTATATTTTATATATTATATTTGTGTATACATATATTTCTATATGCATTTTTAAAATATATTAGTCCGAAATAGATTAGTGACTAAACCAAGATAAAATTATGAAAAATATTCATAAAAAGTATCTGAACTATCATTCGTCTAGCGCTGATGCCGGCAAACTATATGAGCTCTGATGTACTTAAGGACCTCATATTGGTCCCGTGATCATCAATCGTTCCTATTATTTCATATTTTCGTATTTTCTTATTCGTTCGTGTTTTTTTGTATATATGCATCTAATATATATTTCTAAAAATCAACATTCCTCAAATACTTTTATCTTCATTCTCTTAGAAATATACATACATAGTAAATAAAATGTTTGTTTTCATATTAAACTTTTTAAATGTCTTATAACATAACCGCTTTAAACCGATAAAATATATGATGATCACACTTTAATATTACTTGAGATTAATTGATATATTTAAGACTGTAGAGGACTCAAAGATGGTGATCAGTCATTTGCCAAACTCTGATTTAGAGAAGGGATAACATATAAATAGTCTTGTTATTTTAAATCTCTATTATTCCGTCTGCTTGTATTTGTTTTTCAGATGAATTAATTTGTTCATCGAGAGATGTAAGTTTTTATAGATCATCTTTTATTATCTATTTTTTCCTCTTGCTCTGTGTGGAAAAGTCCTGTGGAATTTATGAGTTCCTTGACTGACTCTAGCATATAATCTTGTCGATTCTTATTGTATATATACATATATATACTATATACTATTATATACTATACATAACGATATATGTTTATAGGAACTGAGCTGTCTTCAATGAAATATCGTTGATATTTAGGAAAAGGAAATTGTTAAAGAAAGAACTTAAAACTAGAGAATAACAAATTCATTATTTTGAAATTGCTAACCTTTTTTAAAGTTTATAGAATTCATAAAATATTCTTTTACATTTGAGTTTAAACTCTTTTTTTCATTTTTTAAAAATAAATGTTAATTAACGTCCTGCTTTAGTAGGTGAAATTTATTTTAACATTTTATTTTATTAAACAAAACCTTTTTTTTAACAGGTTTATAAAAAATGACAAATCATTTAATAATCATATAACACTGTTACACGTATCGGTGGCCACATGTATAACATGTCACTCTTATGTTAGGCTGTGTTACCAATGACGGAAAGGTTCAAATCTCGGTCAGGTGTAATTATGGTATTTTTTCCTAAGAGGTTTTCAGTTGTCTCCCCAACGTAAATGTTGGTACATTCTCTTTAAATATATACTTTGCTCACCCCTATTAGATCAGCGAAATTGATAAAGGCGTATAGCAAGAACGTGGCACTAAGGTTATGTGAGAAAATAATTTAAAAAATTTTTTTATAAAGTGTGTCGTTTAATATATCATCTTGATTATTGATATGAATTTAGTACAAATTAATTAGATTAAAATAATATTTTCTTAATAGTTACAACAACTGGCCTCGTGATATAGTATTAAAAGGCCCTGGCTGCTGATCTAGAAGTCCCGGGTTCGATTTCCGACTGAGAGAGGTGGATATTTCTAGAAAGGGAAATAATTCCCATGGCTACCAGGGTTTAGTTAGTTAGGCTTAAGTTATATTAATATCATCGAATTTACCCCCGTCGTATTCACTATCATCATAACCTTATCTCATCGGGATCGTCAGTGAGAATCAAAAGGTGTGATTGTTAAATAAGAGGTGTGCGTCTCTTTCGGAGTTTCGTGGCTTCGTGAGCTACGATAAGAGGGTACAGAGTCTTTTCACAAAAAAAAAGTTAAAACTTACGATTCTATTTACATCCAAGAGGTTTACATTGAATTCCCTGGACTTTGTTTGAAATCACGTCTTAAAAAAAGTCATAATTAGACTTACAACTTTTTTATATTATGTATGTGTTTGCACCTAAAAATAATAAAAATATTTACCAAGATGCACATATGTGTCATGCATAATTAGCTACCACTGTCGTCACCTTGTTCTGATGACCCATGTGTGTTTCAAGGAAAGGGAATAACAACAATTTATTTTTAATATTTAGCTACCCAAAAAGTGGGAAATATAATATATGTATGCTGGATTAAGCAGATAAGCTATTATATTTTGTTATTACAACTATAGCCATATCTAGATAGCATATTCTTTAAAGTGACAGCATAAAACATTACCGAGTCGATGATGGCTGCGTTATCTGATAATTAGTGATCTTAATCGAGCCCTCATTAGCTGACAATGTATGCATGTATACCACAGATTCTGCCTTAAAATATGAGTGAAAAATTACCCTGATTACGGGATAACTCTTGTATAGCTCAGTGGCAAGAACATTGGCGTACTAAATCAAAGGTACTGATTTCAATTCCTGTGTCCGTGTGTCATTTTTTCAATTTAAAGAATATGATATATATACATTTATATTAAATGCTGTATTGCATATAATAATACAGACGCCACCCACAACACCAAAAGTTACATAGGCCAGCAGTTAATGTGTTAAAAGGGAGAGCAATAATTAATGTTGCAGACGTTTGGAAATCCCAGATTATTTATGAATTGATCTTAATATTTTTCTCACCAAAATGTAGGCGAAATTTATGACCAGTTAAAAAGTATAAATTTTACGTTTAAATTTTCTTTTTAATGGGTAGTAATTTACATAAAATACTATAAAACAATCTTACAATAATAAAAGTTTTCTGTTGTGACCCTATCAAAACAAGACTTTTTGGTAGTCAACATTTTTTCTTTTATCACAGAGGTACAAATTTTCCCCGTAAAGCTTCGTTCATTTATGTTTTATACCTTTAACTTATAATAGATTTTTTAGCTTGTCAGAAAACGGCTGATGAAATTTTTGCTTACGTTTTATTGAAAACAATATTTAAAAATATCAAAACCACTTATTAAATAATGTTGGATTTTTAAACGTTTGTGACACGTCTCAGTGATCTAACACGTAACACTCTTAAGGCGGGAGTGAAGGGGACTTAAGAAAAGGGCCGTCTTTTTGAAGTTTCTATAGCAAAATTTTGTTTGGCCATAATAAATAAAATATTAGTCCAGTAGAATATAGAGGTTTTTTTTTCACGTGTTGATATCAACATTTGTTGAATATATATTATGAACATGGCAGCATTAGATGATAAACTTTTTAAATGAAGAGAAAATGTTGTAATTAAATTCCTGTACATCCTTGACAAGATATTCAAGAACTGTTGAGATTTCCACGTGAATAAAATTTAACTCTTATGTTTCTACTAGAAAAATATTTGATTTATTTTGAACAAAAAAATGTTTTGATATAAAAACAGCTAAAACACTGCCCTTTTCTCGAGTACCTTACTCTCTCACCTTAAAAGTGAACTGGATGTCTAAAAAACCCAAATAGGTAAAGTAGTTCCATGACTTCTTTGGTGCTGACTGACAGCTCACAGCTGATTTCTGACAGTCAACATTCAGGTATATACCTAAATTTGGACTGTCAGAAGTGTCAGCTGCTAAACACATGTTTTTGCAGATCATATGGTTTGGCGTAGGGATACATAATTTGGTCTGGTATCTTTTCAAAGCTGTCAGTCAGCACCAAAGAAGTCATGGGGCTACTATAGAGCATGTGGTGGGCTACTTACAATGTCCCACGAAGAGCGTTTAGGTTGTAATCGAACGCGCTGGTCCTTCCCGGTCCGTCCAGTAGGAGCGCGCATTCTCCGTCTGTTGGCGCTGCTAGCGGGGCGAACTGGAGTGACGCGTTGCTAAGCGCCACTAGACATAGTAGCGCCGCGGCGCACCACCTGATAACAAAACAAGAGAAATACGGTGATTTAGTCGTGGATTGGATAATGGTTAGGATGTTATTAACTAAACTATACAGTGTAGGTAATCATCAGTGGCGTGACATGAAATGTTACTAAGGTAAGCAGACCTTTCTAAAACTGTACCTGTGATTTGTTCTCACTCATTTGGCCGCCATTTTACCAATCACACTTGGTTTATGATCTGCGTACCTCATATGTAAATATATTTTCATTATTATTATTGTTTTTAGCACCGCGTCTTGCTACCCGTTCGGGTTGTACGCCTATGTACTAATTATAATCATTTTTAAGGTATTAGGAAGGCTTAGTTTAGAGGATAACTCACCCGAATTTGCATGGAGGGAGAGCGGAAAACTATTTAGGAAAAACCACCCTCACTGCGCCCGACCAGAATCGAACCCTGATATCCCCGTCTTCGGCAGTCTAGTCCAACACGAGAGTAGCGCGTTAAACCACGTGGCCACCGAATCAGGATTGTCATTATTACTTGGCCAATGAGTGTTCTACTTGGTACTGAGAATAAGTCACAGGTGGAGTTTAAATCATTTCTACTTATCCTGGCAACATTCCACCCTACGCCACTGATCAACATATATAATATTCATCCAAACAAATTATGCAGAATCTTATAAAATATATATGATAAATATATTTTATAGAAATATTCCATTAAATGGTCTAGAATAAAATAAAATAACGTGTGATTATTTTAATGGAAAAATGTATTTTACTATTTATGGAAAAAATTATTTTAAAATGTATATATTTACTAAACAAAACATAGCAAACCTATTATTATTAAACTATATTACTTGATTCAACATTACTATTTTTGTAATTCTTGTCTCTTTCTTGTTAGCCTAAGAACCAAGTGACCTATATTTACCAAACTTAAGTTGTTGTTACATATACAAGACCACTTTTTAATTTTGTTGTCCTATTGTATGCAAATATTTTATTACAAATTGCCCACCGATTTCATAACTATGAGTAGATCCTATTAATGTAATGTGCTGCATCTGAATAAATCTCGATGAGTTTGTATAAAATTGATCATATATGTTTGGTTTATCAGGGAAAACTGATAGTAGGTTATGTTTTTAATTATCTACAATATCTAAAGAAAATTATGATAGTCAAAAACATAAAATAAAGGACTGAAATGCAATATTATATATATAATTAAATATAAGGCAACCAAACACAAATGTTATTGTATTATTCTAGATAAGGAAACAAACAACCCAAAACCAAAAATAATTAATCTATCTGACAAAATGTTTGTTTTATTTCCGTCTATTTCAAAACCTGAAATATAAAACCGTTCAACTTTTTCGAAACCTTTTTTATTGATCTAATTTTTATTTTCCCCTAGTTATTTTTTTTAATCCTATACAAGACATTTTGTGGATTTTTTTTTATTTTTGTATTACTTTTAGTTTTGGATAAATATGTTCACATTTATAAGAAATTAAATACGTTATATTTTTAATATGATAATGTTTCTGCGTTTTGGCATCTTTTGTTCTTTTATTTTTTTAAATCAGTTGAATATAATAAATTTATGTATTTATTTCTATTTATGCTTAGTATATTAAATATTAATGGGTTAGGCATGTATAAGATATAATAACTGTACCCACATTTTAGCGGAAGGGGAGTGGGAAGCTAACCAGGAAAAAAAACCCAACCAATTGCACCCAGTCAGGATTTGAACACCAATCACCAGGCCACTGACAAACCAGAGGTGTTTTATACAGAGTAAACAGTTCATAAGACTTCACAACGTTTGTTACTACATTATAATCATCCTTCAAAATATAAATATGAGAAACATTTCATGTATTATAATAAGTTTTAATGTCGTCGAATTTATTTATAAATAAAACACTTCCCGCCAGTGTAAGGCGAGAGTGTTTACTTTCCCATAATTCTGTTTAAAATAAAATAACATGTAAATGTATAATAATGTATTGTTTACATTCTCTCCACTCGCCTTTAGAACGATCATCCCGTAAACTTGAGACATATTCGCATGATGACGTCACGCACACACACGAGTGCTTGTGTTCCGGTCTGGTTCTCTGTATGTCAGTCCCTTCTACCCACACATTAGGTATGAGGTAACACACGTGAACAATGAAGCTCACTAGTTTCCGGGTTTCGCTCCATAATAACAGAGTAGACAATGATATAGCTGGTTACAGGCGGCGATGGAGTACTTTACACACAAGGAATGTATCGAACACTCTCCTTTAAAAAAAATATTTTACGTAATTTCCCTCGAATCCTTAAGGAGATTCGAGAGTTCTAGAAGAATTTTAGATTCGAAATTCAAATCCATTAAAAAAAGAAATTTAGTGACATTCGTTTTAGAGCTCTGCTTTTGTTGGTTCAGAACCAATTATAATTATAGGATAAACTTGACAACCAGACCCCAGTCTAGTAATTTAACACTTAACTAAATGTCTGAATGTTTTAATTAATTGATTATAAGAAAGAATGTTAGTATTTAGTTACTAATTGTATTTTATATCATTATATTATATTTATATTTCCTCTAATGTTCATAATTTTTTTCAAAGTTTCGGATTCAGATTCGAGATTTGCCATTTAAAGGTAAATTGGAGATTTGGATTCGTGAAATAGTGGATTCGACCCAACTTTAAAAATACCTCTGCTATATATAGTTACATATATAACTATATATATGTATATACACATATATATACATATATTAGTTGGCCATAAAGTCTGAGGACATAAACTAATGCACAGACACACAAATATATAGGAAAATATATGTGAGTATATGTGTTTTAAAATATATAAAATAAAAAACTAAACATTAAAAAAATAGCTGTGTAAGGCTATACTGCATATGAAGGAACCAACAGCTGTTATTATTTTAGTTCAGCTTGGTTTGGTGTAGTTTATGGCCTCTGTCTAGGAGCCCAGACTTTAAGGCCATCCTGAAAATAATTTCACACATTCAAATGGCCTTAAACCATGAATTTCTATATACTGTGTCAAAAACTATACTATTAATATTACATATTTATTTGTGGGTTGTATATTATCCCCTCAGATTTTATAATCATATATTATGTATACATATATAAATAAAATAACGTTATTACAGTCAGGTCGATCTAGAAAAAATGTATATGGCAGTTATTAATTTTGTTAACACCACGTCTTACGATCTGTTCAGGCTACCCGCATTTATGATAATTACTCTAATAGGGTAGGTTTGAGGAAGGAAGCATTTTAGAGGTAATATAGACGCATTTTCTTGGAAGGAGAATGGGAAACCATTTAAGGAAAACCCACTATCAATAGGCCCGACTGGGATTCGAACTCGGATCACGAGAGGGGCGGCTAGCTTAGACCATTCGGTCACTAAAGCGGGTGACAGTTATTAATCAAATCCTTAGTCTATTAATAGAACAAGTCATGGGGTATTAATTTTTTATTACTATTCATACACTTACCACCATAGTTAATAATAGTTAATCCATAGGTTAGCGATGAGGAAAGTTGTTTAGATAAAGTGCACCAGTATTAGCTTATGAAAGAGATGGGAGAACGTTGGAAGAACCAAAGTAATAAATCATATTTACAAAGCTAACCACCATAGCTCCAAGCCAAGTTCCAAACTATAATTTCCACGAAGTCAGTAACCTAGTATATTACAAACCTGATGAATTATACTCTTAAATTAAGCCATCATTATCTTGTTTGTTTAAAGAAGAGTTTAAATTTACATTTTAAAATAACTTGTCACAGGCTAGAACACCAACACAAAAATACTTTGTGCTAATGGTATTTTATAATCATGGCCCAAGATTAAGATAAATTTATAAGCCAGTAAAAACTGTATTATTACCATTACAATAGTTTTAACCTTGCATATTTTATCAGCTTGTGACGGTGCCTGAAGCAATGCTATTAATGTAGACAGTTTCATAGAATTTGTCACTGAGCAACTTTTAAAAATAAATCAAATAAGTAGTAGTAATAAGCCATAAAATTAATTCAACAAACCCAATGTTTTATGATAATATTTAGGTCAACAATGACTTGATTAAATCATTAACAATAATTGTTTCTAAACATTTAAAAAATAATTAATTTATCTTCTCTTTTTAATTGTAGATATCAGTTAAATGTAAAATAATTAATACACTGTATCATATTTAAATAAAATTAAGTGTTAAAATTATGTAATTTGATATTTATTATGGCACTACAGTTTTACCATGCTCAACAAATAAAATAATAAACGTTAATGAAAGAGAAAGTTAATTGGTACTCTCCTGGTGAAAGAATATCCACCATGTTTGAAATAAGACCTTAGTGCAAGCGTAAAGATTGTTTCATGATATCCGTGGTCAAAGTGAGGTGCACAAGCAATAAAGACAAAAGTATGCCCATCTATCTATTTTATTCAAACCCAAGCCATAACAGGTTCATATATTTATTATATTCCTATCTAAACTCTAGTCTACCCATCTATTTATTTTAATAAATCAAAACAATAGCATGCATATCTATTTATTTTATCCCAATCCAAAAAAAGACAGGTTCATCTTTTTATTTCACTTCAATATAAACAATATTATTTCTATTTATCTATTTTATTCCAATCCAAACAATATTAAGTTTATCTTTTTATTTTATCACAATCCAAACAAAGGCAGGTTCATCTATTTATCTATTTTACTCCAAAAACAACCAATATTCCTTCTATTTATTTATTTTATTTTAATCCAAACAAGAATAGGTCTATCTAATTCTTTTATCGTAATAGAAACAAAGAAAGGTCCATTTATGTATGTTATTCCAATTCAAATGATTGTACGTATATATATATTTAGTTTATCAGCGTATAAACCAAACGGGTAGTAAGACTTGGTGCTAAGTATTATTACTATTTATGTTATCACAATCCAAACAAAGGTAGTTTCATATTTTTATTTCACTCCAATCCAAACAATATTATTTATATTTATTAATTTTATTCCAATCCGAACAAACTAAAGATTTATCTCTTTATTTTATTTTAATCTAACAAGAATAGGTATATCTAAGTTATCCCTATCCAACCAAACTAAGGTTTATCTATTTATTTTATTTCAATCCATAAAATAACAGAGCAATGTACTCCTATCGAGCAAAGGGAGTGTTCAGGTACCAAGTCTTGCAGACAGGAGTCAAAACTTTCTTTTTTAATTTTAAATGCAACCCGCACAACGCCACAACAACTCTGGATCAAACAAAGAGGCATTACCGAAATGTAAGTTTAAACACGAACGATATTTATTCTTCCAGAAGTGTTACCCAGTATTTTAAAATGATATTTTTGCACGCAGCCGATGTGGTATATTGTTATCCTGCAGAAATGTACAGTAATGTTAGGAAAAGTTTTCTCCTGTTTTTTCTAAATCACAATATAATAGTTAGCTCATTGTCCTCTGAATACGTAGTCTTACCCCAGAACATGTTCTAACTTTGATGGGAGTAGATTATGTTTGGACATAAATATAACTATCAAATATTTCTCCAGTAGACTGGCGTTTAGTTTAATTTTATACATATAGTAATCCAAACAGGCATTTAATATTTGTCATTAACATAGTAACATTCAACCAGAAATGTTTTAACGAAAAGAATAAGTCCTGATAAATAAAGAAATGTTCATTATAATTATGTGAAAAACCCACTTCTGTGGCCATGTGGTCTAACACGTTACTCTTGCAGAAGAATAAACTGTCTATGACGGGGAGATCAAGGTTCAAGTCCCGGTCGGGTGTACTGAAGTGGTTATTTGCAAAATGGTTTTCCACTCTCATCCCCACGAAAATGTGGAAACACTTACTCTAAATATAACCTTCTAATCCCTGAAACCATAAGCGCAATTAGTACATAAGCGTATAGTTCGAACAGGTAGTAAGACGCGATGCTAAATAAAAAAGCTAAGGACATATTTTTTTCAGTTTTACAACAGTTAATCGGTGATGCAGAAGTTAAGTTTAATTTTATTTTCTAACTCCTAATGAAAATTTAGTATAAGCCACAAGAAATTTGGACGCTAAATTTAAAATTATAGCACCGCGTCTTACTATCCGTTCGGGTTATACGCTTAAGTACTAGTTACGCTAATGGATTAGGAATTGGGAAGGTTGAGTTTGAGGAAGTGAACCCACATTTTTGTGGAGGGAGAGTGGAAAAACATCTAGGGAAAACCATCCCCCAGTTCACCCTACCGAGATTCGAACCTCGATCTCCTCGTCCTCGGCAGTCTAGCTCAACACGAAACCAGAGCGTTAGCTAACTACGCCGCCGAAATGGGTCGGATGAAAAGGATATGTGATTTAAGAGTGGTAGTTTTATTTTAAATGTAGATTCTATATTAGATACATGATGCATCAACAACTTTGGAGGTACAAAGTTGAAAATAAATTGTACTGGGGGTAGTCGAACACAAAACTTTGGAATAAAATTGGTCTAAGATGTAAGACTCGCAATATACAATATTCTCATTGATGTTTGAATCATCCATCCATCCATCCATCCCTTTACACACTAATACAGGAGATTTCCTTCTAAATAAATACGTTCTAATCCTCCTTACCCATTACATTTAGTCGTTATTATGTTTGTGTGTTTTTAGCACCGGGTCTTACCACCCGTTCGGGCTTATATACTAATTATGTGTTACGGATTAGAAAGGTTGAATTTAAAATGAAGTGTACCCTCATTTGCCTGGAGGGAGAGTGGTAAATAATTTAGGGGGGAAAAAAACACACAGTCCACGTGACCGGGATCGAACCCCAATATCCCCGTCTAATCTATTACGAGAGTAACGCCTTAGACCATGCGGCCACCGAAGCGAGTTTTAGTCTATATCAACTATTATGTTGATTAATAAACAAAAACTTCCGATAAAAATTAAAATACTGTGTTAACAGTCATGCACCAATGGTAATATCAAATGTATTCTAAACGTTTACAAAACATATTGACTGAAAGTATCAAATTCTAAAAAAGACTTTTGATCAGTTATTTATTGAGACTGACCGAACAAACCTACTTCTTACACTCTGTTTACCTTGAAAAGTAGCATTTCTACCATGACGGACTATACTATGAAATATAAGTTAGACCTTAGTCTAATAATTCACGGTAGTCTTGTTATCTTGTGGAAAGTCTGTTGACCAAAGAAACGTGTGATGTGAGCTACCAAGTGGTCCAACTCAGTCCAAACAGGCTGTACTACTCAGGCTAGAAAAGGAAGGAAGGAAGGGGTAACTTCTCTAGTCTTCTCACGACCGATCTCTCCCTCCTCTAACCCTTAAACTCATCCTCTTCCTCTCTGACCTCCTCCCAATAAAGTGAGGTTATATAACCCCCCCCCCCCCCCAGAACAGTTTCCGGTCGGACCATAATGTCTGACGTATCACGTTATGGTCCACCTATAACCTAGATGTGAATCGATACTCGATACTTAATTCAACAGATACCTGAGCTTTACCGCAAGATCCATTGCTGGTTGGAAGGGATTGGTGTGAACCTTTTCCTTCAAAAACCGTGATATTGCCTCACTAAACTATAACACCTTATGTACACCATTTCCTGTAGAGCTCGTTCACAATAAGACGAGCCTCTTTTAGTAGCTCGTAATAGTTGAACATTAACTTTTTTAATGTTTAAATTTACAAAAATACATATTTATATATATGGCTGTGATGCTATAAAAACCTTAGATGGCTCAACAATAAATGATACATATACATAGGCCTATATATATATATATATAAACTATTGTTGAGCCATCTAAGGTTTTATAGCACCAAGTCTTACTACCTATTCAGGCTATACGCCTATGTACTAACTACACTAATGGGTTAGGGAATAGGAAGGCTAAATTTAGAGTAAGTGCATCCAAATTTGCGTGGGAAACCATTTAGGATAAACCATCCTCGTGCACCCAATAGGGATCGAACCTTGATCTCCCCGTATTCAGCAGTCTAGTCTAACACGAGATTATCACGATAGACCACAGGGCCACTGAAGAGGGTATAACATTGATTCTTACTACCCACCCAAACATATAATTACATCAGTGAGGTAGCGATGAGAAATTGCACCAGGATTGGCGTGGAAGGAGAACAAGAATTGATTGAGGGGAAAAAAACATAATTAGAGCCCCCAATCAGGATTCTAAACCCAAACTTCCCGTCACCAGGCAGGCTAAACCAGATTCATACATCTACGTTTGGACAAACACACCCCTTGTGAGCCCGGATGAGAGTCGAACTACGACCTACCCATCACCGGTAATATAATCTATTGTAAGCTTGCACGCCTTGGACAGCGTGACCACTGGCCGTTAAGGAACGTGAAGTTTGATTCGGCTCATCATGTTAGTTGACAAAATCCCTTTCAAAACTGAAAGGAGTATTAACTAATCGGAAATTGACTTTACTTACTATATGGTACTAGGAACTCGAAAGTTTATTGCTGCACTTAAAAGTGTACGTCATTTATCTCTATCTTGAGCTAGCAAATCAATTCAGTCCACCTCATTACACCCTATCCCTATCTTAGCCTAGTTCTATCCAGCCCAACTCATTACACCCTATCCCTGTCTTTAGATAATTATATCTAGTCCAACTCATTACACACTATCTCTATCTTGAGCTAATTCGATCCATTCCCCTCATTACACCCTATCCTATCTTGAGCTAATTCTATCCATTCCACCTCATTACACTCTATTCCTATCTTGAGATAATTATATCTAGTCTAACTCATTACACACTATCCCTATCTTAAGCTAGTTCTATCCAGTTTACCTCATTACACTCTATTCCTATCTTGAGATAATTATATCTAGTCCAACTCATTACACATAATCTCTATCTTGGGATAGTTGTATCCATTTCACCTCAGTACACCCTATCCCTATCTTAAGCTAGTTATATCCAGTTAACCTCATAGCACCATCTTTCAAGGTCCATTCCAAGGTCATCCTCCCATCTGCGCCTAGGTCTTCCCACTGGTTTCTTCCCGAAAGGCTTGCCAGTCAATACCCTAAACACTGTTTTAGTCTCTTCCATGGACTCTACCATGTGTTTAATCACGACTCCTATTATATGTTATGGCTGATCCAACAGGCGAAGATGGTGTTTATGGTATATAAAATCATCTCTACAGATATCGTACCGTCTCAATATTTTTAGGATCTATATAAAATGAATGTAGTTTAGTTAACGTTTATCACTGGTCCAAATACGTCTCGCAGCTGTCGAAATTTACATATGTAAAAAGAGTCCTATATATCTTAATATATGTCTCGCAGCTGTTCAAATAGGCATATGTTAAAATGTATAGGAGTATAACACACGCTTTGTGTTATCAATATTATTATAAGCACTGGTCTTACTACCCGTTCGGGTTATACGCACTTAGGCTAATGTTTAATGGTAGGGTGGTTGTGAGATGAAATGGAGGACCTACAGTTTAACGTGGAATCCGAACCACGGTGGAGGCCTGGCATTCCACACATTCACAAGTTGTGATTAATACACGTCTTGTCAGAGGTTAAGGAAGGGTTTGGCAATCAGATAAATCTGTGCCGGGACCGAGTACTAATTAAGCTATTAGTTATATTTCAAGGAAGTGTACTCGTATTTTCGTGGAGGAAGTGTGTGAAACAATGTTGGAAAAACACCCTCAGTACACCCTCGATCTCCCCGTCATCGGCAGTCTAGTCTACTGCGAGAGTAGCGCCTTAGACCATGCGGCCACCGAAGTTATCAATGTTGATCGAAAAACTAGTTTGTATTTTTTGAAGTTTTCTTCCTACCCAACTAATTGAAATTACATGTGTTCGACCCACTTTAGGGCCGAATGGTCTAAGCTCTAAGGCATCATTCTCGTGTTAGACTGGACTGCTGAAGACGTGGAGATCGGGGTTTGAATCCCGGTCAGGTCTACTACACGTATTTCTGCTCTCCTTCCACGCAAATGCGGGTAGATTACCTCTAAAATTCTTCCTTCCTCATCCCTACCCCATTAAGGTAATTATCGAATATTCATATAGCCCGAACAAATAGTAAAAGGCGGTGATAGAAAAAACATGTGTTCATACGTAATAGAGATAGTTTTCATCTGTACAAATGCTAGGGAAAACGTAGTGAGTGACCTTTTTTGGTCTATATTTTCTAAGGATTTTTAGATATTCTAAATATATTTTTAAATTTTTAAAGTCTCACTAAAGTTTGTTCTTATAGTGTGTGTTTATTGTTTAGAAAGTTGTTTTCCCTTCAAGACTTGATGTTTAAGAATTATTTTCACATGTAAATTCAGCATAATCTTAGTGGGTATCGAGGTGCAAGTCCAAGGTGAAATTTGACAGCTACATTCGTTAAGATATAATATTTATCTGATACCTTTTAGCTTAACTTTCTTTTTAACAGTCCAGTATACAAGTTTGGTAATGGAGAACTCAATAAATACTGATGTTTTTTAATAAAAAATTCTTAAAATTAAAATAAAACTTAAAGGAAGTCTTTCAGTTAGAGTTAGGTAGTTTTAGTCGAGTACCGGAGTCCAAACAGGTTAACCTTGGTTCGACTACCAGCTGGAAACAGTAGTTGTGATTTAAAACAAGTGTCTTGAGGTTTGATTTCCAGTCATGGCAAATTGATTATTAGGAACTTTGAGGTTTTTCCTTTTATAGTTTAAAAAATAACTATCGATTAATTTAGTTTGCAACCCACTTCAGTGGCCAAATGGTATAAGACGTCATTCACGTGTTAGACTGGCCTGCTGAAGACTGTGTTCGAATCTCGATTGTGTCTACTGAAGATGTTTTTTCCTAAATGGTTTCCCACTCTCCTTCCATGCAAATGTGAGTAGATTACCTCTAAAATGCTTCCTTCCTCATTCCTCCCAAATTAGAGTAATTATCATATATAGGTATAACCTGAACAGGTAGTAAGACGCGGTGATAAAAATTAGTTTGGAATTAATATTCTGATCAGCAAGTGTGCGTTATATACCCTGATAGTAAGTAGGTTTATGGTGGCTTTTTCACATTTACTACAGGTGAATATTTGTCCTTAAAATTAACCTACCTTATCGCAAATGTCCTGAATTGTAGACAGTTAAAAAATCCCATAAAAATAAACCATATACATTAATTAATTTAGTACAGCTTTTTTTGAAGTTTCATTTTTTTTTATCTAACTCTTTCAATCCGTTCTAGTTAAACGGATTTGATTATACTTTTGGTATTGGGATTAGGAATATGGAATTTGGAATTAATTTACATTAGTTTCTTTTGTGAATGAAGATTATAAAATCATTTAAGTTATGGCCCTCAACTTCCACTCTGCCGGAAAACCAGACTATTTGATCCCGACCTTTATTTCGCATGCCCATTGATGCTGTTTCACGATTAGTTTATTAGTTTAACTCAAAATGGTACCAGAATAGCCAACACAAATTCAACAATACTGCTGCCAACTGAACCACTAAAACAAGAATTATATTGCCTTTAGTGCCCCTGATTGTAACCGGCCCCACGGTTTAGTGGTCAATTCACCTGGTTAGGGGTCTTGTGTTTGATTCCCGACTGGTACCTTGGGTATTTTTCTCAAAAGGGGGAATTACCCCAACGGTCACCAGGGTTTGGTTAGTTAGGCTAAGTTAGGTTTGGTTCCACACTATCATCTCATCTTATCTCATTGGGACATGGAAAGAGCGTCCACGGAAAGGATGTACGATTAGTACATTCGGGCATCCTCTGGGCTACAGTACATTATTACTGGATAATCTTTCCACAAACTGGGCTACGGATGATGTAGCCCAGACGCGATATATATATACCTAGATGGTTAGACCATTGAAGATCCTGATTAAAGAGGACTACAAAACGATTTCCAAATCTTATGAACCTCCGCTTTAAGTCCGCAACCAGGATTCATAGAAGTGATAAAACTGGCATCTTTATCGCTCTTTGTCAAAAACCAGTTGAAAATCTTTTAAAAGGTAAATTATTCCGATTTGAATTTATTATTTTCCTTTGTTTTTTTAGGGGGGAGAGCCTGTTTATAAGTCTCGGTGAAACTACCATAAAACAAGGATGAGCCCGCTTTGGCGCGACACCAAATGGGTGACAGAGGGAAAGGACTAGGTCCCCGGTGACCTGATCAACAGACCTTCACGGGTGTCCTTGACTCGACGAGCTTAATGTTACTGCTCGGTGAACGTCGTGCGTCCCGATTATGTTAATGTGTTGGTTAAGGTTTAATCTGATAGAAAAACATTGTAATATTTCATCACAAGAGATAGTATATTCACAGATAGCGACAAACCAATCTTGTTTCTTAAATAATGGTGGAACCTGATCTTTTTTAAAAGTGCTTCACTACCCAGCTATCCTCATATGTACACTAAAACAATAAGGGCGAGGAAGAAGAAATATACAATAAATTATTTGGAGGAAGACCAGGAAACCATTTATCAAACAACTGCTAATTTTACCCGGCTAGGATTCGAGCCCTGACCTTCTTGTTCCTGGGAAAATTAAACCAGATTAGACTGATGAACTAGTCCATGTGATCACCAAAAAGGGTAATTTGATATTGAAATTAGTTCCGTTATAGGTACCACTGATTTGGTCAAAACTGATGATTAAACAAACCTTCTAAATAAAGAAAAAAAAATTTCAACTTTTTTGATTCGCTTGGATTTCAAAAGGGCAGTAAGACTCGTCTCGTTCAAACAATTCGTATCTCAGAAATAAGAGTAGAATCTGATCTTAGAATCTGATCTTATTTCATCACAAGGATTAATGTATTACTTAATATAAATAAACAAATCATGTTTCAGAAAGAATAATGGATGAATTTGGTTTTGCTATTAACAAAGTTATTTTTCTAACATTAAATTAGTCGCCTCGGTGGCGTAGTTGGCTAACGCGCTTGTCGTGTTGAGCTCGACCGCTGAGGTCGGGGAGATCGAGGTTCGTATCTCGGTCGGGTGAACTGGGGGTGGCTTTTCTTAAATGGTTTTCCACTTTCACTCTACGCAAATGTGGGTTCACTTCCTCTGAATTCAACCTTCCCAATTCCTTATCCATTAGCGTAATTAGTACTTAAGCGTATAACCCGAATGTGTAGTAAGTAAAATATATTATTATTATTATTATTTTAAGTTCTACGCTTCTTATAAACCATATTTATATTGACTTTGAAAAGCAAGATTGTATTTTATTTTATTCAGAAATGTAACATGATTGTGTTTTTATAGTAATTTTGAATTATCTATCAATCGAAATCTTTACACAAACTACTTGGACTCACGAAGAGTTTAATGGAGTATGTAGTGCTGCCCGTCAAGTCAAGTCATTTCAAACGGTACCTGTGATATGTTCTCATCACTCAGAAGAACATTAATTGGCTAGGTATAAACGGAAGTATATTCCTATAAGAGATAGTTAGAAATGAGCCTATTAATGATTGGACAAAATGGGATCTAATGGATGAGAACAAATCACTGGTACAGTTTTAATAAACTATGACCCCACTTGAGGGACCGAATGGTATAAGGCGGCACTCTCGCAATAGATTATACTGCCGATTATGGGTATATTGTGGTTTGAATCCCGTTTGGGTGCAATGAGGGTGGTTTCTACTCAATGGTTTTTCACTCTCCCTCACGCAGATTTTGGTACATTTAATCTAAAATTCAACCTTCTCTAAAACATTAACGTAATTAGTATATAGGCGTATAGCTTGAACAATTAGCAGGACGCGGTACTAAAAAAAAATATGCTTGCATTGGAAACGCACCACGCAACTGTTTTTATTCTAACATACGAGTGGAACATTCCGGATGTTGAAGGGTTGGAAGGTTTCTTTTAAAAAACCTTAAGGGGGAGATATTAGGAACATGAGCTAAGGGCAGGATTTTTACCGATTTTATTGCAGAATCTTTTCTTTTTTTGTTCCTCAAAAAAATATTCTCCAATATAAAAATAAGAGTTTAATTTTATTCACATGGTGATTTCAAGTTTGTTTTTAGCACCACGTTTTACTACCCGTTCGGGCTAAAACGCCGTGACTTCAACAGCTGTTGAATTGATGTCAAGGGCAGAGGCGGACTTACGACTCTGCCGCCCATAGACACTAGATAATTTGACGCACACTATTCCTACCCTAATTTCTAACCTTCTAATCCCCTGTTTTCCCCCTACAACCCTTCATACACCAACACACATATATACACAAGTGTTATCTGTGGTTTTACAGATAAAAATTGTTTATATTTTTGATTATTTATTATAGTGAGGTTTTATAAATAGTAAGAATCAAAGCAAGGACCTAAATAATACACAAATTCAAATATTATATAATTTATCAGTATAAATTCTGCATTATTGGACTGTAGAACATGCTACTACAGACACAATATTAGTATGTACACAACAAGAAAATAGTCGATAGTATCTTTAGCCTTGATTTCTGCTGAGCAAACTGGTCGAGGATGCCAGACAAATCCATTTTTTCCAATAAGTGACCTTCAATTAAAAAGATTGTCAGTGAATTAAGGCAATCCTCCGTCATGATGAAACGCAGATACAGCAAATCACAACAATCACACACACACGAGATGAAGCCATAAAATTATTTTAACTGACAGAAAAGAAATATGTATTTTCTTTCATCATTAAAAATTTGCCGCCCCTAAAATCGTAGGCACGTCCCTACTAGGCCTATGCCTAAATTCTCCCCTGATCAAGGGTGTCCTGGAATTTAATGAAACCTTTTTTCTCTTCATTTAAAAGAAAGTTTCTCGTCTAATACCGCTATGCTCATGACAGATATTTAACAACTGTTGATATCACCATATGAAGAAAATTAAACTTTATGTTTCTACTGGGAAAATATTTTAGTTATTTTGATCAAAAAATATTTTACCATAAAAACTTCAAAAAAAAAATACTGCCCTTTCTCGCCTCTCCTACATTCTCAATTTTTTTTTTTAAATATACGAATTCTCAGCAGGAGTATTTGTAGATCAAGCTAAGAATATTAACTGACGCGTGTTGTATAAATGAACATTTGTATTCTCGGCATACTCTTCATCTCACATTCTGACAATGTTTCCGTGAACATGATACAGGTTTCACTTTTAGAAAGCTTCTAGCTCCTCGGATGAACCAGCCACACAATCTTGTCCTTGAGTTTCGTGCATTCCATTCATCCTCTCGCCCCTTAAAGTAATCCGCCAATAAATATCAGTCGCTAGAGTGCGTAGCACGCGCTAGAAATTCTTCCAATTATTTTCTATACAACCTGGTTCAAGATAATGGGTCAGATGTATTGCTTCAGGGATTTCTCACACTTCTAATACCTTTATTTTTTTACCGTATACTTCTACCTACTCGGATCATACGAATATATCAACTTTAATGGAATAGATTAGGAAGGTAAGATATTAAAGGAAATGTGTTCGTATTTGTTAGGAGGTTGAGTGGGAAGCCTTCTATGGGGGGAAAAAAATCACCACAAGTATACCCGATCTTCCTGTCACTGGCAATCCTATCCACGAGTGTGACGCTTTATACCGTGCAGCCACCGTTGAAGGTACGCATGTTCTTCAAGCATGTGCTTACCCTGCTGCCCCCCACACCCCCACAGCCCTATTACACGTAGCTAAGTGTTTCTAGCAGTTGAACCTAAGTTTTTATTCCGGTCGTTTTAATTTTAAATCGGTAGTTTACAGGGTGTAGGAAAGTTTTCGTTGGTTTTGATATGTGCCTGTGTGTATGTGTGTGTGGTTTTGTGTGTGTGTGTGTGTGTGTGTGGGTGTGGGTGTGGGTGTGTGTGGGTGGGTGTGTGGATGTGTGTGCGTGTGTGTGTGTGTATGTGTGTGTGTGTGTGGGGTGTGGGTGTGTGTGGTGGTGTGTGGATGTGTGTGTGTGGGTGTGGGTTGTGGGTGTGTGTGGGTGGGTGTGTGGATGTGTGTGGGTGTGGTGGGTGTGTGGATGTGTGTGGTGTGGTGTGTGTGGGTGTGGTGTGTGTATGTGTGATAGGATTGGGGGAAAAGAAGATCTGTTCCCAAAACGAACTTGTGGCTCCTTCAAAAATGAACCCTTTTTCTATGAGCTAAAGATTCAGTGGCTGTGCTAAAGCCGGCACTATCAGCAGACATATCAATTTTAATGCATGGGAGGAGACAGAGATCATCCATAGCTCCCCTCAACCCCTTCCTATTGCAGGAGGGAAACTTTAGATCATTCGATGACTGTAGTGGATGTACTGAGAGTGGTTTTTCCCGAATTGTTTTCTATTCTCACTCAACGCAAATACTGGTACACTTACTCTAGATCCAACCTTCCTCGTCCTTAAAATATTAGTGTAATTAGTACATATGCGTACAATACTAACTGGTAATAAGTCGTGGGGGTTAAAAAAAATAACGAAAGTAAATAACGAGAAATGCGTTTAATTCACTCTACCATTCATTTAGTAATTATTTATTTATTAATTATCCAGCTAGGGGCTGGGGTTATGTGTGTAGTACCAGCCAAACTATCCTAAATTAAATTAGCATATAACTAATGTTATGGAATAATGTTTGTGATTAGAAAGTGGACGTTAAATACCCCAATAAAAAAAAGCTGTTTATGATTGTTCATTCTTTCTTAACCGGTTGATATAAACTTTTTATTCTTCAACTTTATAAATTAATCCGATGGAAATACTTTTTTTGTTTTATGTTTGTACCTTTAAAGGCACGTAAAGTACCATGTGGGCTACTTGCGGCTGACACCTACTGATGGAAATCCGATCACACGCCCTGTTCCACTTATACTGCCCGGTCAGTATAAGAACCGGATGACCTCTACCGTGGAAAGCGTGCATACTAACCGCCACCAGATGTACAAGACACAATTCTACTACACTTAATAAAAATTCCTTTAGAACTAACATTTTATTATTGTAAATTCAAGTGTATTGTATTAAGCGTACACATCGGTAAATAAACACACAACATAATACAAACCAAGGTAACTTATACTCCATTCACGGTAAGAGTTAATCTCTGAAAGGTCTTTTTTCCTACCAATATCCTACTATATAATAGATTTCTGTAGAGAAAAGGCCTTTCAGAAACAATTCCTACGCTGAACAGACTTTAGAACAGCATGCTTAAAAATGAAATAGAATTTTGAAAAGATTTTTTATTTTTTTTATTTGAAGTATTTAACGTGAACTTCTGAACCGACTGATTATATCAGCACACGAGAATTTCTATGAGCGAAAGCGAAAGGGCCTACCAATTTGGACGGGAAAAGTATTTCACATACCTTACAAGTTTAGGTTACATGCTGCAATCGACATGGGAACTAACGGCTTTACTTCCTCTCCAAAGGAAGTTGTACTACGGAGTTTTATCGCTCAAGAAAAATCCGTAGACCCCGGCTGGGTATGAAACCACGACCATCGAATCTTAAGGCGAGCACTCTACCCCAAGACCACCAAGGTCTATTTTTTTTTGGGAAAGAACCTCTTCAAAATAAAACCGTTTTTTGAGGGGCTGTTAACCTTAATAACAAATTTACTTTAAAGGCCAGGTGAAATTAGCTTCTCTTTCAGCTCGAACGTTTGAGATTACATGTCTGTCTATTTGTTCTGCGATTACTGCTAATCGCCTTTGACAATTCTAACAAAATTTTGTAGTGACATTTTTTGTATCTTATATAAGGGCCTAGATGGTTTTGCGGTTTTGTCATAAGTTTCAAGAAGGCGGCCATTCAAAACGTACTTATTTAATATTTCATCTTAAGTGATTAGAATTTAAAACATTAAGTAATCGATCGATCACTTTTGGTCGTTTTTATTTAAATGTTGACATATTTTGATAGACTTAAGATTTAAACCAGACAAACAACAGTTATCCTATATTTATATAATGTACTAATTAAAAATATATTTTTTTAACTTTATAACCAAGGAAATATTATAAGAGAAATGTCAATTGGACATCCAAAGATAAATTTCAAATCCCGCAACGTAAAAATTCTTTAATATAAAAATATGGAGGTGGTGAATAAGGTCTACTATTTGTAGTTTTAAATCAAACAAATTTACCCATTTAAAAAATTTTCCGTTTTCATCGCCATGTCTTACTACCGGTTCAAGTTACGCGTGTATATGATAATTACTTTAACGGGGCAAGGATTAGAAATGAAGCATTTTAAAAGGTAATCTACCCGCATTTGCACGTAAGGAGTGGGAAACAATTTAGAAATAAACACTCTCAGCACACCTGACCATGATTCGTACCGTGAACTCTCCGTTATCTGAAGTATATTCTAACACGAGAGTGCCGCCTTAGTCCATTCATTAACTGAAGCAGGTAGTTATTATAACTGTCATAAAAGTTACTTCTTATTTAAATCGGACTTTTAAGTACCATACACTAATTATATTATGTATGCTAAGTAGGTCAAGCCATCTGAAGTCAAACCAGGAATCCACAAACAAATGGTGACCTGGCGGTCTAGGGGGTAAGGTGTCGGACTTCTGTGCTGGGGGTACGGGGTTCAATCCTCGGTCCCGGCACAGATTTATCTGATTGCCAAACCCTTCCTTCACCTCTGACAAGACGTGTATTAATCACAACTTGTGAATGTGTGGAATGCCAGGCCTCCACCGTGGTTCGGACCCCACGTTAAACTGTAGGTCCTCCATTTCATCTCACAATACCCCTACCATCACACATTAGCGTAAGTGCGTACAACCAGAACGGTTAGTAAGACGTGGTGCTAATAATAATAATAATAATAATAATAATAATAATAATAATAATAATAATAATAATAATAATAATAATAATAATAATACATAAAAAAAGTTGTCAGTCTTTTTAGTTCCGTTCCCTTTCATGTCACCGTAAAACGCACAGACCTATTTGACGACCGTACTGTATTATTAAAGTATCTATCTATTTTTCCTCTTTTGGATTCACAGCCTATCGGTTGTCATTAATCGGTGTCTATCATTCACGGTGAAGGAGGTTACCATAACCTCAAACTCCGGCTTGTACAACCAATTGTTATAAAAGATAAATCCTAACCATCTGTTGTAAATTACCTTTTTTTTTTATTGCGGTTACCTCCAACGCAATGACTAGGAAGTACGCGGTTGACAGGCTTGTCATTGTAAATTGTCCATAGCGGTGAAGAGAATATTAAATTATAGTATATTAAAAATGTGATTATTGGTACAACTTTGTGTCAGACTATACCCACAGATTGAGGTGTAAAGTTTTGTTTATCTTTCAAGTTTTTATCATACCTATAAAATATTCCAATATTGTATTTAATGCGGATAATCCGTACGTGCGGGTGTATCATAGTTGGGTCATATAATACTTGATTTGACCTGCGTCTAAAATTAATCTTACATTACAGTTGGGCCACGAATTCCTTCATGGGAAATGTAAACAAGGCGTACTAGTGTACTAAATCAGCCCCGGTCGTTGTGACGTTCCATTTAGGATGGTTTTAAATGTTTTCTCAAGCGGAGAAAAAACAAAAGCACGTGATGGATGAGACAACAAAATGCTAAGCTAATCTAACCTAGCATAACCTATCATAACCTAACCTAACCTAAACAAGCCTAACTTAATATAAGGAAAAAACATTGGCGAACCGAATTCATATCCACCCGAAGGTCTATTATCTGTTATAATCCTTCTGGTTAGTGACCGTGTCCTAACTAAGCTATGATGATAATCCTCCTGGTCAGTGAACGTGGCCCAACTAAGCTATGACGATAATCCTCCTGGTCAGTGACCGTGTCCTAACTAAGCTATGATGATAATCCTCCTGGTCAGTGAACGTGGCCCAACTAAGCTATGACGATAATCCTCCTGGTCAGTGACCGTGTCCCAACTAAGTTATGATGATAATCCTCCTGGTTAGTGACCGTGTCCCAACTAAGCTATGACGATAATCCTCCTGGTCAGTGACCGTGTCCCAACTAAGCTATGACGATAATCCTCCTGGTCAGTGACCGTGTCCCAACTAAGCTATGGTGATAATCCTCCTGGTCAGTGACCGTGTCCCAACTAAGCTATGACGATAATCCTCCTGGTCAGTGACCGTGTCCCAACTAAGCTATGGTGATAATCCTCCTGGTCAGTGACCGTGTCCCAACTAAGCTATGACGATAATCCTCCTGGTCTGTGACCGTGTCCCAACTAAGCTATGACGATAATCCTCCTGGTCAGTGACCGTGTCCCAACTAAGCTATGGTGATAATCCTCCTGGTCAGTGACCGTGTCCCAACTAAGCTATGACGATAATCCTCCTGGTCAGTGACCGTGTCCCAACTAAGCTATGGTGATAATCCTCCTGGTCAGTGACCGTGTCCCAACTAAGCTATGGTGATAATCCTCCTGGTCAGTGACCGTGTCCCAACTAAGTTATGATGATAATCCTCCTGGTCAGTGACCGTGTCCCAACTAAGCTATGACGATAATCCTCCTGGTCAGTGACCGTGTCCCAACTAAGCTATGGTGATAATCCTCCTGGTCAGTGACCGTGTCCCAACTAAGCTATGGTGATAATCCTCCTGGTCAGTGACCGTGTCCCAACTAAGCTATGGTGATAATCCTCCTGGTCAGTGACCGTGTCCCAACTAAGCTATGACGATAATCCTCCTGGTCTGTGATCGTGTCCCAACTAAGTTATGATGATAATCCTCCTGGTCAGTGACCGTGTCCCAACTAAGCTATGACGATAATCCTCCTGGTCAGTGACCGTGTCCCAACTAAGTTATGACGATAATCCTCCTGGTTAGTGACCGTGTCCCAACTAAGCTATGACGATAATCCTCCTGGTCTGTGATCGTGTCCCAACTAAGTTATGATGATAATCCTCCTGGTCAGTGACCGTGTCCCAACTAAGCTATGACGATAATCCTCCTGGTCTGTGATCGTGTCCCAACTAAGTTATGATGATAATCCTCCTGGTCAGTGACCGTGTCCCAACTAAGCTATGACGATAATCCTCCTGGTCAGTGACCGTGTCCCAACTAAGCTATGGTGATAATCCTCCTGGTCAGTGACCGTGTCCCAACTAAGCTATGGTGATAATCCTCCTGGTCAGTGACCGTGGCCCAACTAAGCTATGACGATAATCCTCCTGGTCAGTGACCGTGACCCAACTAAGCTATGACGATAATCCTCCTGGTCAGTGACCGTGTCCCAACTAAGCTATGACGATAATCCTCCTGGTCAGTGACCGTGTCCCAACTAAGCTATGGTGATAATCCTCCTGGTCAGTGACCGTGTCCCAACTAAGCTATGACGATAATCCTCCTGGTCAGTGACCGTGTCCCAACTAAGCTATGACGATAATCCTCCTGGTCAGTGACCGTGACCCAACTAAGCTATGACGATAATCCTCCTGGTCAGTGACCGTGTCCCAACTAAGCTATGACGATAATCCTCCTGGTCAGTGACCGTGTCCCAACTAAGCTATTAACGTTTGGGACAAAGAGTCCTGTGATATAACTGCTATTCACCAGTACGGACAGTAATATGTGGCGCTAAATATAAATACGTTAGGCAAGTGTGCTACCAACAGAGCATTAATTAAAAATCACGGAGTCGAACCGAAAAGTTTATCGGTTCTGGTTCCAGTCATAGAAAAATAAAAATGTTTATTCTTTTCGTTTCTTAATTAGTTACCGGTCCCTGTCCCCATTTCTTTCAATCTTTTATTTAATAATCATACTACTATTATAAAATCTGTACTTAGAAACATATTTTTTTAAATAGAACAAAATAAAAGTTATATAAGCTATATGAAAAAATACAAAATGTCTTGATAAAGATTACTAAGAAAAGAGAAAATAGAGTATTTTAAAATAAAATTAAGTTTAAAAAAAGAAGGGCATAAAATGCAAGCTATACAAATTTAAAACATTTATGAACCTAAAAAGTTGTCAATTCAAGTTCCAGTCCTGGTTCCTTAAAAAATAGCCGTTAATTTCGATTATCGGCTCTGTTTCCGGTTCTTGTTAGACTCCCTGGTAAATACCACTCTCAGTATACCCGGTGGGGATCGAGTCCCCAACCTCCTCATCGTCAACCTCTAGTCCTTACGCCCACCGATACGGTGTGACGGAAATCTGGTTTTTTTTTACTCACCCAATGAAGGCCAGTCCGGTGACACTCACCGTGAGAGTAGTCCCTGGTATGATTCAAATTTCCGGGTAGAAGGGAAAGATTAGCAACACCTACGTGTGAGATTTCTTCCCCTGAATCCCTCCTCCCACCTTTATCCAGATACCTGACCTACATTTACATATGATCTAGCTCCAACCCCTTACCCTTCCAAAACACGTTTTTTCCCCCTCTGCCCCACCCAATGTTATAATCTCAACGTGACCGTCAAAAAACGCTACCTCTTTTCGCAACTAGCCACGCGCGCAGATAATTAAATTTGTTGACCTCACGGTCAATCCGAATTCTATTCATTCGAATATTTCTTGTTTTTTTAATTATTAATTTTTTGCAAAGTAAACTATAGGTACCGTTAATTGAAATGTCCTTGCTTAGTAATAAATCGTCAAGTCCTGTTGGCAAATAGAAAGTAGTTTATTAAAAAAACATTCAATATTAAATCGATATTTGATAGTCAAGGTTAATTAATACTTTCGGCATTGCTTAGTCATCTTCGTAATAGGGTGATGAAAACCTCATTTGCCAAATACAAACTAGTTAAACTTTATAATTGTTCAAATAAATCGACTACGTGTACAGTACACTAATTAGTTGTATATTATTTTAAAGTGTACATATGGTCGTGATTTGTAATTACTCTCAGGAGAATTAATAAAATCCTCAGGTGCAAGTAATCATAAAATATATGAAATCACTAAGAGACCTTGAAATCTCACTAGACAAGTGTTCATAAAAACTTTTACTGAACACATTCAAATCATTATATAACGTATTTAACGTCCATTGAAGCATTTTTTAATTACTTTACATACCAAAATTTAAAATGAAAATAAGTATTTTCACAAAACTTACTACTTGGCCTTTTAAATTCGAACTATGGTCAAATTTGTTTATTTAATTGTGGATTAACTATATAAAAATATAAATATTACATATAAGATAATAGTTCAGCTAACAAAATATCATACGTCTATTTTTTCCATAATTTTGATTTTTAAGGGGTTGTATATTTAGTACGCCTAAATGAATGGCTGAAAATAAATTTAAAATGTGGTTATCATTTTATTCTAATTATAGCATAACTATCTGGCTTACCCCCGTTCTTCACACGGGGAATCTATAGAGTAGCTTTGTTATTTTTACTATATAAAATAAACCACAGGTAAGAGTAACCAAATCTTATACTATTGTTTAGTATTAATCCATTATTGGTTTGAATTTAGAAACAAAACTTTAAAGTACGTAGGTTGACTAATACACGATGTCAAAAATAGAGATATAATCTAAAAAAAGCTGACATTTCTTTTAAAAATTAAGTTATATCTTCTCCATAAATGATATTTTGATAGTTGATACTAGTAAAAAAAGTGTCACAACATAAATAATTGATTGTTTAAGGGTTGTAATTATATCCAATCAAAAGTATTTTAGCATTTTTTTACAGCGTTTACCCCATTTAACCCTTTCACCCCATTTACCCTTTTTTGTACTTTTTGTAATTTTGCACCTTTTTAACCTTTTTACCGTGTTTACCTAAAGAGATAAACTTTTTTTCCATTATTGCCCTATTTACCCGTTTGACTTTTTTGGTGGTCCCATCCCCCAATTGACGGAGGCTAGAAAAAAATTCTAAATAATAAACTGTTCTAGAAGCTATCTGAAGTGTTTTTTAATGGCAACACTACCCCCAACTATCGGAGGCTAGGACAAATTCTAATTATTAAACAGATCTAGAAATTCTCTTAAGTGCTTTTTTATGGTACCATAACCTCCTAAATGCTGGAGGCTATAGGAAAAATCTCTATATCTAAACAACTCTAGAAGCTCTTTAAAGTGTTTTTATGGTAACATGACCCCCTAACTGCTGGAGGCTAGGAAAAATCTATATATTTAAACAACTCTAGAAGCTCTCTAAATTTTTTTATAGTAGCATAGCGTTGAAGTTAAGGAAAATTTCTAAATATTAAACACCTCTAAAAGCTATCTGAATTTTTTTTATGACAACATAACACCATAACTGCCGAAGGCTAGAAAAAATTCTAAATAATAAACACCTCTGTAAGCTCCCTGAAGTGCTTTTTATGGTAACACAGCCCCCTAATTTGTACTTGTACTTTAATTTTGATATTGTTTGAACCATAAATAAAGCCATATATATTTTGTTCATAAAATTTCGGGGGGCGGTTTGAACCCCGAAAACCCCCCCTGACTACGGCCTTGTATTATTGCCCTTTTTAATTAGACTTACTTTTACAATTTTTATCATTTTTTGCCCTTTTTTATTTCATTTTACATTTATTACCCGGCTTAGCCCCGGAGAAATATTTTAGGGTGAAAAAAAGGGTAAAATTTTAAAAATTTGTAACATCTATATATAATTTTGAACAATATCCCTCCCATTGTTCGGTGTACACATAGAGACAGACATATTTATAAGAAATAATTTTTTTGGCTCCAAGGGTTCATAAAACGTCAGCTCCATTATTATATCGAGGTCAGAAATATTCACGAATACAATACTTTATTTATATGAGAAAGTAAAAAAGGGGGGGGGGAAGGAGCACCACACCCTGAAGTGTCATCAATAGTCTGTCTACAGGCGAAATGCGATGTGACGTGTGAGAGAAATCCGCGATCTCTCGGTCAGTCTTGTCGGCAGTTGACCTCTTGACCGGCATTCGGAGAGGTCTTCGGCAAGTCTCTCACGCTCGTTAAGGGGGGGGGGGGGGGAGCTGGGCTTCTTCCCCCTCCTCCTCCACCCCTTCCCGGCCATAGAATCCACTTCCGCTCTCTAAACAACGTTTTACTTTCTAAACAGAACATTAGTATAACCAGGTACACATCATGGTTGTGTCACAAAACACAATTTTTTTTTCGCCACCGCTTCTTACTACCCATTCGGATTATTACATATGTACTAATTATTCTAAAAGGTTACATATTAATAAGATTAAATTTAAATGAAATGTACCTTCATTTGCGTGGAGGAAAGAGTGGAAAAACATATAAAAATAAGTTGTGATACACTCGATAGAATTCGAACCCTGATATCACCGTCATGGCAGTCTAGTCTATTGCAAGAGTAACGCCTTGGACAAGGGCTTCTTGACTTTTTTTTTTACGATTACAGATCCCCCAGTGGAATTCCCAACATGTCCCCATATATCGTTCACCAGACTGTTGGAATAATCATCATCATCATCATCACCAGTTATATTAGGTACCGGTATTACTTCAAAAGATGTCAATAGCTTGATACACGCTCGGTGGCTGCATGGTCAAACTCGCTACTCTCGTGTCGGACTATACCCCTTATGATGGGGGGATTAAGGTTCAAATCTCGATCAGGTATACTGAGGGTGATTTTTTTTCAAAATGGTTTTTCACTCTCCCTTCCACCCAAAATTGGGTATACATCCTCTAAATATTACCTTTCCTAATCCCTAAAACTATTAGCGTAATTAGTATACAAGCGTTTAGCCAAACGGGCAATAAACGCGGCGCTGAAATAAAAAATTTAAAAAAATGTTTTATTTTTGTGTTTTAGGAGTTATACCCTCCCAAGACTCAAAAATTTTATACTCACTCTAATTTTTTAAGTTCTAAATATCATATATATTTATTTGACTTGTAATAATATAATTTTGAATGTTATGACTATTTTTACATATTGTGTACCAATTTCTTAGTTTTTATATTGATTAAATTGCTAATGAATTTTATTCGTTAACCATTTATTATTACTTTCCTCACTAAAATTTAAAATGTTTACTAAGAATATAAACATCCTTAAGGGAACCTAATTTTCCGTTCTCATACGTTAGGAGTCAAGTTGCATCACCAATTATTAATCCGCCTGATAGATTATTTATATATTTATTTTTATGAATAAATGTTGCATCATTAATAAAATCGTATTTTAATCTTAGAATTAAATATGGTTATTTAAAAACTTGAAACAAGCTGTATCTTAGAGAAGATACTACTAAAACTTCTTCATTAAATAACTTACATTCGAAAGTTCAAGGTTTGACTTGAAAAATAACAGTGTTATTATAAGGTATATTTTTATTTTCACCGTATAGTGCTACCGGTTGAATAACAAAGTGAAAGTAGTTGGTACTTACGTTTATAATACAGTGCTGGAAGATTAACGCCATTAATTTTTAGAAAAAAACCCACAAAATTGTGTTCTTTAACTAGGATATAGAAAAAAATTGATGTAGTTCGAAACGTTTTTTCACACAGGCATCGCTAGATATTAATTATTAGCTTAGGGGGGGGGGGGCGGTATGTAAGATGGGGTGAATTAACCCTTTTTCCTTTTAGCCAGAAAGAAAAAATATGTTTCAAATGAATAACACGGAATTGTATAGTAATGGAATTAATTCTAGTCGTATAAATAAGTTATCCTAATTGTGTATACGTTGCTTCAATCGTGTATTTTTGAGTTTATAATATTAGCAGATTTTTAAGGGGGCATGTAACCATTTGGTTCCTGTCATTAAAGCCCTTGCTTTACCACGAAAAATCTATAGTTACCATTAAAACCAAGCCGCTAGTTTGAGTCATTTCTTATAATAATGAAAAAAAATAAGGCTTCTATAATCTAATCCCATACATTTATGCGTCATTGAATCTGGTATTCTGCTATCACGCTTGACATTATGTTGCCAATAATTTTGGACATTCAGAAGCTAAATTAATCGTACAATTTTAAATTATTGCTTTCTCCAATGTTTTCTTATAATATTTAAAAGATTCTCCTAAACGTGGTTGACATAATTATAGTTTTTCCGTTGAAAAACGCGGCTTTATTAAACTTTTAAAAACAATGTCTACGTGTTTGTTTCTAGTAAGTAGTTTGATAAGTTCTTTTTCCAGGATAATAACAACTATTTACTTTTCTAACTGTCCAGATTTATTTTAATAAAACTGTACCTTCTAACCATTTATTTCACGTTACCCTTTCATGAACAAGAGAAAGGGATTAAGATTCACTTTCAAATAATTTTATCCTGTAGAATCGTCTACGAACAATGTTTATTACGTCGCATTATTCGTCTTGGAGATAAGTAAAATGTGTTTGTCATTATTTTCTTCAAGTAAAAAACGTCATCTTTATAGAAACTCTTGACTAGTACAATTATATGTACCCAAATGAAAAAAAAAAAAATTGTATAAATGAAATAAAGGTAATTCCTTAAAAGTCTCCACAGCTCTTTAGTACTCATTACGATCGTACTATCTGCATAGGCTTAATAATAATTATGTTTAGTTAATTATATAAATGTTCGAGCTATATACAATTGTTAACATACCAATATTTAGAATAAGTTCTTTAAAATTATGTTTTAATTTTGAAATGCTAGAAATATTGTTCAAAGCTAACCTAAAAGTATCGCTTTAAAACCAGAATATAAAAATATAAAATACGTGTTTACCGTCAGAACATATGCATAAAACTTTATTTATTAAAATAGTTTTGGCTACTTAAAGTCATTTGACCATCAAAATTTTATTTCACAATTTTAACAAAGTGTATAATTATTGGCTATAAATGGTGATACAGTGATTTAAGATCATTAAATTTCACGGCTTTAAGGGGAAAAACTCGCTACTTTGTGTTTTTTCCCGTACCATTGTTAAGGTGAAAGTAATTAATATATGGTTTTGAAATTTAGTAAAACTAGACATTCAAATGAAGTGTACAGAATGAAATAATTATAATAATATTAATATTATAATTATTTTAATGGGGTATCTATGATATTAATAATTTTAATACTAAAACTAATTATGTTAATATTATAAATATTTCATTCTCTACACCTCATTTGAATATCTAGTTATACTAAATCTCAGCCCAATACATTAATTATATGTTTATCTCGCCTGATATTTTAATATTATTTTTTTAATTTTTTCCAGCCTCTCACAATCGCCCTCTCTGTTCACCCATTATCTTCAACCTCAGTTTTCACTTTCAAAAGACTCAATGTGTGATTATATGGCGTCACCACCATTATGAGCGGTGGTGATGGTGGTGGAAAAAGTTTTCTCTCCTCTCCTCACCCCCCTCATCCACCCTCCTACCAGGACTTCACATGTGCCGCTAGGGTTCCCTCGGACCAGCAATTAGAACAAAGTTGTTTATGGGAAGAGCGAGAGAAGAAGACTTGGGTTGTTTATTTGCGGGGAAGGAGGGTTGGAAGAATATTGCAAGCGTTCGCGAGCAGGTAAGCGTGAGAGTGGAGCGTCGCTTTATGAAAGAAGAATTGGTGGGCGGGGGTGGAGGGGGGAGGGGGAGAATATACCGCTACAAATGAGTGGGCAGTTCAGGTCAAGGGGTTTACCAACCAATGGGCCGCGGGCCTTATAGGAAAGGGTGGATTGTCTTATTTTTTTTAAATGTGTTTATTAAAAGGACTGTGCAAATGGAAACGGATAGGTTCGTGCAAAGAAGCGGTTTTGAATTTTTCTTTTTCATAAACTGTAAACGACATGTTACCAAACATACAAAAGGTTAAAAAAATGCATATATAATATAGTGTTGTTGTTCTTAAGCTATATGTTATTTCTTGATTAACTGACTTTTGTTTTAAAATAAATACTGTTAAGAACATAATGCAATATGTTCTTGTCTATATACCAAATAATGGTTATATTTAAAGAATTTTTAATAATTTATCAGAAGCCATCTCAATAAATCTTAGTAATAAGTTTGTATAGCAATATAAGTGTTAAGGGACGTCCCAAAAAATATTTGTTTAGTTTCAAAATTTGTTAAATCGATAAGGTTAAAATTGCATAAAAAAATCAAATTAAATGTTGGAAACTATTATTAATGATTTTTCGTTCCTGTAGATTAAAAGGAGCGGTCACTTTATTTTTTTTATTTTTTTAATAAGACTCAAATCGTGTGGCCTAGTTTTGGCCCCCCCCTCCACCTAGGTTTGAAGGGGGGAGGGGGAAGGCTACTTCATTCTAATCCTAGTCATCGCCGTTATAGAACGGTATCTAGTCAACTCCCCGACCTACCTTGTGAACGTTTTGACGTAGGTCATAGCTCTTTGATTTGTTTTCCACGCACGTCACACCTACTCGTGACACGCATGCGCGTGGACAGGTGTGTGGTTAACAGGTGAATAAAGGAACTACCACGGGAACTAATTGCTTACTTAATTAAACTATCTACCCGCTTCGGTGGCAGCATGTTCTAACGCGCTACTCTTAGTGTTGGACTGGACTGCTGAAGACGGGGATATCAGAGTTCGATCCCGGTCAGGTGCTCTGAGGGTAGTTTTTCATCAATGGTTCTATACTCTCCACGCAAATGATGGTGCAATTCTTCTAAATTAAACCTTTTTATACCAAACACATTGGTGTAATTAATACATATGCGTATAGTCCAAACGGGTAGTAAGACGCGGTGCTAAAAAAATAATTAAAGTATCTAAACGGAAGATGATTTAAGTGTTCAATACTTTCTAAAAACATTAAAAACAGGGGTAAACAAAACGTGTTTGTGATATTTGCATTATATATTACCACTCATCTGGGTAGTACGCATTTAATTACACTAATGGATTAGGCAAAATAAAGATAGGATTGATAGAAAATGTACCAACATTGGCTTGGAGAGAGTGAGTTAGAGAGAGAGAAAGATAGAGAGTGTGTGATAAACATATTAGAAAAAACCTCCCTTATTACACCTGGTTGGAATTTGAATCCCAACCTGCCCGTCACTATAAAACCTGACTAGATGAGCTTGACTTTTAGACCACGTGCCCACCAATACTGATAGTACACCTGTATTCATTCATATGTCTAGTCTAAAATAAAGAGTTATATCAGCCATATTACTAATCACATAAATCCAATTATAAGCTGCATTAATTTTAGAATCACCCCTACCTGTCACAGGCTATCCTATGTGTCACGAGCCAGGCGTATTAAACTGCGTTGCTGTCAATGCGGGTTCGGATTAGGGTTTAAAAAACACACACCCTAAACATGTACGTAAGTGAAAATAAATTGGTTTGTATGAGATAAACATTTCTTTAAAGATGCGTTTCAGAAGTTGAGCTACATTTTTTGTATTTAATTCGATTACAAATTATTTTGAAACGGATTTTAAAAACTGAAAACGCACTTCGATGCAATATATTATTGCTTGTAAATTAACGTTAGTATTTAATACAATAAAATAAGTCCGAGATTTAAATAATTTACTATAGAACGCTTTTATTGTATTTTATTTAAATCGAAGTTGTATTTGTTTTGGTTTTTTTTTTTTTTGCTTTTTATAGTATTTTACTTGCAGGAAATACTGTTAAGAACACTAATATAGTAAATTTTCTAAATAAATTTTTATATATATAAATTAAATATTGAGCATGGAACGGTGACAAACAAATGAGCATCTTTTTTTTTTTATGAACAGACCTTTAGTGTGAAGCCAAGTCACCAATATCCAAGCCTTTCCGAGTCACTGCTCCTTGGCATTGTAATTTATGAAGATTTTCATGGTCGGTGACTTTTAAATTCTGGTTTCCTAGATAGCGCTGTTTTTAGGCGATGAATCCCAATAATGTGATATAAATATTATTATTGAACGTTATTAGCTTACGATGAATGTGGAAAAGTAAACTTTAATTTGGTAAAGTGAGTACTTTTCTATTACGTGTTGACATTTCCTTGTTAACGGCGTTGCCTTCTTGGAGATTTCGAAGCTACTTTGCGAAGCGGGTTGCATCTTAACTTGATGCATCTAAGCTGTCTAAACACTATCACACGTAGACAAAATGTAACCTAAGTAGAAATAAATAAATAAAAGAGCAATTCATCCTGCGAGGCGTCTCTTTTATCTACTGATATCACTTCCCCTCTTCCTCTGACGAGTTTACACAGTCAATATACTATTTGCGTCTTGAAAACATAGACTTGCTTTTTAAAATTACCTCTTTCTTGTTTTCTCTTCTAGATAGACAAATGCCATCGCGGACATTTTTAATCTACATCCAGGAAGGAAGATTCCTACATAAAAAAAATACGTAAACAAAAAAAATCTTACCTCAAGATAAAAAATAATAATTTTGTGACAATGTATTAATATTTTTAGAATTATTTAAGAATTTATTGTTCTTGTTTCAACGTTATATCTTTAAAACTTGCTGAACAAAACGTAAATTCATAAACATGGTGAATACTATCTTAACCTTCCATTAATTCACAGATAAGCAACATCCTTAATGTCCCTCCGTTGATCCTGAAGGAATAGAAACCTACCTTGCTTCGTTTCACTATGGTGTAATTTATAAGGTAAGAGTCATGGGCCAGTTTCATAGTCATACTTAGCACGCTTCAAGTGCAGTGCTATATTAAATACAAGTCTACACCTGTCCGACACCTTAGCTCAGTCGGTAACATGTATGTCTAATTAAACAAGGGTACCGAGTTCTATTCCCGGCATGGCTGAAGGATTTATCATTGGTGAAATGTGGGTTTCCCCTTTCACAGTTCACAGTGATGAAGTAACGGCTGGGGGGCTGGATGTTGTGTTTGTTCTAGATATAATTTAGTTTACAAGTCATGTGCTGATATAATCAGTCGTTTTAGAAAGTACACGTTAAATAGTCAAATAAATAAATTATAAAAAAAAGATGACACCTACTAGACCAGAATGGAATGGACCAATTTTGCATATTAAACTGGCCCATGGTTTAATCATTCAAGGTAAGACTGCTACTGACTGATTACAGTACACTACTATCCTATGTTATAAGAACTATATTGGAACGAAGCAAGGTATAGTAGGATTCTGGCAGGAAGAACTGTAAATGAAGTCACACACGTTAGAAAAACTGCTTTCATATTTAAATCTCAAATAATGTGATTTACATCCTTAACTTATGATTGATATTATTAATAACACCCTATAAAATAAAATTAGTAACTAATTAAAATGCTATCAATATCGATTTAAAAAAATACATATATATTTTTAAACTGTTCTTCCGACAAGAATCATACTATAGGTAAGCTTATCACCTTTCTGAATAAACTGAGGGTATATGTCCCCATTAAAATAATATTTCTCGCGATATTTTTATAAATAAGACTATAATTATTCCTAGTCAGGTTAATAAATTTATTGGAAACATGTGTAATAGTAAACGCATGTTTGCCAACATAAGAGCTAACCTTTACCAAATGGGTGATTGGCAATCATGGGTCATATTCTTTATTTTCAAGTCCTTGTAAAGTCACATTATGCATGTTGCATTCTAATCAACTAGTTACTATACAAATTAACATTTCTGCTTTTTTTTTAGTGCGCTTCATCTTACTACCTGGATGGAATACTCACATTTACACTCTGGCACCCATATTGGTGGGTACGTGGGTTAAGGTGTCAACCTCGAACTGTCTAGTTGGTCAGTGATGGGAGTTCAAGTGTATCTCTAAGGGATTATTTTTTTAAAGTTTTCCACTCTCCATAAAGGCGAGTGCGGATATATATCCTCTAAATTATATCTACGTTATCCATAACCCAGTAGTGTAAAAATGTGTACATCCCAGACGGGTAATAAGAGGCAATGCACACAAAAAAACTAGACCCCTTGCCATTTGGTAATTTTTAACCCGAATACTTTCTTGCAAAGTTAAATTTCCTACGTGGTATCTTTTAGTGATTGAGCATATAGCGGTGCTTATTATTATTATTATTATTATTATTATTATTATTATTATTATTATTATTATTATTATTATTATTATTATTATTATTATTATTATTATTATTTATATTATTATAGTGATTGGACAATTTATCTTGGAAAATCATTCTGGCTATGACACAAACTATTATTGAGTAAAGGTATTTGGTTAATTATTCTTTAATTAGCTCTTAGCGCCTGGCATAAACTTATGAAAAACTCAAAATCCTTCACGCTTCATCTACTTTTGCACCCCGTGATGTTTGAATACTAGACCCTAACAAGACACGAGATTTTTAAAGAAGTTGGTGACTAAAGATATAAATTCAAAACCAAATTCATAATAATTATTATTATTATTATTATTATTATTATTATTATTATTATTAGCACCGCGTCTTACTACCCGTTCGGGTTATACGCACTTACGCTGATGTGTAATGGTAGGGTGATTGTGAGATGAAATGGAGGACCTACAGTTTAACGTGGAATCCGAACCACGGTGGAAGCCTGGCATTCCTCACATTCACAAGTTGTGATTAATACACAAATTCATAATCACTATCTAAATTATATGTCAATACAAATAAATAAACCACATAAATGAAGGTAATTATTGTGTGACAAGGGGCTCCCCAAAACTTAATTGCCCATTTGAATCCTCTAGATGGTTTACCTAACGATCATGCCAATGTCTGATATATTATAAATTTAGCTATCTATATCTGTTTATAATATATTATGGACTCAAAAGAAAAATCATGTATTTTGTACTATTTCATCATTTTTTTTCGAGTAGGTTCTAAAATAGTTTAATTTCAAAATGATAGAATTTGTCACTTTGTTGAAGTCGTATCCAAGTCTGTTCTAAACTTAGCAAGTATTAATCTGAATCAGAACTTAAAAATCATTTTAAATAAGGATTTGATTCGGAATCAATTTGACATTTTTACAAAACTTTCTATTCTCTTCGAAATCGTTTCGAAAACGAAACTCTTGAATTCACTAAGTTTGACATTTTATTTTCTCCAGATCATTATAATAGATACTTTTTGGAATTAATTATTATTGACAGGTACCTGATTGAGAAAGTACTTTCATAAAGTATTTTCCAGAATATTATCTTAAATTTGTAAAAGATTTAGTTGTGTTTTTCCAAATAAATCTTTATTCAAACTTAATGTAAGCAGGATAAAAATGAATAGCCGGTGACTATATAGGCTAAGATCAAACAAAAATTATTTGTGAGCTGTATATTTATTTATTTATTTATTTATTTATTTATTTATTTTAAAATCTTATCATTTAATTCAATATTTATTCGAGCTAATACACCAACATTTAGATTCAATTAGAAAATTAAATATTTTGGATTTGCTCAAATTATGTTTTATCTTTTTACGTTTATTTGAGTGAAAATATTAATTTGATGAATATAAGTAATTATTTACTTGAATAATTTTGTAAGTTATCTTTTTTAATACAAAAATCAATTTTAGAACCTGCTGATCCTCTATTTTTAAACGAATGTTTGACTGAAACTCTATCTATAATTTTAAAATAACATACATAATAATCTTGATTTCGATTAATAAAACGAACTTAACCTAATATTTGATTCGGATAATAGATTTAAAAATAAATCCAAGCCTGGATAGTTGATTAAAGCTCTATTCGAGTTTCGAATTCGATTTGTATTCATTTCGGATCCTCACAGGCTTAGTGATGGTTCGAGTTTACTATAATATTCACCTGTCTTAAAATAGTTTAAAATTATGTTAATTATGTAGGTCTCTAAGAAGGCATTGAGAATGTCCGGTCCACTATAACCTTCAAATACCACCCTAGGGCGTGCTGACTAAAAATCAACGTATACAACAGGAATTTAAAAGGATATAATCTTGTAGACTGATTCTGTCATGCTTTGTCAGGAAGTCAATTTTTAAAAGTCTATTTTTATGCTGTCTTGTTTATTAATACTTTGAAGGAGTGGAGGTTACTGTTGGATTTAATGTAACTAATGTCCTTGAATGAAAAACTTAAAAACCTTGGTTCATGTTTTAGTTTAGAAAGTTGTATCTGCTTGCATGAGCAACTAGTTTGTATACCTGAGGCATCAAGTCAAGTTCATTTAATTCGTTAAAGGCGTATTTATCTTTAACATATTACTTATCCCAATCATGTTTTGTTTTAGTTGAGCTCAAAATAAATAATAACATTCCTTCTCATAAACCAATCGTTAAGTACGAGCGCAAAGAGAAAATATTAGGCACAATTTACTTCAATTATAAATAATATCATGTAAATGTTTCCGTAATAGGGAGGGCATGTTAAAGTCTTTAAGATAAGAGCTTCAAATTTGGGGGCAAAATATAAAAACTTGAATATGTTTAATATAATTAAAGTGCTAACATATATTTTCGTTTTATCTTGGACACTTGATCAATCTAACTAAGAAGTGCCGGGGAAGTTATGATTATATTGGGCACCGAATGAATTGCGTCTTCTCTTATAAAACCTCACAATTTAGTGTCAAACATGAATTCTTAGTCCCTGATTGGTGTTAGGCACCGCTATCAACCCTGAAACTACTAGGTGTTATTGTCCAAGGTAGATTATGGCATTTCACTGGTACTGTACATAGAATGTTTTCGCAAAAAGAACTGTCGTAGAAATAACTATGTGATTATACAGAGTGGGGCTGAAATAATTAGATGATCTATATGCTAAGGAAAGTGATGGACAAACTGCTGAGGTTTTCCTGACGTCCAGTGGAGCTCACCTAAGTGGCATTATCTTCCAAAAAAAAATAAGTGCGGTAAGTAGTTTGCTTTTATTTAGCTAGTGAATATTTATTTTTCAATTAAAGTGTTAATTTTCAAGTTACTAATCACCTAATTCAGTTCCACCGTATATGTTTCCTCTGAATAGGAACATGGATAACTAAACTAATTGTTTCTATCTGTTATGAAATTAATAATGTTGCACCCGTAGACACAGCTATTACTTTTCACTGAACTATTTAACGTGGAGCTTGCCCACACAGTTGATCACGTGGTATATGATACGTTATAATCTCAGCCCCACTAAGCTGGCGGATGAATAAAAATTTTGGTTTATTAGCTTGAATAAATTTTTAATCGAATATCAAGCCTTAGACATAATTTAAATCGAATAGTATCTTATATACATTTTACTAATTAAATTCTAGACGATAATCAAAGTTTTTTTTAATTAGAATGTATGTATAGTCTATATATAATTTGAATTAAACCTTTTTTTCTATAAAATAAAGCTTCGACAATCCATATAGTCCTTGTTATCTGAGGGTGGTTTAAACTAAACGATTTCTAACTTTTCCACCATGCGATTACGGTTTCGTTACCAATAAATTATCTTCGTTCTCCTTATTCTATGAGTGTATTTAAACTCAGATAGCTAAGACAGGAAGTGAGACATGATGCAATAAGAATCACGTATATCGAGAGCGTGAGAAATTTCCAGCAAGCAAACAATTTCATCGAGAAAATAAATGCAGTTCGATCATCCAACATGCAACCTAATAATGTATGGCACTTTCTCTAACCAATCAAGATTGTCAGGGAACGAGTGCGGTCTGCAAATGAGCATATGTGCACCTCAAGTGGATATATTTTTAAAAATGTAACTTTCTGTTGGAGAAAGGGATTTAAGAACTGCGCTTTGATCGAGTACTAAATCATCCAGTTCCTACAATGCTCCATGCCCGGCAAATACTTGTATTTAGATGGGAAGTGTCCATACAGTTGGCCTCAATTATTTCTTACCGGTTTGTGAAGAAGGGGAAAGTACAGAATTGTTTTTCTTTTTTTTTCAAATCTGTTGTTTTTTTATGTTTATTTTCTTAAAGTGGGGATGGGAGAGAATGTGAGGTAGAGTCTGTAATATTTTTTTTAAATCGCTAGCACAAAAATATTTTTTAATCAAAATAAAAAATAGATATATCAATTCGTTTTTTAATATCAGTAATAGGTTATTGATTAATTTTGCCAGGAATATTTTTCTTCGTCATTTAAAAGGTGTGTGAATGCGTATAACCTAAACAGGTACTAAGACGTGTTGTTAAAAAAGGGGGGGGATGAAGGAAGAGGGGTTTGTGTTCAAACGCTACGAGGCCAAATACAAACTTTCAAAAACTGTTAATGCTATCATTATGTAGGAAAATTAAATTTTATGTTTATACTGAAGCGATATTTTATTTATTTTTGTAAATAAATGAGTGAAGAATGACCCCTGAGTATGGGTTCGATTTCCATATGCAAGTGTCATTTTTTTAAACGTTTTTACAGTTTTTATATCAAAACATTTGCTGGCCAAAATAAATTTTAAAAAAATGGTTCAGTAGAAACATAGAGTTTAATTTTTTTCACATGGTTTTTATCAACAATTGTTGAATATCTGTCATGAGCATAAAAGCATTAGATGAGAAACTTTTTTAAACTAAGAGAAAAAGATATAAAAAATTTCAGGACACCCTTGACAGCTGTTCTGGTCACCATGAGAAGAAAATTAAACTCCATGTTTCTACAGGGGTAATATTTTATTTATTTTGACTAAAAATGTTGTTTCTATAAAATATGCCCAAAAAAACTTAACTTTTCTCACGTTTTCTATATCCCCCCACCTTAATGTGTATGCGTCATAGGCCATTGTTTCCCAAAATGGGGTACGAGAAGGATATCAGAGGGTACGTGATGCACCATTCAGTTTTGTCCTAAATACTTTCAGTTATTCTTTCACACGAATATGGGTACACTATATTTTAAATTCTACATTCCTAACACCTACCCGATTATTGTAAATATGTGGAGATCCCAGACGGAGTTATGACGAATAACGTAGGAACGAATACAAATAAAAGTGTCGACTTTAATTGACAAAACACTCGCTTCGGTGGTCACGTGGTCTAATGCGTTACTCTGCCAGTAGACTAGACTGCCGATGACGGGGTTGAATCTCGGTCGGGTGTACTTAGGGTGGTTTTTCTGAAATTGTTTTCTACTCTCTCTCCACGCGAATGCAGGCACACTTACTATAATATAATCTTCCTAATACTTACAACCATTAGAGTAATTAGTACATAAGCTTATAACCCAAACGGTTAGTAAAACGTGTTGCCGAAATAAAAAGTTTTTGACAAAATATATGACAAAATATATATATGCGTACTTAATTTGATTTTATAAAAAGGAACGAGGGGTAAACGTCTTTTTTGGATATCCAATAAAGTACTATATTGTATACCAAAATTAATTTACAAGTACATTCAATCTTATTTATTTTTGAAGTGAGTAATTACATATTTTTTTCTCCTACGCAATCGACTGCAATTTTATTATTTTCCTTACTACATAATTTGTATGGATGTTATAGCAAGTATTTTGACCAGATCACAAAGAGTGTGAGGTGTCGTATCGACTTTGTAAGGGGCCTCTTCTCCCCCCTCCCCAACCACCCCCTCTCCCTCCTCGTGGTGAAATAAACCCCTCCCCACATATTTGTAAATGTTGTGGTTACGACGTGTTCACGGTTACATTTTACCGCCGCTAGAATAGCTTCGCAATTTAGGATCGAGGTTTTGATTAAATCAAAATTGTTATTTGTGAATTGGGGTGAGCCCTTGTGCAACATTACTTGCGGTACATTAGTACTGGTTGAGCCCGTAATTGTGGGTATTCTGTAGTTTTTAACGAATTGAAAAGTTTTAAATTGCCATAGTAATGGGTTTAATTAAATACAATAAATATAGCTAAATATCATGTTGGCATTTATTTTGTTTAATCTTGAGAATATAAAAATAAGTCAAGAAATATTTTATTGCATCACGCGTCTAAATACATGTTTGAGCTATTTGAAACTTACATCAAGTTAAAGGAACAGAATGAAGGAAAGGTGGATTCTAAATAAACTCCTCTAAATTCAGTTGGAGTGAAAATATTATAAAACCGCAGCGAAAAGAATTAAAACGTGAAAAATATACCGTTTCTAATCTACAGGGCACATAGCTGGGAGTCAAATTGGGTCAGAGTTGAGCATATTAATAGCAATAATCACTCTTTTTATATAAATGATTTAAAAACAAATTGTTGAAATATGTTTAACAAAATTCAAATTTTCAAGAATAAATTATTTGTTAACTACCCTCCATATTATGTATTTATAAAAATAAAAACGTATTCTTATTTATCATGAAAACCAATTTACGTATTTCCATTTTGAATTCAATCTTAAAAGTGTATTTCCAAAACATTCGAATTTTCAATAATTTGTTGTAATTAAATTACCCTTAAATTAATTTTATTTTTAAATAAATAAACATACATGATTTTTGATACATAAAATAATCTCCCAATACCAATTTTGAACCCAATCCCTTAAGCGATTTTTTTTAAATTTCAAATTAAAAAAAAACGTAATCAGTACACTAATCATAACCATTCCCCCCTTCCAAAAACAGTATACAACTTAATTTGTCATGCTCATGTTACACCCCCAGATATAAATTTTAAGCAGCCAAATTCAAAATAATTCGAATTTTCTAAAATCCCTCCCCAGTAAATGACCCTTTATCGAATTTTTACCTAAAACCAAGTATACAGGGTTATTTTTCATGTCAAACACTACCAAAAAACCCATTTGAATTGTTATAGCCATTTCTAAAATGTTTCAAATTTAAAAAAAAAACAGTCATTAGTAAACTACCCTTCAAAGAATTTTTGCCCAAAAACATATTATTTAGTGCTATTTGTCATGTCCAATAAATCTTAGCTATGCATTTTAAACAAAATATTTAGAGATATTTTTTGAAAATTTGAAATAAAAAAAACTCATCGGTAAATTACCCTGAATTGAAGGGCCAGGGTAAAAAAAAATTAGGATGGCTCTATTAAACATAAATATTAAGTTTGAACAAAATCCATCAAAGCGTTTTTGATCCATGGCCAGGAACAGACTGAAAGACAAACCGACATGGGGACCGACAAAATTGTAAAACCGACATTTTTGGGTTCGTTTTCATATAAAACGTAAAATTTTTCATAATCTCTAGATAGAATTTTTCTTTCTCTTGATATGAGAAAGTAAAAATATTTGTTCATAGTTCGGAAACTATTGGTTTTATAATAATAAATTTCAAAGAAAAGTTTTTTTTATTTATTAAAGCCCAAAAACTTTGCAATGATGTTTGAGGTATCCCCATGTGTAAAGTATCCTTTAATTAATTTTCTAGGATAAATAAGAAGCGCCATTTTATTTGTAATGTTAAACTGTATCTATATACGAGTTTTAATCAAAATCGTTAGAGCCAATTTTGATAAAATCAATTTTTTTCCCTTTTCTACCCCAAATAAACTACCATTAATTTTAGGTTTTGATAGATAATTCCAAAAATTCCTCAGGAGAACATTGTGAAAACCCCAGATAGCAAGTTTTAGTCTGATCGGTAAAATTGTTTCGGATATAGCTACAATTATAGACATAGAGAGAAGGAATTGCAAAAAAAAAAAAAAAAACCGTTTTAGAGGATCATGAAACCCATCAAAATATTTAAACTTTTTATTATAATAATTTCTTTTTTTCTTAGCTGGACGCTAGAAAGTAAAAAATGATGTCATACACACACTTTAAAAAGGCGTGTTTTCTAGTTTATATTTTAAGAGAGACAGAGAGAGAGAGGGATTGAAAGAAGGAAATAGGGAACTAGATAGAGAAAGAGAGAGTAACAGAAGATACGTTGTGTTCGTGAATAAAGTATTCCCTCAGCGTACATCAGACAAATGACTAGGTCAACGAATTCCAACAGCCTCGTTCGGACTTGGTTCACAATTCGAATCGTGATACAGTCTCCAGTTCCGGTAGAGGATTGGCCCGGGAGAGAAAGATTTATTTTTAAGCCTTACGAAGGGTGGAATAACGTGTAAGGGACCATATTCTTTCCAAGACCCCTTAAAAGCCCTACTTTCGTATTTATAAAAGTAAACTATATATATTATTGTATATATACCAGTAAACCCTTGCAAAACTTTCGCACATTCAACCTCCCCCTCCCCCGAAATAAAAAAAAAATTAGTGTTTTGTTGGGTTGTTGAAATTAAATACTCAGCAAAGTGTATACACAAAATAGCAAAGAGAGTTTAACTTCTGTAATTGATACAAAAATATTGTTAGATTTTTCTTTTAACTTAAATTTTAAACAGTTTTGGAAAAACAACCCTCAGTACACCCGACCAAAACTCGAACCTCGTTCTCTCAGTCATCAACAGTCTAGTAAACTACGAGAGTAGCGTGTTTGACCAAGCTATATTTATATTCAAATGTTAAACCTTTCAAAATATAATGTAAAAAGAACTCAATTGCATCAATGTTACATTATTAGCGTGTTTCTTTTATACGTAAGATTTTAGCTTGGTCGGAAATGGCTAAAATACATTCAATTAAATATTGTATCAAGTCTAGCTCAGATCTGTCATTTTAGGGGAGTATTTATCGTGAATGGAGTATTGTTTGTGCTGAACTGACTTTATTAAGATTGTAACAAGTGTGTTGATTTAGTCGCGTATTTTAGAAAGTGAGAAGTAAATACTGGGTTATAAATAACCTGTTATTAGCTTTAAATTGCGACATAGTGACCTGCGGTGTAACCATTTTAAGACATGCTTAGACTCAAACCCAGTTCCTCTGACCATAAACTATAAGATAATGTGTGGGTGGAGTCTAAAGAAAAAGTAGAACATTAAACGACGGTTCGTGTATTGTACAAAGTGTGGCAACTTCTTAAACTAGTTTGGCCGCTTAGTAAAACCATTATTTATTTATTTATTTGGGATAAATGTCTACGTTTGCACTTGCTAATAAAAAGAGAGAGTTTTTCTAGAGAAAATATAAAATAAATGGTATTATGCACCCTTACACATTTTCTCTATTATTTATATACAAACGGAAATATTTACTTAAAAGTCGTAAGATTTGTGAAATAAAATACAATCGAACCTGGATAATTTGAAGCTGAATGGACCACTAGAAAAATTCAAACCATCCAAAAAATTCGAAATAAGTAAGTTTTTATTTTGACTAGGAAAATAAATTCAAACATCAATTCAGTGAATTAAATACAGTAGTGTATACGTATAATTTTATTCTTAGATTTTCCATAGCAATATGTTCAATACGTATGTAACACTATGTATTTACAGTTTAAAAAAAGTTTTTTTCATTGCTCTTTGGAGTTAATACTCTGAGTTGGAGTAAACTCTTCTAGTTTATTGAGAGCCTGGAAAAAAGATGGGCTTACATCATGTTGTCCCTCAACATACTGTTCCAACTCTTTGATGTGGTCCATGGCCTGTGCATATGTTGGGATTGGCTTCTCTGAAAGTTCTGTCTGTTTCCCTTCTTCATCTGAAGAAACATTGTCATTTATATTGTTCATTATATATTCCTGAATGCAGTGAACGCAACTGTAAATATATTCCGGAATAGATAAACTGTATAATATATAATATATTTTCAACGATTAGATTTAATCCATAGCTTTTGAAAGATTTTAATTATGGTGTAGATTTTTACTTTCTCTCTATCTTACAGGTAGAGAAAGTATTGTGATCGTCAAAAAAATCGAACTCGAGATTTTGATGAATTTTGACGTTTCATGACTTCCTGAATCTGAAAAAGTTGTTTTTGAATTTCCGTCTGTCTGTCTGTCTGTCTGTCTGTCTGTACCTCCAACTAGAGCCTAAACTATTTTACCGATTGAGCTGAAACTTGATATCTAGGGTTTTCATAGGGTTGCCCCGAGGGGTTTTTGGAATTGGATATCTACCCCTAAAATTAAGGGTAGTTTACTGAAGGGCAAAAAGAGAAAAAGTCGATTTTCTCAAAATCGGCTCTAACGATTTTGATTAAATTTCATTTATGAACATTAATTAATATTCCAAACAAAATGGCTACTCTCAATATTTCGGCAAAATCGTTTTAAGGGCTCCGGTCTGATGCGTAAATTAACATTTTTTATAATAGCTCCGAAACTATTTGAGATATGAAATTACTTAGCATTACAAATATGTATATATATTTATAATACAAATATTTTATTCGAAACATATTTTTATAAAATCAATAACTTTCAATATATACGCAATTATATATATATATTTTTAACTTTTTGGGCATTAAAGCTTAAGTATTGCGACCGTAAGAAAAACTAACCTGAAATGTTGATGGATGTCAACGTCTCATGACCCCCCGAACCCTTAAAAATAGTCTTTGCAATGTCGTCTGTCTGTGTGTCTATTAAAACTTAAAATTAAGGGTAGTTTACTGAAGGGCAAAAATAGAAAAAGTCGATTTTCTCAAAATCGGCTCTAACGATTTTGATTAAATTTCATTTATGAACATAAATAAATATTCCAAACAAAATGGCTACTCTCAATATTTCGGCAAAATCGCTTTAAGGGCTCCGGTCTGATGCGTAAATTAACATTTTTTATAATAGCTCCGAAACTATTTGAGATATGAAATTACTTAGCATTACAAATATGTATATATATTTATAATACAAATATTTTATTCGAAACATATTTTTATAAAATCAATAACTTTCAATATATACGCAATTATATATATATTTTTAACTTTTTGGGCATTAAAGCTTAAGTATTGCGACCGTAAGAAAAACTAACCTGAAATGTTGATGGATGTCGACGTCTCATGACCCCCCGAACCCTTAAAAATAGTCTTTGCAATGCCGTCTGTCTGTGTGTCTATTAAAACTTAAAATTAAGGGTAGTTTACTGAATGGCAAAAAGAGAAAAAGTCGATTTTCTCAAAATCGGCTCCAACGATTTTGATTAAATTTCATTTATAAACATTAATAAATATTCCAAACAAAATGGCTACCCTCAATATTTCGGCAAAATGGCTTTAAGGGCTCCGGTCTGATGCGTAAATTAACATTTTTTTAAATAGCTCCGAAACTATTTGAGATATGAAATTACTTAGCATTACAAATATGTATATATATTTATAATACAGATATTTTATCCGAAACATATTTTTATAAAATCAATAACTTTCAATATTTACGCAATTATATGAATTTTTTTACCTTTTTGGACATTAAAGTTTAAGTATTGCGACCGTAAAAAAAAAACTAACCTGAAATGTTGATGGATGTCGACGTCTCATGACCCCCCGAACCCTAAAAAATAGTCTTTGCAATGCCGTCTGTCTGTGTGTCTATAAAAACTTAAAATTAAGGGTAGTTTACTGAAGGACGAAAAGAGAAAAATTTGGTTTTCTCAAAATCTGCTTAAACGATTTTGATTAAAATTCGTATCTAGGCGTTGATTAAGATTATAAATAAACTGGCTATTTTCATTTTCCTATGAAAATGATTCTTAGGGTATATTACAGAAGCGTTAATTTCCGTATCTCCACAACTATTGGAGAAACTAAACAACTTATCATTGCAAAATTGTAGGACTATTAGAAATAAAAAACTTTTATTTGACATATATTTTTATAAAAACAGCAGTTTCTGAGATATTTGCAAATATATTAATACAATTTTGTGAGCTTTAGTTGTAAACATATACTACTTAAGTCTTAACGCAATAATACTTCAATGCCATAGAGTAATTAAATATAAGTAAGTATCTAAAAAAAGTATGTTATTTTTCCTTAAATCTCTTAGGAGAAATGTTTGCATAGCAATGATCTATCTCCATTTTAGACTCAATAGTCAATATTTACATTTTTTATTGGTCAAAATGTATAAATGAATAATTAAATATCAATGCGATGACTTGAAGATCTGCAACACCTTTTAAAATGTTAAAATTTTAACCAGAAATCGAAATTTTAATACGAAGTGTTGACCCTTGTGGAAGACATTAAACTGTTTGAAATGTTCTTAGGTGGACAAAGATGCGCCTCTTTTCTCATTGATTCTATATCATTGTATATTATTTTATGCGTGTTCTTATGTGGAGTGGTGATGATACAATGTACATTATTCCGTTCAGAAATCTTACGAGTTTATAGAAAGAGAGAGAAAGTCTGTGCGGTGTGCCGTACCATTTATTTCTTTCAGGCTACGCTGGAGATACACTATAATTTCCCCGGTTGAACAATTTGTTATTCAACCTTCTATTTAATGTTAATTTACTTAAAACTTGGAGGGGTTTTGTCTTTACAGTAATTTAACAGCGAAACATCATATTAAATGTTTCATTCTGAGATTTTTTTATTTATTAAACGGTATAATTATACATGGAGTTTTTATACAAAAAAAAAATTAAGTCTCGCAAAGTTTAATTTCCTTTGTTCTTAACTATTCCTAAGGGTTAATTCACCATATGACTGGTAGTAACTGACAGCTAACAAAAAATATAAAAACTGTTAAAAAAATATAATCTAAACAACTGTTCACAGAATTACTAGTAAGACTGTAGTAACGATAATAACACGGAGGAAGGGAGTTCTACTGTTCACAGAACTACTAGTAGGACTGTAGTAACTATAATAACATGGAGGGAGGTCTACTGTTCACAGAACTACTAGTAAGACTGTAGTAACGATAATAACACGGAGGGAGGTCTACTGTTCACAGAACTACTAGTAGGACTGTAGTAACTATAATAACATGGAGGGAGGTCTACTGTTCACAGAACTACTAGTAAGACTGTAGTAACGATAATAACATGGAGGGAGGTCTACTGTTCACAGAACTACAAGTAAGACTGTAGTAACGATAATAACATGGAGGGAGGTCTACTGTTCACAGAACTACTAGTAAGACTGTAGTAACGATAATAACATGGAGGGAGGTCTACTGTTCACAGAACTACTAGTAAGACTGTAGTAACGATAATAACATGGAGGGAGCGAGGTCTACTGTTCACAGAACTACTAGTAAGACTGTAGTAACGATAATACCATGTGGGGGTTGTGGTAAAATGTTCACAGAATTTCTAAATATTATTTGATTGGTAGTTTCACATTTCACAATAGAAGTAGGTAGAAAGTGTTTAGTTGGCAAATCAAAACTACATTGATGTTGTTCAACCTCTTTATTTGATTGTTTCTATTTACTTAAATTAACTTTCAAACAAGGTACTTTTCTCTTTTAAATTTAGCTAGATATTCAGAGTCTGACAAGGCGTTATAACCATACGATTACAAAAATGTATATATGGAAGTTCTTACATTACAAAAATAAGTACGGAAACCTAGATTTGTACATCTCAAACGATTTTTTTTTAAGCTTTTACATCCATTGCGAGCCTGACGCTTTATAACACACTATCACCGTTTCATGTAACTAAAAAAATATCAACAGATAAGGTGTAAGCTTCTCATAGGATTACCTACATAAGTTAAACTTAGTTTGTCCTTTTAACTAAATTGCGAGCCTGTCAGCTCATACCACGTGATCACTGGTGCGGGAAGCTACCAGACTAAGGAATACGAAAATTTGAAAGTACCACAAATATACTTATAAAAACATGTGGATATGAACTTTAGTAATTTTTTAAAACTTTTATTTGTAAACCTGACGTTTTAGGCTCCCTATTGAATGGTGCGGGTGGTTATAAAATCAATCAACATATAACGCTGAACTTGGGTACCCACTCTATAAAAAAAAACTGGTGTATTTTATATCTTACTACATCACAAATACTTAACCACGAGCCTAATGCCTTGAACCGCGTGGTAACCAAATTAAGCTATCATTAAAGTATCACCCGCTTCAGTGGTTGTGTGGTTTAAGGCGTCACTCTAACACTAGTCTAGACTGCCGATGACGTGGTGATCGGGATTCGAATCCCAGTAGGATGTTTTGAGGTTTAAATGGTTTCCTCCACGCAAATTCAGATAAACTTCCTTCAAATTAAATCTTCCTCATCCCTAAAACTAGTAACATAATTAGCGTGTAAGCGTATAAACCCGAACATATATTAAGACGCAGCGTTAAAAAAAAAAATGTTATCCAATAGTTGCTCACTCTCAGTATGTGCTGTAAATTATAGCGGTGATCCGTTATCGATCGAGATCTATCACCAAGGAATTTCGCAAAGCTGCTGGTTTTTTGCCAGTGTAACGCCTGACACTTACAGATAAAATGGATGTATAATAATAATAATAATAATAATAATAATAATAATATTTAGCACCGCGTCTTACTACCCGTTCGGGTTATACGCTTAAGTACTAATTACGCTAATGGAATTGGAATTGAAGTGTTTAATTTAGAGGAAGTGAACCCGCATTTGCGTGGAGGGAGAGTGGAAAACCATCTAAGAAAAAAATTCACCCGACTGAGATTCGGACCTCGATCTCCCGTCCTCGGTTGTCGAGCTCAACACGACTAGCGCGTTAGCCAACTACGCCACCGAGGCGGGTAAAATGGATGTACATCAGACCTCTGATCACCTCTTGGCAGAGAGAGACTTGTCTTTCAAAAAGCGTGATCTCCAGCTATGACCGCAACAAAACTCCGAACCGATCCTATTGCCCTATTTTCCACGGATTCCTTAGACAGTTGCGCAACGCACCCGCACGCGGTAGACTCCACTCCGCCCTCCTACCTCTCCGTCCCCCCCTCCCCTGACCCTTACAACACAGGTGATAGTGACACTAGAACCACGCAATGGAATGACTTCCAGATAACGCGTGGAGCAAGAGTGACCTAATTCCAAGATTCATAATATTTAGTTTACTTCTTTTATTTTTTACACCCATTAATGAGTCAGTTTTTTATTCAAGCCATATATTTTCCAGTACCTGCTTCGTTAGGCCTGTCGTAGCTTCATATGTCCTTATAGTCTATCTTAAGACTAGGACAGGCACAACATCCAGTTCCTCTGACCATTAATTCATCACTGTGAGAGGGTAAACCCACATTTAACCAATGATAAAGTTTTCGGACATGCCAGGAATCGAACCTGGGTCACTTAACTCAGTAGACAGACACGCTACCAACTGAGCTAAGGTGTTGGATTGTGTATTGTATTAATTCATTTATATAAAAACTCGTCTCACTAACCATTCGGGTCATAAGCATTTGAATTAATTATGGCCCACTTCAGTGGCCGTATGGTCTAATACGTTATTCCCGCAGTAGACTAGACTGCCAATGACGGGGAGATCGAGATTCGAATCTCGCTCGTGTGTATTGAGAACGGTCTTTCCAAAATAGTTTTTCCCCTCTCCCTCCAGGCAAATGTGGTTATACTTCCTATAAATATAACCTACCTCATCCATAAAACCATTGCTAATTAGTAAATATGCTTATAACCCGAACGGATAGTAAGACGCAGTGCTAAAAAAAATGTATTTAATATCTGTAAAAGGTTGTCCTGTAGTTAATGACAACTTTTTGTCTTCATTTAAAAAGTTTCTCATCTAATACCGCTATGCTCATGACAAATATTCAACAACTGTTGATATCACCGTGTGGATAAAATTAAATTATATGTTTCTACTGAAGAAATAATTTTATTAATTTTGACAAAAAAAAAAGTGTTGTTATAAAAACTGCACTGGCCTTTTCTTGTGTCCTCTTTCATCCCGTCTTAACCTAAAATCATGTAGTAGGAAACTAGGTCTACTCTTCTTGTGACTACTAGCTGTAATATATATTTTAGTTATCTTTCTTCTGCTCTACATTCATTCGATGCAAGCGCCTTCATTTGGATAATGAAGTGACTCGACTGCCAAACTGACCATGTGTGTGTATGTGTAAATATTGGGTGGGGCTGATCTGATTGGTTAACCTCGTTTCACTTTCTGGAAGTGCCAGATTCGATTCTTAGGTAAGGCCATCTACGGAAGATTTTAAAGGTGGAATTTAGGTTAAGCCAGGCTCCGTAAATTTACGAGTTTCATGTTTAAGATAATGTGTCATTTCATTAATGAAACAATAATATGCTTGGACACCTTTCTATTTTATTTTTTGTTACAGGCTGCACAAAATATATTTTTTTACTCTGGTGATGACAGAAATTTGGATTGTTTTTCCCCTCCTTTCCTTTCTGCCCCTTGTGGCTCACGACACGAGTAATATATAGTAGAACTCTGGTGAGAAGAAACTTTTAGGAAAATTAAACCTTTATTTGAAGTGATTTTTTAAATAATTTGACTAGAGTAGGTTATAAGATTTATTTAACTCATATCGGTGGTCACAAACTCTAACGCGTCTTTCTTGTGTAAGATAAGATTAATCGCATAGAGGGGAGATCCAGGTTCAAATACCAATCGGGCATAATGAGGGTGTTTTATCATGAAAAGGCCAATGCAAGTTCATTTCCTCTCAAATTTCACCTTATTTATTCGTGTTCTACTAGCGTAATTAATCCATGCATACAACCCAAACGGTAACTAAGACGAAGTGAAAATAAAAGTATAATTATTATATTGTTATTAGTCCAACACCTTAGCTCAGTTGGTAGTTTGGCTGTCTTCTGAGCTAAGGGTCCCTGGTTCTAACGGCTGAGGGCTGGCTGTTGTGTCTGTTCTAGATTTAAGTTAGTTTATAAGTCGTGTTCGGATATTAAAATTCAGTTCAGAAAGTCCACTTTAAATACCTCAAATAAATGAAAATTATATTGGTAATAATATCTAATGAAAGTGGCTGATGCATATTCACATGACTTGACGTATGAATACGTGGGAATTGTTTCAGGGAATTTTTTTAACTTTCAAAACCTATTTTTGTTCTGTATATTTTTTTTAGCACTTTTACCATCCGTTTGTTTTATGTGTAGTAATTACGCTAATGTGTTAAGGATGAGGAAGGTCTAATTTAGATTAGGTGCACTCACATGTGCGTGGAAGGCCATTGAGGAAAAATCATCCTCAGTCCATCCAACCGAGATGTGAACCCCAATCTCTCCGTTACCAGCAGGCAAGTCTATTGTGAAACTAACGTCTTATACCAGAGTTCAGAAACCTTTTTGAGCTACGATCGACTTAAAATCTTATCAAAGTTCCTGTGATAATCCATCATCTCTCAACTCTACTTTTGATTTATTTATTTTGTTTATACATCTTTATATATTTATTACTTAAAATAAAATATCAAATACTTATACCCCCACAGTTTTAGAAAAGTAATATAAAATAAATAAAATGTATATTTTCATGTGGTTTATTTTGTTAGCACCGCATATTAATACCCGTTTGGTACTACACGCTTAGGTACTAATTACACTACGGGCTAAAGGGATTAGGAAGGTTGTATTTAAAGGAAGTGTACCCACGTTTGCGTGGAGGGAGATTTGTAAACCATTCTGGAAAAACCACCTTCGGTATACCCAACCAAGATTCGAACCGCAATCTCCCCGTCATAGAAAGTCTATTACACCGTGAGGATAGCACTTTAGACCATACGGCAACCGAAGTGGGTTATTTTTATGCTAAGCTATTTAATTTTTCTTATAAAATTAACGATTATGACCACTCAAGATTATTTTGGTCACACTCATATGTTATTTGAAAGTACTTGATCCATTTGCGAGTTGAGAATACTAAAAAAGATTGACTTTTAATGACGATTTAGGTTTCATTCGTGATCGAATGTAAACTACCTCAAGATATATCGGTCGATCGCGATCATCCAGCTGTCTTCCCCCCGCCTTTGGAGCATTGGACCACTGAATCCGGTCTCTCCCGTCTGAAACTGAGCGTAGTTCTACCTTGCTCTCGCAATTTGGTTCCACAATAACTCTCATTGAGACGTCAATCACCCGCCCAACCTCACGGATACTCGTGACTGTAGGGAAAAAATGTAGGCTGCTTGCTCTGTAGCGGACACACTAAATAGACAACCTTTGTTCAAGGGGGGGAGAAGGAAAAGTTTAGTAATAGGACAACAGATCAATTGATATACTTTCAAACGCTCCGAAAATGTTCTTTAAACACTTAAAGTTTTTAGTAGGAACGTTATCTTAAGGTGGGGTTATAGGAAACGCAAGTTTAGGGCAATGTTTTTACAGTTTTGATGGCAAAAAAAAGTGGCCAAAATAAATTAAACTTTTCTCCAGTAGAAACATAGAGTTTAATTTTCTACACATGTTGATTTTTAATTTAATTTAATTTTAGCACCGCGTCTTACTACCCGTTTGGTTTATACGCTTAAGTACTAATTACACTAATGGATTAGGAATTGGGAAGGTTGAACTTAAAGGAAGTGAACCCGCATTTGCGTGGAGGGAGAGTGGAAAGCCATTTAGGAAAAACCACCCCCAGTTCACCCGACCGAGATTCGAACCTCGATCTCTCCGTCCTCGGTGGTCTGGCTCAACACGACTGGCGCGTTAGCCAACTACGCCACCGAGGCTGGTTACACGTAGATACTAAACGTTCTTTAATATCTGTGAAGTGTGTCCTGAAATTTAATGAAAATTTTTTATCTGCGTTTAAAAAGTTTTCTAATCAAATGCTGCTATGCTCATGACAGATATTCAACAACTATTGATATCACTATGTGTTTCTACTGGAGCAATATTTTATTTATTTCAACCGAAAAAAAGATAAAAAGATAAAAAAAAACTTCAAAATCTCTGCCCTTAACTTGCGTTCCCTACATCCCCACTTTAATAAGAGACCGTCCCACCCCACAGGTGGCACGTGGCTTAGGTAGATAATACAGCTAGACATTGCATTATGTCGCTTTTTATTTGGGGCCTACTTTAAAAAAAATTGAATTGATACCAATGAAATCCTTTAAACATATTTAAAAAATACTACAAATTTGAACAAAAATTATATAAAATGAAGATAATATTTCACCCATCCATATTTCCCTGTTGTCAAATGATGAATACATAAAGCCGCACTTCAATGCGACTTATTGTTTGAGGGTGATCCTGTATCTAATATCTCGATTAATCGGCCGTAAAATGGACTTGTTAAATTAATATCATGACCAATTAACCGGGTAGCTAGTTAAAGGATTACTCTCAAAACATAAAACGTATCAAATTGTGGTTTTTCTGAATTCTTGATTTTAAAAGAAAGAAATTGTTATCAATTTTATTTTATTTTTAAATAATTCTTTTTTTCAGTTCTATTGTATTTGGTTGACTTATGGTGATCTTGAGGTAAAGTGCTCGCCTTGGAATTCAATGTTCATGGGTTCAAACCCGGATGAGGTCAAAGAATTTTTACTGAGCGATAAAAATACGTAGCAAAACTTCCCTCGTCGGGGAAGTTAAGCCGTCGGTCCCATGTCGATTGTGGCGTGTAAAATAAATCCCTGGAAAGGCTATGTGACAATACCTTTCCGGCAAAATTTGTAGGCGCTTTCTGACTCGCTATTAGAAATCCATGTGTTTGGAGGGTTAATATCCCACACAACTTTAAATTAACCTATCAGAGAAACTGCAACAAGAAACAGCCAAAGTAATGAAGCTTTGTTGCAGCACTGTATTATTATTATTATTATTATTATTATTATTATTAGCACCGCGTCTTACTACCCGTCCGGGTTGTACGCACTTACGCTAATGTGCAATGGTAGGGTGATTGTGAGATGAAATGGAGGACCTACAGTTTAACGTGGAATCCGAACCACGGTGGAGGCCTGGCATTCCTCACATTCACAAATTGTGATTAATACACTGCAGCACTGTAATTCAAATCGAAATCTAAAGGAAATAATAATAATAATGATAATATATATTGTATTTTATTAACTTTGCTATAACAGTTTCACTGGCTTCAATTTGCTTTTATAAAAAGTATAATACAGAAAACTACACCATGATGTGACATTTAGTTTGAGCTGTATTATTGCCTAGGTTCAAGTCAGGTGATATTAGTGTGGTGAGACGGACTTTTAAAATTCCTCATCGAGTATAGGTTCAAACCGCTTCGGTGGCCGAATGGTTTGAGGCGTCATTCCTGTGTTGGACTGTACTGCATATGAAGGGGAGATCGGGTTTCGAATTCTAGTAGGGTCTACTTAGAGTGGTTTTTCATGAATGGTTTCCCACTCTCCTTCCATGAAAATTCGGGTATATTACCTTTAAAATACTTCCTCCCTCGTCCCTACCCCACTAAAGTAATTACCATATATTCATATAACAAGAACAGGTAGTAGGAAGCGTTGATAAAAAAAATAATGTTTCTGTAGATATATTTAATTTAATTTTATAAGTTATTAATTTGATTTGTTTTAATACGTCATAATTATTGTGGCATTTTACCAGACATTATTAAATTAAGAGAAAAGGTTGGAGTCAAATTACACAATCCCAACGACAGATTTAAAAAAAAAACATTTGGGATCTATATAAATATAAACTTTAACTTAATGTATCTGCTGGATCAATATTGGTATTTGATTGATCTATTGTGCCATAAAAGTTGTTTTTCATAAAAACATTTAAAAAAATATAGAACCTATCAATTACATTATAATCCAAAAGACAAAAAAAAAAGTTCACCCTCTTTTCAAATCACTGCTGATAAATTTCCTTACAATCCCTTCTCCCTGTTCTGTTTGTTAACACGAGATTGCTTCAAGTTTATAAAAGTAAGTGCTGGCACTAGACCATGTAACCAAATCAAATTAGAACATGACCTAAAAAACAAACTATGGCTCCACTATAATTTCTCCACGAATAACATCATATTTTTTTTAGATAGGAGACAAAATCGTGGAGAGAAAAAGACGAAAGAGGGAGCCTTGAAAATACTTAATTATTCGTGAAGCGAAGAGAGTCTCTCAAAACAATGTCTCTGGGAGTAATTAAAGAAAGTAATGTCAATGCCATGGCACGTATCTTGTCATGACGGAATTAATTATGTTGACTAGGCGGTGCTATAAGGGTGTGGCAAGGACTCCTCATGCCCAAGAGGTTTTTTTTCAAGGAAATTCTCACGACCTAAAATATCCAAATGAGCTAGACGGTTATTATTTTGTTTATGGAAGCAGCGACGTCGAAATTAAACACAAATCCTTTTATTGTCTTCTTAGATAGCAATATTCTCTTTCGTGATGCAACTTATAATGAGTATTAATGAATATTAGTTTCATATTTAAAGCTACCGTTTGTTGCTTAATGAGTTTTTACATTATGAAATAAACCACTCTTTCTTTATATTTTATTTGTTTTTAGTTTTAACTTCTCTGTATTGACATTCATTAAGTTATCCATCTAACGATTGGTTGAGTGTAGTTCTCCACTTTTGCCTATCTTGGTCCAAACCTTTTATTTACATCTTTGTATCTTCTTCTGCCAACATCACTCGCTATCTTATTCATGTACTCCAATCTTGATCTTCCTCTTGAATTCATACATTCCATGTCTCCTTCGATAATTATCCTCGTCAAACTATCATGTCTCAGTATATGTGCAATCATGTTAAATCTTCTTTGCTGTATTCCTTTCCAAAGTTTCCCTCTCTTCATTTGCTTTTCTTAGCACTCCTCCATTCCCATCCATCATATTTTCAAAAATCTTCTGTAGCACCACGTTCCAAATGCTTCTAATATTGTCTTTTTTAGTTGTGTCAACGATCCATGTTTCACATCCATAAAGGGCAACGCTCCAAGATTTTCAAATGTATGCATGTCGAGGTTAGTAATATCTTTTTGCTGTGAAAAAACCTTATTTTCCAGTAATGTATTTCTTAACGTAAGACGTGATAAAAAATATACATTATTTAATTGTACGTTTAAAACTAATATGTGGTCTTAGTAAGAGTTGGAGCTATACGCATACTTTAGATAAGCTGGTGGAATAGGGATGAGTAAAGTAGAATTTTAGAAGTAATCTAACCGCATTTGCTTGAAGGGAGAGTGGAAAACAATTTAGAAAAAGAAACCACCCTCTTTACACCCAACTGGGATTCGAGCCCCAATTTCCGTGTCACAGAAATTCCAGTCTAGCACGTGAGTGACGCGTTAGACCATGCGACAACCTATACGGGTAAGAGTATTCTTAAAATCAGCTTTTAAATCTACTTTCCAAAATGATTTAGGTTCCATGAATTATACCTTGGTCCTGTTTTGTTTATATGAGCAGGATTAGACGCTGATATACCAGAAAGATAATTTTATAGGAAAATAATAATAATAATAATAATAATAATGACAAACTAAACTCCCTTTTTTGATGTTATGTCATAATATGCGTTCATACAAACCAATTTATGTAACCCTTTCATTTTTACTTTACAAGATTTTAAGACAGTAATAGGACAATTACGGTACTAGATCTTTGTTGAATTAACTATATCTGGTATTTTAATACATTCCTCGCTGTTTTATGAACAGACGCCCACATATGATGTTTGTGAAAGTTGGTAGATAAAATATCGGATAGTTTCTAGAAGCATGTTACCAATGAAGGCATTTATTTATCCTTACACTTTATGAATCAAACTATTATCAGAGACCCACATGACTGTAGAACAAGCACGGCACCTAAGCCAGTTGTCCGTAAACTCGCCATTGTGAAATCAACACCCTCTATTTAAATAATTTGTACATTTTAAGAATATATCGGGAATCGAACACTTGTCCCTTAAAGTGGGGATGTAGGGGACGGTAGAAAAGATAAGTGTTTTTGCGATTTTTTTATATAAAAGCATTTTTAATGGCCAAAATAAATAAAATATTGCTCCAGTAACAAGGTTTAGTTTAATTAACAGTTGTTGAATATGTCATGAGCATTGAGGCATTAAATTAGAATTTTTTTAAATTATGAGAAAAGGTTGTCATTAAATTCCAGGTCACCCTTGAGAGATATCCTACAGCTGTTAAGGCCCTCATGTGAAAAAAATGAAACTAAAAAAAATAATTGCCACAGGGCAATATTTTATTTAGTTTAACCAAAAGATCGTTTTGATAGAAAAACTGCAAAAACACTGGCCTTATCTCGCGTCCCCTTTCACCTCACCTTAACCCGATAGTCATAAACGGTACTGATAGATCCTAATTGTCACACTATTCAAAAAATGCAAACTGCAGCCCAAACCAATTTGACACTTTAGATGTCAGAAACTATTAGAATGTGTTGTTAAAAATACTATTTCTTACAATCATACACATGAAATCTATGATTGATTAGATTTGGGTGTACACAGCGATTGTATGGCTGTGATCCAAAATCACGTAACTTTGGTAAACAATGTAGTAACCGTGAAGGGCGTTACCAAGAAACGTGAGACCTTCGACCTTCGATCAGCTGCTGGTGGCTGCCTGGTTATGTGACTAATCACCAGCCTGCTTCTCTTACACTGCTTCTGCTGTATCTGGGCTACTGAAGAGAGAGGTGTGGTCATGTGACTAATCACCAGCCTGCTTCTCTTACACTGCTTCTGCTGTATCTAGGCTACTGAAGAAAGAGGTATGGTCATGTGACTAATCACCAGCCTGCTTCTCTTACACTGCTTCTGCTGTATCTAGGCTACTGAAGAGAGAGGTATGGTCATGTGACTAATCACTAGCCTGCTTCTCTTACACTGCTTCTGCTGTATCTAGGCTACTGAAGAGAGAGGTATGGTCATGTGACTAATCACCAGCCTGCTTCTCTTACACTGCTTCTGCTGTATCTAGGCTACTGAAGAGAGAGGTATGGTCATGTGACTAATCACCAGCCTGCTTCTCTTACACTGCTTCTGCTGTATCTAGGCTACTGAAGAGAGAGGTATGGTCATGTGACTAATCACCAGCCTGCTTCTCTTACACTGCTTCTGCTGTATCTAGGCTACTGAAGAGAGAGGTGGGGTAACAGTGGGATTGATTTCCCCCACAACACATTTCCGCAATTTTGTTGTCTTTAGCGCGTCTTATTCACCCTTCCAGATAAATCACAACCTATTTGCACAAAATGGAATGACAAGATAGAATTCAAAGTTATTGTACACATATTTTTATGACGAGATAATGGAACACCCTTTAGAAATAAAGTCTCATTAAACCCGACCAATATTCTATCCCCGACTTCCACGTCACTAGTAAAACAGGCTAGACGAGACTAGTGCATTCTGTCCTTGTTTGCACCGGTAAGAATATGTATGACATTATAATTATTGATAATTTTTAAGCTGTGATGGAAGGACCAATGTATTTTCAATTTTTATAACAAAATACTTATTAGGTAAAATTAATCAAAAGTTATCTCAGCAGATACAAAAAGTTTATTATTTTCTACTCAGAGTAATATACATAGCTCTCTAATATTCGACATGAGCTTAATTTTTCACCCGCTTCGGTGGCTGCATGGGCTAACGCGCCACTCTCGGAGTAGACTAGACTGCCAATGACGGAGAGATCGAGGTTCGAATCTGTGAGGGTGGTTTTCCAAAATTGTTCTACACTCTCCACACAAATACGGGTACACTTCCTCTAAATATAATCTTCCTAAAACTGTAAACGTAATTAGTATATTATATATAAATACTTAAAATTAGTTTAAATACGGTTTTAGGAAGATTATATTAAGAGTAATTAGTATATATATATACTAATTACGTTTACGGTTTTAGGAAAATTATATTTAGAGGAAGTGTACCCGTATTTGTGTGGAGAGAGAGTGTAGAACAATTGTATACAATATATATATATATATATATATTTTATATACAATATATATGTATATATATAAAACAAGAACGAGTAGTAAGACGCGGTGCTAATAAAAAAACAGTAATTTTTCAAATTTATACTACACCCATCTAAAGAAGCAATATTTTATTTAATTTGGTCAGAACAATATATATCATAAAGCTTTTTAAAAAATTGATCATACCATGCGTTTTTTTTCCACCTCACCTTAAACTTAAACATATTTTGAAAGAGGAAAGGAATTTGTTTATATTTAATTTAATTAATATTCTTCAAGCTCAAATGTCTTGGAGTAGAGTGCTCGCTTCGAGAGCCGGTATTCATGGGTTCATACCCAGCTGAGGTCGACGGATTTTTACTGAGCGATAAAAATCCATAGCACAATTTCCTTTGGAGGGGAAGTAGAGCCGTCGGTCCCATGTTGATTGTGTCATGTAAAAGAGCTCTGGAATATATGTGAAAGTACCTATCTGGCCAAAATGTTTAGGCTATTTTTCGCTCCCTTGTAGAAATTCTAGGTTTGGGGAGCTGATAATCCACTTCACATGAAATTATCCTAATCCAGAAACTTCAACATCGAATTGTCGGAGTAACTTTGTTGCGGCCTTATGCTCCATATCTGGGGTTAAAGGAATTAATAATAATGATAATAATAAATACTATTCTTGTCTTAACTAGTGACAAGAGCATTGATCATAGCAGGCTCAACCCAGCTCCCGGCTCGCATCTGCGTTGTGTGTGCGGGAGGTATGATAAAGGGAAAATAAAAGACCTACGATATGCCAGAAATTTGTGCAGTGCATTCGTATTTGAATGATTACCGACATCTTAACGCGGTGACGTTGGGGGACAAAGCGACAAAGTTTCTTGTTAAAAACTACAGTATTTCCTATAAGACCGACTGAAGATTTGTGACATGTTATCTGTGAAGACATTCTAAAATGGTAAAAAACGGTCTTTTCAATCCAGTTTTATCCAAATATCTTTTAAATATTTAAACCAATGTTCATTATTAGAAGTTTATATTAACTCTTTATCTCCATTAATATTTAATCAAAAGTGATCCACGTGCAATAGTGTTCGTGTAAATTTACCATTTTAGCCGAAATGTATCACAGAGTTGATTAGTATATGATGCACGCTCTTCATGTTAAGTTAAAATGACTTTCCTCTTTGGATGATACATATTTTGGTGCTATATTATTACTGCAATGGTCAGACTAATTTGGACCTGAGTCTGGATGGTGACCTAAAACATATTTTTAAGAAATGATGTGAATTCGTGACTTTATTGATTAGTTGATTTCATCAAGTGAAACTTTTAAATGCCTTATCTCCTCACTATTTATTCAAACTTTGTTTTTTAATTTATATACTATTTCGATAAGTACCCTGGTTTTTTCCCGTAGGTGAGCTATTTGTTGATTTTGTATTACGCGTATATGATTCAATGGCCGCTTTTATTGCAAAAAAAATATCAAACCTTAATTATAAAAGTTTATCTTGACACTAATTTAAGCATCATGTGCTGTACATTATACAACATATTTTCCTACTTTTTTTAGACACAAAAATATTTTCTTTAAAAAAAGTATAAATTTTTTGCTTAGGCAACATAGGTCCCCCCTGCTCTTGACAACTTTAAATTTTATGGTGGGGGCTATATACCATATACCACGTACGATATGATCCCAAGAGAATGAACGTGACGGAAAGTAAGACGAAATACTTATATAGAGGCTGTTGGTTTTTACAGCTCTATGTAAAGGTCAGCGGTATAAACTTTAAGCCCTTACTTCAAATATTTAAAACAAAACACTTCTATGCTAGTTATAACACTTTTTCTTAAAATAGTTATTTTAAATAAAGGTCTTGGTGGAATACCAATAATATATTGTATTATTAAATAATTTGTGGAGTATAATCTATAAATATTTTAAATGTATTATTATTTTTATAAGTTATTTATATATATTATATTTATAAGTTGTTTAAATATATATTTAAATAATTCCCAGTCTATTCATATTTATTTGGAGCTTCTTACCATAAAAATAAACAAATAATTCTATTAGTAGTAGTTATCGATGGAAAATTATCAAAAATAGGCACCGTTCTTTCGCTGGTTACAAACTACATCTTCAAGATATATTATTGAAAACTTCGTTGGGTAGACCTAGAACATAAAATGTATTCAATCCGTCAGATATATGATTAGATAGCACGTCGGGTCGGAGTAAGGAACGAATCGGTCCACTCCCTTATACCTTTAATATCAAGCTATAAAACGTTTGTCTTGCGATTATTAAATCAACAAATCTACGTCGTGGTGTAGAGGGTAGACCCATACCCTTAGAATCATCCCACTGTTGCGTTGATTCTCATTACAGCTCCAAATATTTCGATTTTTCTTCCCTTACCAACAAATTATATTTTAAAAATAATAGTTAAGAAATACATCTTGGAAGAGGTATAAAATTGAGGTGTGTCGATTATTAGTACCATGGCATCGGCCCACAATCGGTCCATACCCACCGAGTCTGTTGACGAAGATATTACACCAACTTGTGCCGGTAGATGGTGTCATGTAGTCAGCCCAATGAATCCTTAGGCCATTAATCTCAGTTTTTATATCGGAGCTGCTAATTCTTTCTTCAAGTGGCTCCTCATTTATCCTCACGAGGCTGAGTTGACCCCGTTACAGAGCCACTGCTTCACAGAAACATTTGGAACCACCGGATAAAGAACCCAGGACCTTCCTATCTGTAGACAGGAGCGCTGACCACTAGACCACAGAAGCGGTCGAAATAGTATGTCCAGGTGCTAATATAGATATAATATAGTTAAGCCGAGCAATAGCTAAAACACTGTCTCACTAAACATTTGTTTGCTTAAATAAATGATAAAGTGTGTGAGAAGATAAAAAAAAGTCTAATTTTCATATGCAAGCCTTTTAGAAAATACAAACTTTTTTTAGGTCAACATTATGTTTTACTGAATTATTAATATTATTTCTTAGGTATTTATAATAATTATGAAAAGTGATAGTTGCTGATTACATGAGTTGACGTATGAATACGTGAAATTATAATTATATGGTAAGTTTTTTACATATCTATTTCTATGAAAATTGGACTGTACATTTTAAAATATGAAACATAATATTGTATGCGATGCAAACAAATTTAAATTTAATACTTTTTCTGCCTTTTTAACAGTCATAACCAAATTACACAAGGGCTTGTGGGGTTTCTGGTATCAGAGGACGTATTCCCATAGAAATGTATCTTTAACTCGTTCCTACTTTTTGTTGAAATGTAACCACACCAGCCAGATGCAACGTGTTACTGTCCAACAACCTACCTCAGTCAATGGCAAGTCCACCTAGCGAACTAAGAGTACCGACTTCTAATCTCGGCATGGTTGAAAAAAAGTATCACTTTTGGAATATGGATCCTTTCATATTCCAGTGATAGATTGACGGAAGAGAAACTTTATGGTTTGCGTGTTATAGAATTACTGGATTATGTAAGTAACGTCTTGATAAAAATTAGTCGATTCAAAAAGTATCATGATAAATCTTAATATATAAAATTCTTCTGTACGTGTGTATGTCACTGAACTCCTCCTAAACGGCTAGACCGATTTTGATGAAATTTTTTGTATGAGTTTAAGTGGGTCCATGGATGGTTTAGATTCACAATTGGACCCGGTAGGTGGCGCTGCAATCGGGTTCTAGGATTTTTTTGAGGGAATTTTATTTTGGGGGGAATTTTTATTTTATTTTTTAGATTTTTTGCATATCAGAACATATAACCTCAAAATTTCACCACCTCCCCAATATTTATAATAATGAATATAATATTAATAATTGACCGTTAAAACCTTCAATTATGTCACCCAAACGAAAAGCCAATGTTCGGGCAGGACAACGTCTGTCGGGTCCGCTACTACTCAATATATTTTTTAACATTTTTAACACCAGGTTTTACTACCTTTTCAGATTATATGGATATGTACTAATTACTCGAATGAGTTAAGGATGAGGAAGATTGAATTTAGAAAAAGTGTACACATATTGGGGTGTCGGGAGAGTAGAAAAACCTTTTTGTAAAACCACCTTCAGTACACCTGACTGGGATTCGAAGCCCGATCTCCCTGTAATCGGCAGTATAGTCTAACACGAGAATGACGTCTTAGACCACGGGCTACTGAAGCAGATTTAAACCTTTTTTTCTATAAAAAAGAAAAGTTGAGGTTAACGGAGTTTTTTTTATAGTATTGTTCCTCGGTTTTATCTGAAATAACACCATCGTATAGTTTTCTGAATCTAGAATCGCGTCTCTACTCGGATTGATACTAAGTACTTCTTCTCTCTCCCGCATCCAACCGTGGGAGCAGCACTATGCAGGTGTTTAGCGTGGAAGAAAAGTAAATACTTACATCCCCAGTTTACTACGAATTGACATATCCGACAGCTCTACAAAGCTACTACGTAGATCTACTTTCACATATCCCTGCATCAAGTCTTGTGATCTGAAACTGTCACTTTAGATAGCTACTATCAATACTTTTAAACATAGTAAAATTTTCTCACTTTTGACTTAAAAAAAGTTTATTTTCTAAAAGGTTCTTCAAATGTCCATTCGTAAGAAAATATACTGCTGTAACGTCCACAGTAAAAAAATACTAATGTATTCAGAAGATGCCATTCTTTACTTTTATTTAAATTGATGTGCTTGGGACAATAACGTGCTAAGACACAACTATAACAGTTATAGTTAATATTTAACTGAGTTCCTATGCATCAACACTTTAGTAACATTACCATCTTCCGGAAAATTAAAAGTCCACTTTCTCAACATCAAAGCAAGCGCGGTTAACTTTATTATTTGTATTAAGTAAATGTTAAATATTTTAAATGGCATGCTAGAGGAAACTTTTCACGAGGTAAAGCACATATATTTTCTAGACCTCTTTCTCTCCTTGTTTTTATAATCGTTAATATAACGGTATTTACCACGTAACACTTGTTTTATTGCGTAGGTACCACAGAGTAAATATGGCAAGATGAAATCATTAAAAAATAATGATGGAAACAAGTAGTAGAATTAGGCAAACACGGCTTGTTTTTAAGAGTATTTAATGGTGGCTAAATATAATCTGCTCCAGTTATTATTTATTTTACCTACCGAATAGATTAAGTTGGAGGTTTGAGAAATATGAGAAAGGGAAAGTGATTTTGCAATTTTGATATCAAAACTTTTTTTGGCCAGAATCAATTAAATATTTCTCCAGTAGAAACATAGAGTTTAATTTTCTTCACGTGGTGATATCAACAGTTGTTGAATTTCTGTCATAAACATAGCGGTAATAGATGAGAAACTTTTTTAAATGAAGAGAAAAAGTTGTCATTAAATCCCAGGACATCCTTGACAAATATACAACAAAAGTCCATAGCTCACTGTACAATTATTTTATCTCTTTCAACCAAAAATTTTTTTCTGTTATAATAAATGCAAAAACATTTACCTTTTCTTCGGTACCTTCCACTCACACCTTAATATACTTTCATAAAATAGAATGAATTTTTTTTAATTATGTTTTTAGGCTATTAGTTGTTTGAATAAAAGTTTCTGTCATATACTCGAAGAGAATTATCCTCAAACTGCGGTATTTATTATGGGAATAGCAATTCTGATTCTTCTAGACCTTTAAAACCACCCTCTACTTGCAACAATGTGATAGTTTATTTATTATGTCGCGTCTTACTACCCATGTGAGTATTTAAATACAATAACAAGAGATGAACCGCTCCATTGGCCGCGTGGTGTAACGCGCCACTCTCACAGTAAACCAGACTGCCAATGACGGGGAGATCGAGGTTCGAATCTCGGTCGGGTGTATTGAGGGTGGTTTTTCTAAATGGTTTTATACGCTCTCCTCACGCAAATGTCAGTACACTTCCTCTAAATATAGCCTTCCTATTCCGTAAAAAAATAGCGTAATTAGTACATAAGTATATAACCCAAATGGGTGGTAAGACGCGGTGCTAAAAAAACAGGGTATTGATGAGTGAGCTAGAATGTTGATAAAATGTACCCACATTTTCGTGGCTAGAGGAAGATTTTGTTGAAGGTAAATTCACCCTCAGTACAACCTTGCGGGATTTGAACCCCGTATTTTTCATCCCCATCAAACCAGACTAGATGTGGCTTGACTTTTAGTCAAACAACCAGCATACGACTTACAAATTGACTTAATTTTAACACCCAGCCCACCGAACTATGTGAATGTGAAATATACATTTTTAACAAAAACTATTATTTTTTCGACAGTGCAGTGAATCAAACCCAAAACCTTTTTTTAGCTCACTAGTCGCTAATATTTCGGGACTTTCTAAGTTTTCATACCTGGGAAGGGGGGGGGGGTGTGGGGGTAGGGGAGGAGATACATTGCTGGGTTAGCAATTTCCTCTCTTGTTAAATTTTACTTTATAATTTACCATCCTAGACATTTATCCCAGAACATTTTGCAATAAAACATTCTAAGAAGATAAATTTAAAAATATCGCAATATATTTAAATGATAAGCCACCAATTATAATTTAAAAAAATTATCACCGCGTCTTACTGCCTGTTCAGGATATACTAATATATGATAATTATTATAAATAGGTAAGGATGCGGAAGGAAGCATTTTAGAGGTAATATACCAACATTTTCATGGAAGGAGAGTGGGAAACCATTTAGGGAAAACCACCCTCAGTAGACCCAACGGGATTCGATCCTCAATCTCCCCATCTTCAGCCGGCTAGTATAACACGAGAGTGACGCCTTAGACCATTCAGCCGCTGAAGTGGGTAGTAATAATATCAATCTCTTCAATAATATATTGGAGAGTATTTTTATAGTTAGAAAAAAAAATTAAAAATAAAATAATAATCAAATGAGTTCACGGTGAAATATGACTAAATCGTAGCAGCAGTTTCTTCAAACTTGTTTGTAATAACTTATTATTATACTATTGATCATTTAGTTTGAAATTAAATTAAAGATCGAATGTTATAAGTAGTAGTATTAAGTGGAGCTAAGAAAAAAATAATACGCTTTCTTATGTATGTTATTATTATATCATGCTCTCAAAGAAATATATAATATAGTTTATAAAATATTTAATTATTAAGTAGTGCAATCTATAAAGCATCAAGTATTTATGTGGCCTACTGCTTTTATATTAAAATAATACTATTACAAGAGTAGTTGTAAAAGAAATAAGCTTATTAAATGATGTGAATGGGTACAAAAGTAGAAGTTTTTGTATTATTTATAGTATTAATTTTTTTAAGCAGATAAAAAATTATGTTGACAAGATTATATACTCACTCTAAAAAGTAGTTATAGTTACATCAATGGACTTGTCACCGTTTGGCGAACACCCAATAAACTATTTATAAATTGTGTTCTATTTTTATCCCCTTTCAAATAAAAGTGATCTTCGAGCTTGATCGGTCAACCAGAACTGTTACCATAGTAACCAGTTTACATGAAAGTATAATAGACAGACGGACATCGTAAAAGGAAGGACAAAAAAACAACCAAACTCATCCCGTTAATGGACTGGTCAAATGCTTGGATCTGTATGGTTTTCATTCATGTTTACTGAACCACGAATTAATGTAGATTTAGCTTGTTTCAACAGTTTTCGTTCAAAGAATATTTGAATAATCTCTTGGTTTTTAACTTGGTTTTAAACACCTATATAATAGAAATAGAAATAACCTATATGGAGCATGTATAAACAGAAGTAGAGGCTCTTTATTTTATTAATGCATGTCTAAGTGAATTTTTAAACCAACTAAATTTTCGCCCTAACCGGTGGGCACGTGGGCTATATATCTGGCTCATTTAGCCTGGTTTGTTGGGAATGCTTTCTCTCTCTCTCTCTCTTTCTCTCTCTCTCTCCTTTCACGCAAATTTGGACATAACTCCTCTATACCTTTTTAATACATACCTCAATAGTATATATATTTATATTACATATATAAAGCCACATGGTTGACTCACTCACTGACACTAATGTTTACCCACTTCCAGATGAGCTAGTAACTTGAAATTTGGTAAACTTATAACTTCTAGCGTATAGCCGACGGGAAAATTACAAAAAGTTAAAAATACATATATTTAACCCCCTAAAAAAATCAAAATGGTAGAGCAACTTTAAAGTTGGTGCGGTATATGCAATACAATACCGGTAACTTTAAATTGTTACGTTCAAAACAACGCTGGAATTATATTAGTTTACATACAACTGGAAAGAACCCTCACTGGGGGTTTGGGGGCGGAGCCCCAACGATCAAAGCGAGTGTATATATATATATATATATATAAATCCCCGTCTTACTATATGTCCAGGCTATAAGCATATATGATAATTACTCTAAGAGGTTAGGTATGAGGAAGCAGTTTAGAGGTAATTTACCTTGATTGGCGTGGAAGGAGAGTGGAAAACCATTAAAGAAAAACCACCCTCAGTAGACCCAACTGGGATTTGAACCCCGATCAACAAGCCAGTGAGTGATTCCTTAGAGACCATTCAGCCACTAAAGATGGTAGTTAGTGTAGTTAAAATGCACACCTTCAGACACCTTAGCTCAGTCGGTAGCGCGTCTACCCACTAAGCTAAAGGTCTCGGAATTCTTTTCCGGCATGGTCGAAAAATATATAAATCGTTTAAATGTGGGTTACCCCGTTCACAACGATGAATTAACGGCCTGGGCGCTGGGTGTTGTGTCTGTTCTAGATTTAAGTTAAGTGTTCTGATATTATAAATCAGGTCATAAATTCACGTTAAATAAGTATCTTTAATAAAATGAAATAAAATAAAATAATATTTTCCTTAGGCTTATATCTCGTATATGGTTAATAAGACGTGACCCACTTCGGTGACCACATGGTCTAAGCCGCTACTCTAGTGTTAGTTTAGACTTTCAACGATGGGGAGATCGGGGTTCGATCCCAGTCGGGTGCACTGAGGGTGTTTTTTCCACTCTCCCTCTACGCAAATGCGGGTGCATTTTATCTAAATAAAGACTTCCTAATTCCTAACTCATTAGTGTAATTAGTACATAGGCGTATAACCTGAGCAGGTAGTAAGACGCGGTGTTAAAAAAAAAGACTTAGTGGGGAAAAAAAACTACTGGTATTTGTTAGTTTATTCAAAAATTAGCTATATTTGTTTACTTTAGGTTGGTAGCAATAGAGTGACACGCTTGATTCCAGTTGTCGCACGCACATAAACGTATTTATGTATCTCAATTCTCAAGCCAGTGTCGCTGTTCACTTGTTGGACCACGACACGCTCTTGACTGCGATTGCAACAGCATCACACACTCACACACGCCCAGTAAATTATTCAGTAGTCGTTATAATGACCTCTCCTATAAATTGCTTGCTCAAATATTTGAGCCCGATCATTAATCTAGTTAAGAGACCCACTTTTTAATATATACTGCTCGTTTAGAACTGCCTTCTGTGCCCCCTATCATTAACAAGATTGGCGAGCACATGCTCTACAATGTCACTACATGTGTGAGTCCTTTATTTTTTTGATTATTTTTTTATAATAAAAAGTATCGAGACAGTTTAGTTAGTAAACACTCACCCAACTGAGGTGTTAAAAGAGTCCATATCACAGCCGATTAATCGAGAAATTAGACACAAAATTACGCTTTAACCGGAAAAAGCTAAGAAGTGCATTTTTTTTGTATTCTTAATTTTATAACAGAGTGATTAAGATCAGTTAAATAGTTTTCTTCTTGTTTTAAAATAATTTTTTAAATTTGGTTTTATCTTTTCAAATATGGCTGAACACTTCAACTTGTCTCAATTCCACCGTTTTCTAAAGTCAAATATAGGAAAATTATCCGCAATTTAACGCCTGGTTTGAACTTTATTATTTATCAAAGTTAGGGGTTATCCGGGGAAATACACGGACATTTAAGAATCTTCAAACTATAAACATAATAGGGCTTTAATTTTTGTTAAAGGCCTATTGCTTTTCACGGCTTAAAGTGCATCTGCTAATATTGCACAGGTTTGTTCAAAAATATATATTAAAAATGGGCAACTTTTATTTAAATAAATGTGAAGATTCGTATGAATCATGTTAAATAATTAGTCTTTCTGAAAGTCGATAAATTGGAAGATTATTCTTGCCGTAATCAACAAATATATGCCACCTATCCCTATCTCTAACAAGCTATATCCAGTCCACCTCATCACACCTTATCCCTATATTGAGCTATTTCTATCCAGTCCACCTCATTACAGCCTGTCCATATCTTGAGCTATTTCTATCCAGTCCACCTCATTACAGCCTATCCATATCTTGAGCTATTTCCATCCAGTCCCCCTCATTACAGCCTATCCATATCTTGAGCTAGCTCCATCCAGTCCATCTCATTACACTGTATCTCTATCAGGTATATTCTAATGTTTTCCACTCATCTACGCTTAGGTATTCCCAATGGTCTCTTCCCATTGAGTTTACCAGTCTACACACTAATCACGGTTCTAGTGGAAATGCTCCTAAATAGTAGACATATATTGATATATTTAAATGGTAGGCAAATTGAAGTATGCCTAACATGTGTCAATATATGGGAAAAAAATTTGAAATGTGATCATCCAAGTAAGCTGTTATTTATGAACATCGATAGATGTTAAAACTCTCAAACAGTAGGTCATCTAAATAGGCTATTATTTATTCGTGTTAATAGACATAAATAATAAACTCAATAAATTCAGTCGGTCATACAATTAGGCTACTATTTCTGAAAGTCTATAGTTGTGAAAACCTTTTAAACAGTCTGTCATACAAATAGGCTATTATTTCTTAATGTGAATAAACTTTAAAAATATATATACCTTAAGTAAGTCATTCAAGTAGGCTATATATTTTCTGAATGTCAATAGACACACAAAATAAATCAGACAATCATTCAAATAGTTCATTATTTATGAATATAATCACGAGATGTTTCAAGAATAATAAATTCCCTTGGTAATGGTTATTTGCGCTGAAATGAGAGTCGTAGTATTTTCTAGATGACTTGCCGATAATCATTTGATGATTACTATGTTCCTCTTTTAATACTTTTTGGTATTTCTTTGTCATGTTGATTACAAGTTTTATATGGTGAGGCTTCGGGATTGAGGCCACTTATAAACACATCACTTGGCTTCAGCCAAACCATTGTGTTCATCAGATGCATTCGGGAACGAGAGTATAAGGAATATTCAAATTGGCAACCCCTGAACTCATCTATTGCTAAACCGATAATAACATTATTTTTATGAATACACAAGTCCCGTAGATTATGATGGGCAGGAGTTGCAGCATGAATGATAGAATCTAGAGCCGTGCTCGTGGTATTTACTGTTAAACTTAATGGGAAAATACTAGTGGGAAGATATAGACACAGGTGGGAGGATAAATTAGTACTGATCTGAAAGAGATAAGGTGTAGTGAGGTGAACTAGAGAGAACTAGCTCAAGATAGGGATAGGGTGTAGTGAGGTGGACTGGACAGAACTAGCTCAATATAGGGATAAGGGGTTTACTTTTGTAAGTGTGACAATGAAATTTAGAATTCTTAATGCCATAGATTAGGTATAATGAGGGTTGTTGACCCTTAAGGTGTTGTGTTCAGTGCACCTGGCTACGAGCCTAGGTGTCCCGGGCTCAACTCCTCGCTGGTACCTTAGGTATTTTTCCTGAAAGGGGAATCACCCCAACGGTAGCCAGGGTTTGATTAATATGGTTTATATTGGATTAAGACGCACACTGGCTTTACAACTTTATAATCACTATCATCACATCATCTCATTGCGGGTAAGATGTGTAGACAACCTCCAGCGTTCTGTACCACCACCGGGGCTAATAGTCTACACATAAGGCGACCGAACCTTGGCGTCATATCACTCCCGGTCATATATATCATACGATAAAAAAAAGTTGTAATAATGCAATGATGGTGATCAAAATGGCGTAAGGCTTTTATGCTCGACTAATATTAGGGGATGTTTGGGGTTTTGGATTAAGACTGTGTGCTACCCTATGATTGTAGTATACTTTACCACATACGGTTCTCCTTTTATTTTTCTCATCAGCATCGTATTGTAATGTCTCTCTCGTCCAAGTCGTTAATAAATCTTATGTTGTATTTTTAAAATTATAAACAATAAGTGTATCGGTTTTTTGTGTCCTTTATTATTGATTCACTGACTATTTTTAATTCTTCGCACATTATTGGTCTTCTGATGGGCTTACAGCTTGCACAAATACATGAACACATGATTATTAAGGGTCTGTATATTTTAAAGAAATATTCTAGCATTAAACTAACTTTTTTTTACATCCATCATTGTTTCCAGCCTGTGGTCTGGGTCAGTTTTTTATTCAAGTCATATATTTTCCACTACCGGCTTGCTAGGCCTCTCGTAGCTTCATACGCCTTATAATCTAACTTAAGACTAGGACAGTCAAAACATTCCGTCCCCTTCTGTTAATTTATCACTGTAAAATGGTAAACCCACATTTCACCAACAATAATTTTTTTAGCCATGCTGGGAATCGTGCTCGGGACCTTTAGCTCAGTAGACAGACATGCTACCGACTGAGATAAGGAGTCAGATCATTAAACTAACTAAGGCATTAAAAAATAAACAGTGAAAATCAAAATGGGAGGAAAACCATTCCCTCTTAATACCTAAACAGGGCTCGAACCTTTCATGACCCTGTGGGTGAGAATCGTAACAGGTGCATTATATCTTGTCACTGATTCGGTCACGTGACTGTTAATATGAGAGTGTATAGAACGCGAGTTAGAGGTAATGTTTTTAGGTTTTTATAGCAAAACTTTTTTTGGGTAAAATAAATCAAATATTTATCCAATAGAAACACAGGAGTTCGATTTTCTTTCTCATGGTGATATCAACACTTGTTGAATATCTGAAATGATGATAGAATCATTAGACGAGGAACTTTTTAAATGAAGAGAAAAAGTCGTCATCAAATTCCATGACAACCTTGACAGATATTCAACAACTGTTGATATCAACACGTGAAGAAAAATAAATTTTATGTTTCTACTGGAGAAATATTTGATTTGTTGTGACCAAAAAAAATTTTAGTTATGAAAACTGCATAATTACTGCCCTTGGATCGTATTCCCTACACTCCCATCACGTCTACTAAGATACTCGAAATGGAAGATAAGGAAAAAAAAATAAGATTGATGTGATCAGTTGTTGAACGTCGCAATACAGAGACCGGATCCGGATATGAAACGTCGTTCGGTGCATACACACAACATCCACCTTAGCATCCTGCTTTGAAAGACTTGTCAACTACTGCGACTTGTCTATTGCACCGCCTGGGAAAGAGCTGAAGAAACGTTTTGCATCATACGGATACTCGTCCTCAATCGTCAATGCGCGACTCTTTCCCGAACACAGTTCGTAGTGATACGTTTAAAACAAAGGTTATTACCTACTTAATCTATTAAGTATAAACAATGATAACAACTCAGAGGAGAGGCATTAACGTTAGCTTGAAAACAGGAGAGTAAAAACATAGCGAACAACTTGGTGCACCAAACTAGGGATAGAATACTGATCTCAACGTTTATTCGACCAAATGAAATGAGAGTTTTATTTACCTACTTTATCTATGGAATTAGGAACTCAATAATTAATTGTCACACTAACAAAATTACACCATCTATCCCTGTATTTAGCTAGTTTTATCCAGTCCATCTCATTACACCCTATCCTTATCTTGAGATAGTTATATCCAGTCCATCTCACTACAAAATAACTCTTTCAGGTCTGTTATAATGTCATCCTCCCATCTGCGTCTAGGTCTTCTCAATGGTCTCTTCCCATTGGGCTTACCAGTCAATACCCTGAGCACAGTTCTAGATTATTCCATTCACGCTTAATATTCTGCTAACAGTAATATCTTGCTTGTTAAAATTGTTCCTAAACATTTAAACTCATTAACCATACCAAATAATATGTTGCTAACAGTAATATTTAAATTATATCATTCTCAATATGTGTTCTCTGCGTGATAATATACTTAGTATAATTGTCAATATTCACTTATAAACCTATTTTCTGACTATCCTCTAATAAAATGTCTGCATTGCAAAATCTTTCCTACTATTAATTACCTAATAAAGCTAAATCGTTAATGAGAGTATAATGTCTTAAACTGTTCAGCACCTAGTACGAATTTTACAAACAGGTTTTCAATTGTGTTGAGATTAATCTCAATAATATATAACCTTTTTAATTGGTTATTTAACAGGTGCTTTCTTAACACTTAAATTTATCTGCACCAAACTAAGAAAGTGAATAAATCTAAGGCACCACACCTAACACAATTCCAGCGTGTTCTGGGCAATAAGATAGCCTTGGACATATTCAATAAGACTCCACTTAGAAATGAACCAGGTAGTTATAGATCAGTGATTTACTGGTTTAACCATCTGGCAAGAAGGAAGAGTATAGTACAATTTTTTTAAATCATCACGTCTTACTACCTGTTCAGGTTATACGCATATATGATAATTACTCTAATGGGTAAAGATAAGGAAGAACACATTTTAAACCTGAATTTTCGTGGGGAACCATTTAGGAAAAATAAAAGTTTCAGTAGATCCGGCTGGGAATCGAGCCCTGACCTCTTGTTCATTAGTAGGCCAGGCTAAAACGAGAGTGACACCTTAGACCATTCGGCCACTGAAGCAGGTATAATTCAAGCGTGCTGGGAACTAGCCCCCCGGTGGTCATTAGGAACCAGCAGGAAAATAAAATTGGTTTCACTCTCAGGTCATGCGCCAAGCCAGAAGATACGGGTTCACTCCTCGTGTTTTTAGGTGTCATTTTTAAGTATATATACTATCAAAGTTTTCTACTGTTTAGTAGTTTTAACAAACCTTTGATGATGTTCTTCCCAAGCGGAGCCAGTATCGTAGTCTCCTACAACGCCCAACATTTGTGAAACCCCCAAGACCTCGAGGTACGCGTCATATTCAGGGATACCGAGGTGATCAACAACAAGAGCTGTTTGTTTCGTAACAAATGAGAGTGTAAAGGTAATAAAACCTAATAATGTTCACCCGATAGGTTACTTTCAACTCTCACGAAACACATAGACACAAAGTTGTTCCCCTCTCCCTCTCGCCTTTCACCTAATTAGAAGGCGAGAGGATGCAGGCACCTACACACCTACACCGGCGATGTAGGCAGGTAGGTAGGTGCCAATCAGTTGATGCGTGACTGGTGAAGTAATCAGGGGGGGATAACGCAGGGCGTTACGACACGTAGCCAAGCCTTCTCGCTCGCTCAAGAATGTGGACATATAAGTTGCGGGTGTACGTAACACACAGCATCGAATGGATTATCTCGGTCAGGTGAACTGGATTTGGATCACCGCGTGTGATTTATCACCGTAATTCTTATATCCTTTCTCCGCGCTAATCCTGGTAAATTTACCCGCATTACCTTCCTCATTCCTGGGTCATAAATTAAGCAGCTAAAGCAATCCGTCTAGTTGAAGGGAAATATCTTCGTGCTGTGGTATTACTCAGTGGGGATATCATTTCTGAGGCAACAATACCACTAAAGCGATCCTCAATTATCTCAAAATGATTTCTCTTCCTGTTAAAAAAATCTTTAAAGAATGATACACGTGTTTATAGATATTTATTTTTGTATCAGAAGTGCGAAATATTGCGTGAGAGGTCGTTTAAAATCTGCTTATTTCAACTATTCAATATCTTTTAGTTATCAAACTTAAAATTCAAGGTACTTAATCCCATAGATTATAGAGTATGGAGAAAAAATGAAAACTTAGACTTTAATGTCAGCATGTTTTTTTTAAATAAAGAATCTTCTTAGATTGCGAAATATTTCTGTGCATCTGCACAACTTCTATACACACCAGCAATGTGCTCTCACTTAAATTAGATTATTATTTTGTTTAAAAGAAACTTTAAAAAATTAAGCTCTAATTTACCCTAAATTACTCGCTTATTTGTCCAATTAAAATCTTGCTAATATAAGAGTTGTCGAAATAATTTGTCGGGTGTACCATGTGAATATCTCCAGTAATTTGTCTGAACAAAATGTCATCTGATGACGAGTGAAACGTGTCCTTCAATTACATATTGTCTGCAAGTGGAATTACAGACAGAGCTAGAAGTTATTAATATATTCTTATACACTTAATTCCCTTTGCGTGTAAGTCAAACTCTAGTGTCACATTATGCGCCCTTAATCGTTTACTCTGACTCGCTTGCTTAATTCTTACATTTAAAAAAAATTAGTTCATCAGGTTTCATCAAAGTGTAGATTGATCAAATTAAAGCCTGCTACCTCTACAGGATAAATAGAAGCCGCACCTGCTAATTAGGTTCAGATTGAACTAACGTTTCTATTAATGCATTGATCCATCCATCTAACCATCATTTGACAGTAACATATTATAAATAAATCAGTGACCAACTGTTTTTTTGATCATTTTTAAGGTAGCGTGGATTATTCTATGTAGACTTTTTAGTCTTTTTCTATTTGCTTAGCTTAGTTTGTTGATATGACTTTATATTACTTAATTTAGCAAGTAAAGCACTGCGTGGTTGCACGATTTTCTGAAGAAGAAAAATAACTAAGAGGGGTAGTAATGGGTTACCAGCATGGTTTGTTGACAAAACTGCTAATAGAGTTATAAGCAGCTAATACATATTTTATTGTTTTAACAAAGCGAATTCTACTTACATTCTAAAAAACAATTAGAAAAAAAGGCAATAAACATTATTTATTTTGGCTGAAACCCACCTCGGTGGCGTAGTTAGCTAACGCGCTAAGCGTGTTGAGCTAGACTGTCGAGGACGGGGAGATCGAGGTTCGAATCTCTGTCGGGTGAACTGGGGGTGGCTTTTCCTAAATGTTTTCCACTCTTCCTCCAAGAAAATGCGGGTTCACTTCCTCTAAACTCAACCTTCTCAATTTCTAATCCACTAGCGTAATTATTACTTTAGCGTATAACTCGATTGGGTGGTAAGATGCGGTGAAAAATAAATAAATAAAATAATAAATATTTGGGCTGAAATTGTTCGCACGCATTTGTTGTGGAGTTGGCGTTAAGAAATATAATTAAAAAATATCAAGTTGACGTTCATCTAGCATAATTATTTACAATATGTATTAAAAATTACAGTGTTTGCGAAAGTATATATCTGTTAAAGTTTGATAATATGAGTGCGGAATGAGATTATTCAGTTGTGAGGTGTATGTGTAGCGGATTATACTTTGATAGTTAGCGTAGAGCTCCATTAATTGGATGATAATTAAGACACTACTACACAACCAATTATTAAATCAAAAGTTACCATTTATTTACAGGAAAAATAAAATTTGTATCCTAAAGTTAGGGTGACATAGAACCTGAGCTAAGAATCGTATTTTTCAGTTTTTATGACGAAAACACTCTTTTGACCAAACAAATTAAACAATTGATATCACCACTCACTAATATTTTGCTTCTGTCTTACTCTTGCATAAATATCAACAAAACGAGAATATTGCTTCTATCTTACTCTAGAAATAATATCACCATTAACGATTACATTGTTTCTGTCTTACTCTAGCATTAATATCACCATTAACAATTACATTGTTTCTGTCTTACTCTAGCATTAATATCACCATTAACGATTACATTGTTTCTGTCTTACTCTAGCATTAATATCACCATTAACGATTACATTGTTTCTGTCTTACTCTAGCATTAATATCACCATTAACGAGAATATTGCTTCTATCTTACTCTAGCATTAATATCACCATTAACGATTACATTGTTTCTGTCTTACTCTAGCATTAATATCACCATTAACGATTACATTGTTTCTGTGTTACTCTAGCATTAATATCACCATTAACGATTACATTGTTTCTGTCTTAATCTAGCATTGATATCATCGACATTTCATCTAATTTTTCTTCTTAAAAGACTAAGAAAATGCATAAGGCAAGCAAATAATCGGAATTTTATCTAGTTCAGAAATCAAACTGACAAAATATACTATTTGTAATTAAATCAGTGTATGATGAAAATTTGATAAGTATTATAAATACAACTTTTCATTATACGCTAATAGAGCTACAAATATTATATTATCTCCTTAATAAAATCTAAAATGTGCTTCAAAAAACAAAATATAGGTTTTTAGCTACTCCAAGGATAACAGATAAAAAAAAAATAGTTAACACTTTATTTAATACAACAACAATTAAAAAATATGCACGTCATTATTCATGATGCTATTAAAAAATGATCCCTACATGTGAAATTAAATCTTTACTATGTGTATTTTAAATTAATTTTTTTTTCGGATTCAATTTCAACTGGAACGTTGAGGCGTGCTTGTTGAACCACTATGAAGGCCATTGGTTTGTTACAACCACTGCCGTTATATTTGAATGGACAGGTGAACTGTGACGTAATGAAACCACAGCCTGAAGTCCGATAAAAGGGGTATCCCTTCAGAGTAACAGTGGCATATGTCCTGGTGATCTAGCTAATCTCGGTGACCATCTTTCATCAGGATAAGCTTGCACCTAGAAATTCTTCATACAGTAGAATTTTTATAAGCAGAGACTTTAAGAAAATACAATATTTTTTGTGGTCAACTTTGAACACATTTTACTATATTATTGGTGCTATATTATAAGTATTGATAATATTTATCAAAAGTGACAGCTACAGATAATATGACTTAATGTATGAATACGTAAAGTGGATCAAAATATGTGCTAAAAGACCTAACTGCTTGGCCCAAATAATAAAGAAGAAAATTCACCTTGTAACGAATAAATAAAAACAATCGCTTTACAAATATAAAATATTTTGGAATTATAAACACCAAACATTTAACTTTTAGTTTTATCTGAGTAATAATATGTTAGGGGTCAACATAAAGAAGAGTTCAATTTTGTCATCTGAATTAATTTTCACAAAACTATATTTTATCATGGTCTGTGGATTGTTTTTTTATGCTAAGAATAATCACTTTAATTAAGAAGAAAAATTCCACCGTGTCTTAATACTCGTCAGGGATATCCGCATATAGTTACAATAATAGCTTAAGGATGATAAAGTAGAATATAGTGGAGATAGGCCTCTATATAGAGAAAGAGTAGAAATGCCGTTTAATAAAAAATTGTCCACCATAAGCCCGTCTTGGGATCCCGACCCCAACCTTAATGCAACAAGTATAAGATGAGGTTGACGACTTGGTTGTGCGTCCACGTATACGGGTTTAGCGATATTAATCTAAATTTCATTCTTATCATAAAATGTATCTGTAATTTAAAACATAAATAATCTCGTTTGTCAATAATCAAAACCAATAATTATAAAACTTCATGGCGATGAAAGAGTGGTTTTTTTTTCTGCAAATAGCAGCAGTTGGGACATGAGCTCGGGGCCCTGACCGAAATCCGTTGTGGTTTCTCCTACGTTAGAAACTCCCAAGAGTCAAAAGGGATGTGCCAATTAATCCGAAACGCTACTGCTTGTTCTCAATATCAGTTCAGTTCTCATTTGAAACACTGTAATCAACTGTTGTAAACTAACGATCCTGAAGGACACACCTTTCTCCAGACAGATAGACAGCTCTCGAAAGATAGATCATTATTATAGAAAGCCTTCAACATCCTCAGTCGAGGGGAAAGCTTTGAGCAATTTGTATCGGTCGAACCTTTTTTTTTTCCATTGTTAATTCAACCGTGATATAGTTTATATTGTCGAAACGATGGAGGAGGGGCATACGGTGAGCGGGGTGGGGAGGGTATTCACGTTTTTTTTTAAATCCGGTTGCTGCATTAGTGAGAGCAAGGTCATCTTAGAAATCCGCAACGTGACGTCATAAAAGAGTTATATGCAAGGCCAAACTGGTTTAGGAAATTACCGTTTGGTTTTGAGATTTAAATTAGATTCAGAGTCATATTTTCAAATAGGTAGTTCAAGTACTTTATAGAGGGAAAAAAAATCTTGTCATTACATAAGAGTTATTCGTCATTTTTTTTTACGGTGAATAAAAATCATCTCGTTATATTCAGATAAATATAAAGGCAACTATAATTTATAAAATATTAATACCTGTATTTTTGTTATAATTTGCTTGTAAATAGTATAAACTATGAAAAACATTAGTTTTCTTCCCCGATATTTTTCCAGATGCCACGTACCATTCTTTAACCCTCTTAAGGTAACAAGTTTACCTTGAATGGTTCTACTGTGGTGAAACGTGTAAGATAGGGCCATGCAGTCAAGGCAAACGAAGTGTACTTTTTAACTCTAGTGAAATTGGCTACCATTCATAAATATATCCTTTGGAAGAACCTTTTAGATGACGTAAGATACCAAATGTAGGAAAGCAAGCAATGAAAAGAGATCCTTATTTTTATCTTACAACTCTTAAAATCAGCATTGTGTTCATAAAGTAGCACGTGATTTGTCAAATGAATAAATAAAATTAGATTTAGTGACTTTATGAAAATATCAAATCATTTACAAGAGCATGGGAATCCCGGTTTATACGAAGGACTATTATACCACGTGACTATTTTCCCCGATACTGGTCTCCAACGGATGAAGAAAGTTTAATAATATTTAACACCGCGTCTTACTACCCGTTCGGGTTATACGCTTAAGTACTAATTACACTAATGGATTAGGAATTGGGAAGGTTGAATTTAGAGGAAGTGAACCCGCATTCGCATGGAGGATAGAGAGTGGAAAACCATTTAGGAAAAACCACCCCCAGTTCACCAGACTGAGATTCGAACCTCGATCTCCCCGTCCTCGGCGGTCGAGCTCAACACGACGACTAGCGCGTTAGCCAACTACGCCACCGAGCCGGGTCAGATGAAGAAAGGTAGGGGAAAAGGGTGTACCAATTATTTAAATTTTTTATCCCCGCATCTTAAATTCTGTTTGGTCCATACGTTTACGTACTAATTACATGAAAGTGTCGAGTAAAAGAAAGATTGAATTAATGATAAGTGTATCCACATTTGCGTTGAGGGAGAGTATAAAATCATTGAAGATAGGGGGGAAACCTGATTACACTTAACTGGGATTTGAACCTTGATTTCTCAATCATAGGAAGTTTAGTATATTGTGAGAGTGACTCCTTAGACAAGTAGTTTCTAACTTTTTACTATTCCAGATCCTCAATGGATTGCCCAATATATCCCCATACCGAATCCACCAGACTGGTCAAGTAATCATCATCGTTAGGTTTATTAGGTACTAGTATGACTTCCAAAATATGGCAATAGCTTGTTTTTTAGTTAAGATATGGATAGCTAGGAAGAGAACAGATGAAAAAAAATTATAACGATTTTAACAAATTTATTCCTAGGAAAAAGGCAAATCACAACTACATAAACCGTAATCTCTTGATAGCGGCGAAAGTTTATTACATTATAATAACATTTTTCTAATAGTCTATAATCGAGTCACATACACCCACCATTTAGTTACCAAACCCTCAAGGGATGTGGGTTCCCCCGATTAAAAACCCTTGCCTTAGACCATTCGACCACTAAAGCGAGATGACCCACAAATAAAATTTCAGCCATTACCCAAATGGATTCTTATATCATTTCTTAAAATTCGACCTCATTCTATTTGTCTAGATTTACTGGCAATTTTATCACACGATCACACTAATAAAACATACTGTTTGAGCACTTACACCATCTAGTACCCAAACCCAGGACTACCAAAGACACGGAAGGATTCATATAACTAGCATAGATATTTTTCTTCGTTTTATTTTCATGTCCAGTACACATTGTCAATGTTTGCCTACTTAATTCAGTATACGCTAGCTATGAATGTGTTAGCAACCAAATATCATGGTAACTATTATCAAAATAAGTAGCATGGTAATTGGTTCTTAGTTTAATATTAGCTAAGGTCATAGTTTTAAATGATGTTTAAATACAAACACGTACGCAAAAATATATTAATCATACACTATCAAAAAAAATATCAACACGTCTTACTACCCATTCGGGTCATACTCCTATACTAATTGCACCAATGTGTTATGGATTAGGAAGGTTTAATTTAAAGGAGTTGTACTTGCATTTAAGTGGAGGGAGAGTGAAATACCACGCTCAGTGCACCCGATCGGGATCGAACCACGATCTCCCCGTCTTTGGCAGTATAGTCTATTACGAGAGTGACGCCTTAATTCATGCGGCCACTGATGTGAGTACTTTCTTTAATGAATAAATAAAAAAAAAATCACCTATGTTTTTTGGGGGGAGGGAAACTAGGTTCTGTCGTGGTTCTTATTGCAGAATCCGGATTTAATCTGGATTGGAACGTATTCAGCTACCGTGGGGGAAACGCCAGCTTGCCCGCCTGGTAGCTCGAGCTGGTTGGTTGGCCCTAGGGCAACTTTCTAACTGATTATAAAACCTTGTGGATAACGATCATAAGTAGACAGACCTTGCTGTGGCAATCACAACAATTTGCTCGTACGTATATCTCAATATTCTGCGAAAACTTTACATTCCATCTGAGAAATAATTATTACGGTACACGTGGTTCATGTGGATAATACTTTAACTGCTCTGGGACACCGATTTATATGCACATTATAATGGGATATTTATGCTAATAGGGTTTACAGGTACTTAAAACGAACGAGCTACAATTTTGGCACAGATTTTCTCACTGTCCAGTTGGTATGTATCTTATAATAGGTTAACCCACTTCAGTAGCTGAATGATACGAGGCCAGGTTGGGTAACCCTGTCGTCGATCGCCACAAGGGACGATTTGACCCTAAAAAATGTAGTGAAATTGAGTTTGTCAGCTCTCACAGTAAAATAAACTTTTTTTTTTTCCAGACGGTGTGTGTTGGTTGTATCATGATATTCCTTGCATATCATTGGAAGCAATCCGCACGTTCATTGAGATCAGACATTCATCTAAAGTTTCTGCAAATTATCAGACAAAAGGATTGTCAACTCTCGCGTAAAAATTGTCTTACACTTTTAATCTGAACAATTTCCATCATTTTTGTCTGAGGCAGTTGTAAATTAGTAGTCAAAGCGAATAAAATTGTTCAAACAGTGTGTGTGTGTGTGTGTGTGTGTGTGTTGTTTTAAATGTTCGATTAAGAAACCTAATTTCTCAATTTTTAAATGGTGTGACAAATTTCACTTCTTAATTCGCCACACCTTTGTCTACGCTGAAAAATATATTTACTCTCCACCTCTGGTCTAGACCTTCACTCTTACAATAAATTGAATTGCCGATGATGGGAAAAATAGTTGTTCGAATCCCGAGTAGGTGTAATTAAGGTAAATTTAACTAAATTGTTTTCCACTCTATCTCCACGCGAATTGGGGTGAATTTCTTCTAAATTTCACCTTACTCAGCCATAACACGTTCACTTGATTAGTAGATGAGCGTTTAACTTGAACGGGAAGTAAGACACGGTTCTAAAAAAAAAAAATGTATTAACTTTTATAACTGTCAGACACGGTTCTTCTAGGCAGTATCTTACCATAGTTTAGTCAAGAATTCTGATCCTCACTCGGCCCCACAAGCGGAAAAAGACAAGAATGAACAAATCTTTTTTTTTTCACTGAGTAGGGTATCAGGTTTGGGTTTCGACCTACTGGTCGAGTTGCAACATTTTGGCTGACTGCCAAGATAAATAGTATGGGGGGGTCTTTGTACTAGTAGCAATGACGCCATTCAGTCGGTTTTGGGAGCATCCGGCCGTGTCACAATAGGCCCGCATTCTAACACGTGTCGCACTGTTTCACCTATTTGGACATTTATTGCATACTTTTTTTCAGTCCATGTTAAAGTTATAGTAATTCAGAAACAAAATATTCATTCAAGATAGTATATTTTAATCCATTTTACAATTTCCTTGATATGTGCGCTAAAATCTGAGCTTTCATTAGAAGAAATAATAAAATTACATACCCACTTCGGGGCCAAACAGTAAACTGTACTGCCGATGACGGAGATATTGGGGTTCGAATCCCAGTCGGGTGTACCGAGAGTGGTATTCCCTAAATAGTTATTTCTACTCTCTTTCACCGCAAACGAAGGTAAGCTTCTTATAAATTTAACCTAGCTTATCCTTAACACACTGGCATAGTATTTATTCGTACAATCTAAACGTGTAGTAAGACATGGTGCAAAAATTTAGAATTTTCCTTTGGAAGACAGTGATGAATGTAATAGTAAGGGGTTTTTTTGGGGAGTTGGGAGGGAGGGGATTTTTATACTATTGTCTAGCAATCTTTCTGTTCGTTTTAAAACTTTAAAATGAAAGGAGAATTAAATTATCCAAACGTCAATGATTGATTTTAATCTAATAGTTTTTTTAGCGCGTTACATTTCTTATCCATTGCCGTGGTGCTTAATTAAATAAATTTTATTGATTTTATAAATACATATATCTTATATTCTGCAAGGACTGATGACTTACTTCAATGGGTAGTGCTTCTGCACGTTGGGCTGAGAATTCCTGCTTCGATTCCCAGCATGGTCGTAATATTAATTAATAAGAAAATGTAAGATTTCTCTTTCAAAAGTGATCAATTAATGTCTAGTGAACTGTTTGATGTGTACATTCTAAAACTGATTATTTTTTAAGTTGTGTATACATACGATCAACTAGTTGATAAAGTACACCCCAAATACTTAAAATACAATTTAAATCAATTTCTCCTAGATTTTTCTGTGTTTTTCATGCTAAATATATTACTTTGTATTTTAATGAGCTGTTAAAAAATCCTAATAAGTAATTTTGCATGGATAGTAGTCAATTTTAGATCTCACTCGAAGGTGTGTCCTTACACTTAGAAGTCAGCTTTACTAAATTTTAATCCCACTTATGTGACTTCTTAACCCATATGGGTTTTTTTTCTCGGACATGGCAAAGATTATGTAATTGGAATCTGTAAAACTTAGGCTCAGTAAAGAATCAAATTCATATATTTATGTAGGATACCTATAAGACTTGAGAAGTTCAGGTGGAGAGACAGGGTAGCAAATGAAGAATTCCTAAGAAAGGTGAGTAAAAAGAGAACCATTTTGGATGTAATTTTTCGGTTTAAGACAAACTGTTAGGGCATATCCTTAGGAGGAACCGTCTTCTGCACGACGTCATAGGAGGAAAGGTTGAGGGAAAGAGGAGCTTAGGAAGAAAGAGGATTCAATTACTAGATAACTTGAAGGAAAGAAGAAAATTCTTGAGCTGAAAAAGGGGGCAAAGGTCAGGGCGCATTGGTAGTCTAAGTTCACCGACAAAAGTAATGGACATAAAAAATATATATGTGAGTTTTTCATACTAAAACATGTATATAAAGTTAACTTCAACACGGAATTTAAAATGTCAGAATAGTTAATTTTTAAAAAAAAGTTTTGGTTAGACTCTTATTTGAGATTATGCGTCTTTAATGCATTTTCTAAACCAGTTAGGTGAGTTAATTCAGGTCAGATACAAATAAGAAAACTAATTTATATTCCAAACACAGTGACTGTTTAAAATATACATTATTTTATTCAACTTTTATCATGTTCTAAAATACTGTTAATGTATAGTCAGGGTCGAAAAATATATGTAAACAATAGAACTAGTCCATTTGATAAATGAATGTATAAAAGTATAATTACAGTTTGAACTTTTTTATACTAACAATGTTTATTTTGTTGTATTAGGTTTCGATATATAAGTTTATTTATTTTTAAGTAAAACTTGACAAATTCTTTTTTTTTTTTGTTATCATACCATTTTAAAATGTTATTTTACTTTTAAAATATTATACTACACCATGTATTAAGTATTCTGAGTTAAATAAATTATATTGAAGTTATTTAAACACAAGTCCGCACATAATTTAGAAGATAAAAACATAGATGCTTTTGTTTTTTATGTATAACAGCACGTCTTACTGCCTGTTAAGATTATACGCATTATGTACTGATTACGTTAAATAATCAGGGATGAGAAAGGTTGATTTTAAAGGAAGTATCCCTGCATTTGCATTGGAGATAGTGGAAAACCAATTATGAAAAACCCGTTATTATATTGCGAAAGTGACGCCTCAAACCAAGCGGCGGTACCGAAGCACATGTAGATATAGTTATAATTATCAGAGCTTTCATGATGAATTTGTTCATATCGAGATATTTTATTGTCTTTATATATCACCTGGAATTAAACCAAGGTGCTATTTCAACTTTATCAAAGAACATAGATCATTTAAGGTTTCTCATTTTAAATAATGTTAGCTACTTTTTTTTATCTTTTACAATTTTCCGCTGTGTCATTTTAATGATTGTCCTCAAGTTATCTAAACTTCTAAATATAAAATGACAGTGTTTATGTTTCTAGAGACAATTTAGAGGTTTGGCGCACTTTCTGATCTTAGAATGAGAGTGCATGAAAGATAGCTTTTATAATGTATGTAGTTTATCTTTACATTTATCTTAACTATCACGGGTTCGTCTCCTTAAAGTTCACCATACTCATACATTTCCATTAAATAGAATATATTATCACTTTTCAAAAAATTATGTTTTTTAATGGAGTACTTAAAGAGTAGTTTCTGACCTCAAATTTATCATCCTCTACAAACGCGCCGATAATCTGATGGTCTAACACATCACTCTCGTGTTAGACTTGATCCCGGGTGATGGGTAGATCGGGGTTCGAATAATATTCACTGATTGGATAGGAAGACTTAATAGGGTACAAACGGTAAAAATATTTGTCAGTACTGACCGGTATTGAAGCAGGGCCATCCACTTTAACAATCCAGCTTGAGGTATGGTCCTCAAGTATCTTTACATCTTGAACACCTGTGATCCGTCGCGGTATGTAGGATACTCTTCAACACTTCAATATAATTAAAGTCCACAGGCTTGATCTAGTTTCCTCTCCATGAAATCTCCTCATGAGTGCTGCTGTCCTATCCATCAACAAAATCTGTACAGTCACCCAAAACCTACTCCGTCAGTCCGTTCACCGTGACGGGACACTTGTTATTCAACTGCATTTCTTGTTATTTTGACTAACGACGTTTTGTTTTGTTTCATCATTGTGTTTCCCTCGAAGGCGAAAGAAAGAGAGAAAAAAAAAAAGAAGCCATTCTTTTGTCTGGCAGTCTACTTTCTTTGCCGGTTCTCCTGAGTGAACGTACTTTCATCGCCGTAGACTTGTAAAAGTGATCATCTGGAGTGGACCTGCTAAGGCGTGACCTCCTTCCTCACCTTGTCTCAAGAGACGATCTGATTCCTTCTCAAGGGAACCAGTTCTTGACACTTTGTTGTAGACGAGATTTTAAAAGGTCACTTCAACACCTGGGGTGACCGGAATCAATAAATAGTACAGGCTTATAACTATTTTTTTTTTTTTTCATTTTCCTTCCCCTCGTCACGTTGATTTTGTGGGTGTGAATTCCTTAAGGGAACGTGATTTAAGCTCCGGTGTTTTTACATTTTTATATCAAAATTTTTTTTATTGGTCAAAATAAATAACATATTTCTTCAGTAGGAACATAAAATTTTAATTTTTTTCCCCATGGTGATATCAACAGTTTTTGAATATCTGTCAAGAATGTCCTTGAATTTAACTACAATTTTTTTTTCAATTTATTGAAAAAGTGTATCACTTAATGACTCTATGCTTATAACAGATATTCAACAAATGTTGATATCAACACGTGAAGAAAAATAAAATCTATGTTTATATTGAAGCAACATTTTTTTTTTTTGTCAAAAAAAGGGCATCAGTCTTGTCTGGTTTTCCAACGTCTGGGAAATTGGGCTGGTCGTATCCATGACGGGTGTATTGAACGTTGTTTTTCCTAAATAATTTTACACACTCCACGCAAAAATGAGTATATTTCCTTGAAAGTTTCTCTTATTTCTTCCTAGCACATAGTTTTAGTTAAACGTGGATAGTCCGGAAGGGTAGAAATAAGCGTGAAAATAAATACAATACGTCTAGTAATCTACATTACCTTTATTCAAATATTAAAAGAACCCACTACAGTGGCTAAATGGTCTAAGCCTCTAAGTCGACACACTCATATTAGACCGACATGCTGATGACAGAACAATCGGGGTTTGAATTCTGGTCAGGTCTACTGAGGGTGGTTTTTCCTAAATATTTTCTCACTCTCCTTTCACGCAAATACGGTTAAATTACACTTAAAATGTTTCCTTCCTCATCCCTACCCCATTAGAATAATTATCATTTCTGCATATAGCCTGAACCGGTAGTAAAATGCGTATATAAAAAATATCGAATATATACTATATTTATGGTTCGTTTACGACATAATTAAAGGAACATTCTCAACAATCTTGTTAGTCTTTTCAAATAGTGATTTCTAATCAAAGCGAAGTAAGAAAGTGGATGTTAACAGGACCATGAATTTCTAGGTCGAGACCACTTTTATTGAGCCTAAAAACATCTTTTAATCAGGTGACACCCATCTTTATATAAAATATTTCTCATCATTATTATTATTATTATTATTATTATTAATAATAATATTATTATTATTATTAAGTGTTATATCTTACGACAGGTCCATTCCTTTTGTAAGTAAACTTAAGTCTGTCAATGCACCCTGTCCTCTACCTCATCCTTGAGCTCTCAGGATGTTCTTATTTCCTTCAAGTTATCAAATATTTTCATCCTCCTTCCTAATTTCCTCTTTCGCTCAACCTTTCCTTCTATGACGTCGAGCAGAAAACAGTTTCTCCTAAGGATGTGTTCTATACAGTTTGATTTGCACCAAAGATTCACCTCCAAAATGGATCTTTTCTTCCCCACTCTTCTTAGTACTTCTCCATTTGTCATCCTGTAGGTCCACCTGATCTTCTCAAGTCTTCTCCATCACAACAGTTCAAAGCTATCCAAGAATTTCTTTTCAATCTTCCTGAGCGTCCAAGTTTCTGCTCCATACATTGCGATGCTCCAAATGGAGCCATTCAATAGATATTTAGTATATTAACTGTATGCTGAAATTATAAACGAGATAGGCCCTTGGTGATTATTTAATGTTTAAAATATTTATATTTAAATTCCATATTCTATATTTAATGCCTTGTTTTTATAATTTTATTGTCAAATTTTAAACAGCTTCCCGATATTTATTAAGAATGAAAACTCTTTAATATAGAATTAAAAAATATATTTAAATAAATATAACTATATAATCGTACATATTTTCTAACCTAGTAAATTATGGCTTATGACAAAATATTGAAAAATCAATCATCATTAATATTACTTAATATTTTAAAAATTAAATTAGTTGAAAAATGATCTTTTGAATTCCAGGATAAATAAAACTTCAAAATTCGTAATAATCTAGAGGTCATCAATTTTAACAGGGCATATCTATCTCTAACAAGAGTTGGAAGTGGTGCTAAAAAATAAGAGATTGTTATACTTTCTCTATATGAGAAAACTAAATCGCAATACTCAAATGACAACATCTTAATAAATATTATTTAATTAAAAAGACTTATTAAAATGAAACAATAGTAATTTTTTAATGTTAAGAGCTGTATAGTTACACTGAAATATTTTACAAATGTATTCTTTCAAAACTAGCACAACATGCCAGTGTTCTTGTAACTGCCGGTAGCTAAATTAAAAACGTGAGTTTACAAATAGGTAAGCAGCGGTGACTACCTAATTAACTTTGACTCACGAATAGCTGGAAACCCTGCATTGTCTACAAACTATCTAGATAAAATATATATTCTCCATAAGTCTATGTAGAAAATATATTCTTCTAGTTATTATTATTATTATTATCACATATATATATAGTCATTGCTCAAAAACGCAATGTAAATAAAAACACAGATACAAGCTTTTACTAAAATAAATAGTTGAATTAAATTAAATCATGTGATAAAATAATTGAAATAAAATAGCTGAAAGCTCAAAATTTAGGTTAAAAAAACATATGATAGTGTTCAAAGTAGAATAAATCATCAAATTATAAAAAGTTAAATCAACATTCTCCTTTCACTTTTACCTACATAATTTTATGAACCTTTTAAAATATATTTTACATTTTCCGCAATAATTTTTAAATTGTTGATAAGTAAATATGTTTGTCAAATGTAATCTTAGAGTTAGAGTACTGAGTTTGTATCCATGAGACGGCAAACACTTACGTTGGGTCAAGTCTTGAACCTTCAAAGTTTTTTTCCCCTAACCATAATAGATTAATATAAATAGTAATAAGTAGTGACTATTTTATTTTCAATCACCGGAGGAGCCTCATCTCAACGATTTTGATATAAAAAATTGTTTATCTCATATTCATTTAAATTTTAAAACTAAATATATTTGTGTATATATTCTATTATTACATTTAAATAAATTTACAAATATATTGGCATTTATGATACAAATTAATTTCCATTTTCATCATCGTGCTATACTGGCCTGCTGGTGTTTGAATCCTGCTTGGGCCTTGTAAGGATGGTTTTACTTAAATTGTTTCCCACTTTACTTCCAAGCAAATGTGAGTACCTCTAAAATACATCCTTATTCAACCCTATCCCAGAGTAATTATAAGATATGATAATAGAATAAGACTTTAAACTAAAGTATTTAAAAAATTATTGTAATAAAAATTAGTTAAATGGTATAACATACAAATTTTAATACTTTAGTTTAAAGTCTTAAAATTGACCCAGGCTACATATAGGCTGGAAACAAAACACGACAAAAGTTTAAGTTTAGAGTTTAAGTTTATCCTAATAGGGCTATTTATTTTATTTTTATTTTAGAATGTTTTTTAAATTGTTAGTTACCAAACATCCTGAACAGTTAGTTAGTAAGGCACGCTGATAAAAAACAATACTATTATTTCTGCATTACCAATTAAAAGCAACCCCCGAATATCAACTTGTTTCAGCTAGATGTTTATAGTATTAATTACAATTTAATTTATATAACCTACCTTGATATCATTTCACAAACTATCGGAGAATCTTCAGGTTGTCAGTCAGAAAATCAACGATAAGTATCCAATATTGTCCGAAATAAAATAAAAACTAAGTGTCTTAAAAAAAATCACTGCAGTAAACACCAGCTTCTGCAACTTGCTTATGTTCGTCTCAACACACACACACTTTTAAAAACACCCTTAAAAAACAAACACCTATCACTCGTTGATCATAGCACGTAAAAAAAACTACTGCACTTCTTTTTTTTTTTTTCTTTTTTTTTTTTTTGCCGGGATCTGCGCTCGTTAGCGGTAAAGTTTAGTCTTGGAACACAAGGAGGCCACTGAATCCTTAGCTCCTGACACTTTGAGAGTAGTCCTCTCTTTCCCTCTCTCTCTCTCTCTCTCAAACACACACTCTCCTGAGAGCTGCTATCACGTGCCAACTATCTTAGCCTACCTTCAACCAACGACTAAACTCAGTCAACGAGACGAGGAAGGGGGAGTCCGTACAGCTTTCATTTCTTGCACACACACACACACACACTCGAACAGTGCTTTTGCAACCTGAATTTCTAAACCTCAGTCGACTCTTTGGGCTGGAGAACGCCCCCCCCCCCCCACCTCCTACCTGGTAGACTTGTACAGCTCTCCTTCTCCTTCTAGTTATTGTCCTTTTAATCCCTTCCTTCAGCACCGGAAGGCGTTGACCAAACAGCCGACCCATTCATTAATGAACAGTATAGAAGACGTATGATCAAATGTATAGATAACTAATCAAATATTTGTGACCGTGCATATAAAACCATACCATAAGTTGCTAGGCTAATTATTATAGGATGGCAAAAAAAAAACAAATTGCAGGTGTACGGACTTTCTCGCTCTATTGTTCAAAAATGGAGATTGGATTAGCCATTTTGTTAAGAATATTTAGAAGCGTTTAGAAATGAAATTTAATCAAAATCGTTTTAGCCGATTTTGAGAAAATCGACTTTATCTCTTTTTGTCCTTCAATAAATTACCCTTAATTTTAGGGTTAGATATCCAATTCCAAAAATCCCTCGGGGCAACCCTATGAAAACCCTAGATACCAAGTTTTAGCCCGATCGGTAAACTAGTTTAAGCTCTAGTCGGAGGTACAGATTGACAGACAGACGGAAATTCAAAAACCACTTTTTTCTGATTCGGGGGGCTATGAAACGTCGAGATTTATCAAAATATTGAGTTCATTTTTTTTACGATCACAATACTCCCTCTACCTGTAAGATAGCGGGAAAGTAAAATATCACTTACTGAACAACACAGCTGAATTATATATATATAACACAGCTGAGTTTTATATATATATATATATAATTTTAAGAATTTTATCCACTATTCAAAACTGTTAACCCCTAAAAAATGCATATTTCTGATTTATGGTTTCACATGCACGGTCACATTTATTTTCTATAATCATTGACAATGCTTTACTTTATTATTAGTGTTATTTTATAGTTATTCGTTATATCTACCAAAAGTTACATCAATATACCTTCACCTCTGACAAGATGTGTATTAATCACAACTTGTGAATGTGAGGAATGCCAGGCCTCCACCGTGGTTCGGATCCCACGTTAAACTGTAGGTCCTCCATTTCATCTCACAATCACCCTACCATTACACATTAGCGTAAATGTGTATAACCCGGATGGGTAGTAAGACGTGGTGCTAATAGTAATAATACATCAATATATCACATGGCTGGACGTACGAATGCATAATATTAAGTTTAGTAACTTTTTTTAACTGTCAAACACTGTTCTTCATACTAAAATCCCACAGTCGAATTTTTATAGTAAGAGCCTTTTTTTTATACCCGCTTCCATGGCAGAATGGTCTAAGGCGTCACTCTAGTGTGAAACTGGTCAGCTGATGTCAGGGAGATCGGGGTTGGAATCCCAGTAGTGTCCACTGAGGGTGGTTTTTTACTAAATGGTTCACCACTCTACTTCCACCCGAATTCGAATAGGCTACCTCTAAAATTCTTCCTTCCTTCCTACCTACCCCATTAGCGCAATTATAATATATGTGTGCAACCTGAACGGGTAGTAAGACACGGTGATACTAAAAGAGACTTTTAAAAAAATACAAAATTACCGGGTTATTTTTACCAAAATTGATAACATTTTACTACATTACTGTGCGTTTTAAAGTTATTGGTAAGATATGTCAAAAGAGAAACCTGCATATCACATGAACTGTCCTATAAATATGAACGTGGTGTTGAAAGAAAAGTATCGACTCTGTACTCATTAAAAGTATATTAAGAAAAATATCGATACCGTACTAGTATCGATAACAATAAGTATCGGTATTGAAATTTTAATCTGGAAAAATAGTGTTTTTTTTCTAATCTAAAAACAATAATTTAATTTGAGTAAGGGTTAGTAGACTGGTCGTCACTCGCCCAGTCACCCGGTCAGGCATCGGGCCGTATTGATAAACAAATATGAAAGAACAGCTATGATTTATGATGGGCCAATAGAGTTGAATGCTAGATTTATTCTTGCTTGTCAAGCAGAAAATCAGCAAATAGTATCAATTGTTATTCCTCCACAATCCATCCTTGTAAACATTTAATCCCAGCGTGAGTGAAGATAACAAAAAAGTTGTTTCTTACGATACCTATCTTATACCGGACTAATATCAGTAAAAGTATCGAGTAAAATAAAAACTAGGATCGAAAGGAAAATATCGATATTAGTAAAGTATCGATACTTTTTTTCACATCCCTACCTATAAATACATGAAAAAAAGCGCTATTAACTTTTCTATGTGTAAGTAAGGTCCTTCCTGTGAATATTGGACTGTACCAATCATATTTTCCTTAGCTAAGGATACGAAGTTATAATTAAAAGGTTTTAACCATTTAGTTGTACCAAAACGCTAATAAGATTTTTTTCTCTTTTTTATTTTTATTTATTAAATATTACATTTAATAATATGGTTTTAAAATGCCTTAATTTAAGGTGGGGATGAATAGGTAGCGCGATCAAGGTCAGTGTTTTTGCAGTTTTTATAACGAAACTTTTTTTTGTATAAAATAAATCAAATAATTCTCCAGTAGGAAAATAGAGTTTAATTTATTCCACATATTGATATCAACAGTTCTTGAATATCTGTCAAGGATGTCCTGGAATTTAGTTACAACATTTTCTCTTAATTTAAAAAGTTACTCATCTAATGCTGCTATGTTTATGACAGATATTCAACTACTATTGAGGTCACCATGTGAAGTAAATTAATCTCTATGGCTGTACTGAAGCAATATTTTATTTTATTTAGACCAAAATAAAGTTTTGGTATAAAATTAGAAAACACTGTACTTTTCTCGCACCCCCAATACACTCCCACCATAATATCAGCAACACCACTTCAATAAAAGTATGTGGTATCATTTTTAATGCATAACTTAGCTTTAAATATCTAAAAAGTGACCTTGAAAAAAGTGATGCTACTCATTATACTCGTCCTTTCTAAACAATCAATTTCTACCTTATTTATATGTTATCTAATTATCAAAATCAAAGAAGTTATTTTGGGTGGTAATTTTAAAAGATACCCACTTCTGTAGTCAAATAATATAAGGTGTCACAGTAACAATATACTGGACTGCTGATGATAGAGAGATCGGGGTTTGAATCTTGGTCAGTTGTACTAAGGGTGTCTTATCCTAATTGATTTGCCACTCTCCCGCTGTGCAAATGTGGGTACACTTCCTCTAAATTAAAATTAACCATGCCATAGCACATTAGTGTATTTAGTACACATACTTATACTGCGAACCAGTAGTGATAATAAAAATAAATAAGTCGACCGTGGTGGTCTTAGGGTAAATTTCTCGCCTCAGGACCCGATGTTTTTGTGTTCAAACCCAGCCGGAGTCAACGGATCTTTCTTGAGCGATTAAAATCCGTAACACAATTTCCTTCGGAGGGGAGGTAAGGCTATTGGTTCCATGTCAATTGTATACATGTAGAATAACCCTGGAAGGTATGTGGAAATACCTTCCCAGGTAAAATTTCGTAGGCCATTTCGCTTTCGCTCATAGAAATTCTCGTGTGCTGATATAATCAGTTGGTTTAGAATGTGCTCGGTAAACTTCTTTAATAAATATAAATAAACAAATAAAAAAGATATGTTTTATATTGTGCAGCTTATTTTGTTTTTAATTTTCTTAAAGATTTATATTTACTCCTTAATTTAACATATTGAGGGGAATTCTCAAACACAGAAGAAAAATTTTCTTTTCGTGGACGTCAATTAACATCTTGTCCGCAAAATACGAGTTTTTTTCTTCTCTCTTATCGACATGAGAGCACAGAGTACCCAAACAAGGGCTTAAAAAGGTTTATTTCTCCGCGTGTCTAATGTTGGCAATGCTGACGATGAGTTCTAGACGCAGAATCTTGGTTGTATAACGGTTACTCTTATAATATTACACCTCAACCTTATTTAACGTTACAACAGTAAAGAGACCGACCGCGTGGATTGATGTTCTTACAAACTTTTGAGTGTGTCACGCTGGGTAATCTAGCGGCTATCTTACCCGTTATTCAGGGTAAAAACATGAGGAATTACGTAACTAATTGCGAGTACATCTTGGCTTCACTAGAAAACAGAGTACCTTAGCTACATGTTTAATTTCAAACAGTTAAACAGTTATATTGAAAAGAAATTCCTATAAAGATTTTATAAAAGGGATATTAAAATTGTAGTCACGATTTTAAACATATTCTGTACAAAAAATTTAAGTAATTACATTTGTATAAAAAAATATTTTATTTGTGGTAGACGTACAGACGATATGATCTTTAAGCTTTCCATGATCCTAGGAGTAAGAATGTAATTGCATTTTTAAATAAAGTCATCAAAGTGTGTGTCTCCAAAAGATAAAAAAACACACATCGTTAACTAACGGTGTACCCTATCATCATTTGCGCTTCGATGCGAATAGTAAAGGATAAAAAGTGTGAGACATTGATAAGTAAGTGAAAATTACCGTAACGCGCCTTAAAAAGTAATTCTTACTCAAATAAAAACATGATCCACCAATTTTAATATTGTACAGATATAAAAACATTGGCCTTAAGTGAATAAAGCGATTATTATTTGTAAGCTGCACATTTGGTTTTGTATCCTTAATTCATATATTTATTATTATGTTTAGCTGGCTGTACAAAGTAAGACTCGGAATATACAAAACTACAATCCTAATGGCTGTTCTCTATGGGTGTGTGAAACGTGGTCTCTTACCTTATTTGAGCAAAACAAATTTAGGGTGTTCGAAAACAAGTTTCTTGGTAAGATATTTGGTCCGAATGGGAGGAGGCTACTGGGGAGTGTAGGAGGTAATATAATGAAGAGTTAGATACCCTGTACTCGTCACAAGACATTGTTATGATAGTCAAGTATCGTAGATTAAGGTGGAAAGGATGTGCAGCGCGAATGGGAGAATCTAAAGCCGTGTTCAGGGTATTTACTTGCAGACCCAATGGGAAGACTTAAACACCGATGGGAGGATAACATTTGAATAAACCTGCAAGAAATGGGGTGTAATGAGGTGGACTGGATAGAACGAGCTAAAGATAGGGATAAGGTGTAATGAGGTGGACTGGAAAGAACTATATCAAGATAGGGATAAGGTGTAATGAGGTGGACTGGATAGAACGAGCTCAAGATAGGGATAAGATGTAATGAGGTGGACTGGATATAACTAGATCAAGATAGAGATCAGGTGTAATGAGGTGGACTGGATAGAACTAGATCAAGATAGGGATAAGGTGTAATGAGGTGGACTGGATAGAATTAGATCAAGATAGGGATAGGTGGTGTACTTTTATAAGTGTGGCAATGAACTTTAGGGTTCCTTATACCATGGAGTAATTAAGTAACTCTTTCTGTACAAGCTACTGAGGGCTTTTTTTAGTTAGATTTATCGAAGCATAAAACTATTAACAGTCTTACTTTTAAATATAAAGTAGACCCATTTCGAGTAGATTTACATATTTTTTAACTAACCAAAACTATTTAAATCTAAATTGGTCGCTATCTTGTGGCATGAATTCAAAATTAGAAATGTTTATTTTTTTTAAAAATCACAATATTATTTGTTGAAGAAATATTTACTAAAAATTTTTTTTAGTAATTTTGAAAAAAATTTGGTTGGATAGCGACGTGATATGTTTTATGTATAAAAATAAAATAGTAGATAATAATTAATTAATAAAATGATTGATTTTATTTGTTAATAAACAAAAACAATTCATAAATAAATGAAAAGATATCTCAGTTATTAAATTTAACATTATTTATAGGCATGTAGCCCGAACGGTTAGTAAAACGCAGTACTAAAAATAAAATATGTTTATGTTATAAAAAAATTGAAAGCATATCATTTTTAGGCAAATTTAAGAAACCAATTTAGCTAAACATAATAGATTATATGCTATATTTAATTATTTTTATTTTCAGAAAATATGTAGATTTTGTACTATATCTTTCATATTTATACAAAAGGCACCGCTCTATAAGAATTAAAGGTGGAATACAAGGTATTTTTATCCATAAAACGAGACAACGAAACAATGGTCTTGTGTAACAAATATCTAACACGCATGAAATAAAAACTGAATAAACCTATTTACTTTCACAACTGTAATTACATTACATTCTTAGAATGTTGTGGTTTATTTTATTGAAAGTAAATCTTACATAACTGATCGAATAATTTTGTAGTAAGTGAAGCCTTGATTGATTCTATCTTTTAAAATATATATTTTTAGTAATCATACGAAATGGGACAACACAAATTTAAAATATATGTTACAACATAACTGTACTGTACACATATTAATACCTAAAAATAGGTAGCGAGACACCCTTAAATAATAAATATATCTCAGAATAACCATATAAAAATGGGGTGTGGCTGTGTCATGGACACGGCCTTGTGTTGTACGTGAATACGTTTAAACTTAAACGAACATCGTAGCTTCTCCGAGTCAAAAGTTATACTAATTGCAAATCTCGATACGCAGCAAAATAACCTCAAAATGGCGGCGCTTCCCCCTCCACCGCGCACGATGCGTCACTGTTCTTGCTTATCGTAATGAATTCTTTGATCCTTTAGCTATCCAGTGGTATAATTTAATTTTGGATGTAGAAGAAAAATTCGAAACTACAACACCAAACTGTATTCCCCGATTTTGTTATCATTAGGTTTTTTGGATTGCCCCCGTATGGTAGCAAATTTAAAGACGTATTCACGTAAAAAAATAATTTATCACTTTTAAGCACACTACCGCTTCAGTGGCCAAATGTTATAAGGCGTCATTCACGCTATAGATTATAATGGCAAAAGTTGGGAGATACAGCATTAATCCAGGTCGGAATTGAGTTATTTTTTAATTTTATTTTAAGTTTTGAAAATAAATACACTTTTCAAAACGAAATATATTTATGTTTATTTTATTTAATGATCTGTGAAAAACATGTCATTATATAGGCCTACAGTAATATATTTATTTTATTTTTAATTGCAGCATGAACATTATCTTAAAATGAACATAAACTAAAAACTCGTAAGATTTGTGAAAAGAAATAATAGGTATAAACATTGTTGTGGAAAGATCACATCAAAGATCATAAATGAAAGAATATACACTGTTACTTACTCTATGGCACTAGGAACTAGGAACAATGCTACAGAAAAATTGAGAAAAGAGAAACATCTTTGTCCACCAAAGAACATAAGAATCAAATTAATTTTCAAAGACCTGAATTAAAAAGTATATATATTTGTTTATAGCTCAGAAATTATTAATTTTATAAAAATATATTTAAAATAAAAGATTTCGATCTTTAATAGCATTGCAACTTTACAATGATAAATTATTTTGTATCTCAAATAGTTACGGATAAATTATGAAAAGTGAAAAAAAATTCCCCTATTTAAAGTACCCTAAAAGTAATTTTTATGAGAAAATGAGAGTTTTCATCTCGTTTAATATGATAAACAGTTTTTAGTTATAAAATTTAATCAAAACAGTTAAAGATAATTTCGAGAAATTATATATATTTTTTTTCTATTTTGCCCTTCAGTAAACTACCCTTAAATTTAGGGTTGTGTGTACAGAATGTTTCAATGAAAGCGTGCAAAAATTAAACAGGACATAAGGGATGCTCTACTGAACATTTTGAGATAGGGAACGTGTGGTCTGCGAACCCAGCTAAGGGGGATATGTGCCTAAACATGTGGAGGAGAGCCTGAAGACTATTTCGTATGATGATATCTCAAATCACTTGTGTATGAGACTCCAATGGACACAGACTTGGAATTGGTTGCCAGGATTGTCGTCGCCTATGATCTGATTCGAAACACGCACGGGATATTTGAACGGGTGCGACAGTCTCTCGTACGCCAATGTCCAGCTTGCATTGGGGTTGGTAGTCGTCATTTTGAGCATTTGTGAAGTACGAATAATCTGGTATACTGTACAGTACTACCTGTACGTAATATTACAACTAAATGTAAATAAATTACATGTAACGATTATCTGTAAATAAACCTGACATCAGTAACAGTGTATATGTTATGTTTAGGCCCATATCCCACTTAGATCACCTCGTAGACCACAATTTCCTTATCTCAAAATGTTTGGTAGAGCATCCCCTATGCTCTGTTTAATTTGTGCACGCTTTCTCTGAAATTCCCTTGGGAGGAGGGGGAGGGGGGTGACCTTGTGAAAACGCCAGATACCAAGTTTTAGCCCAATTGGTAAAACAGTTTCGGCTCTAGCCTGAGGTACAGACAGACAGACAGATGGCATTGCAAAAACTTATTTTTTTCAGGGTATCATGAAACGTCAACATTTATCAAAATCTCGAAATCAATTTTTTTTGACAATCACAATATTTTTGCTCCAAGGCTCGAGAGAGAGTAAAAACATATGGATCGATTATCAACTATCTATTTAATGATCGATCAGAAACCTTTTACGATATAAATGAATGGATATATGTTATTTTTAATTGGAGACATGAATATTTATACACATTTAGAAACATAAAATGATATATTTGTTCTATTTTCATTTGAGGCATGAACATAAATACACATTTCAAAACCACACATAATATAACGTGTGTTCTTTATATTTATTATCTGGGCAGTGAATATTGGGCAACCATTTAGAACGTAACATACTGAAATTGCATCATTTTAATTTATAAAATAAAAACCAAACAAAATACATATATTAATATATATATAACATAAAAGATGTGCTTTATTTTTTATTCAGGCCATGAACACAGTGATACAAGCCTCGCAAATGAGCAATTGCGATTCCTCGTCAATTACCTTGTGAAACTAGATCACATTACGTTACGTTATGCAGCCATCGCAACCGCACCTGTGTGACGTAATTGGAGGCAAAGAGAGTGTGTTCGTGACCCGCGCCGCACCCCACCTCACCCGAACCCCCACCTTATACCTACCCTCCTCCCAATCTTGTGGACCAATCTATTCCATTTGGTCGGGTCTTGATGCAATGCCAGACAGGTACGTTTCTAAGAAAATAAAAATTAGACGGCGTCTTAAAAGCTAAAGCAGCTGAAAAAACAAGGCCAATTTTTCATTTATTTTTTTTTCTATTTTATCCGTTTCGTTCCAGTAGCCGAGTGGTTAGTTATGGAGATCATCGACTTAGGAGACCCGGGTTTAATATAAAATAGAACCTACTACAAAAATAAAGTACTATTTGTGACTTTCACGTTGGAGTAAATTGCCAATGACTGAGAGATAAGGGTTCAAACTACGGGCGGGTGTACTTGATTTTATTTTTTTCCTAAATTGTTTCATAGTCTCAAAATACTGTTACATTTCTTCATTCCTACGCCATAAGATTGATAAATATTCATGATAGTAATAATAATAATAATAATAATAATAATATTGCGTATCTGGGTTACATCACTCATAGCTCAGTAGTGGAAATATTAGCCAGTACTAATGTACCGCTGTCCAGGGGACGCCCGAATGTACTAATCGTACATTCTTTCCGTGGAGGTTCTTTCCATGTCCCGATGAGATGAGATGATGGTGGTAGTGAGTATGAGGGTGTGGAACATGTAGAAATACTTAAAGCCTAACTTTACTAAACCCTGGTTACCGTTGGGGTAGTTCCTCTTTCGGAAAAAATACCCAAGGTATCAGCCGGGGATCTAAATAGTGACTCCTAAGCTCTTAGCCAGGTACGCTGACCACTACACCACTGGGCCGGTTATCTTAGTTAATTTACAATGCGTTACGCCAGAACCGGTACTAAGATGTGTTGAAAAAAATTACTTTTGAGGAGGAGGAGGAGGGAGATTTATTCCCATAACTGGGCAGGGATGGCCGCCAGCCATGGAGGCTTACAATCACGTATAGTAGTCTCTAGCCTAAGGGGCAAAGAAGAGGACAGATTTTCTCTTTCAGCTAGAAACATTTCGCCGCGAGAAATGAACTAGAGGCGTTAAAGCCACAACCCAATGAACTTTAACAAAACACAAACATATTTTTTTATTATCAATGATAACTTTTCACTATATTATTAGCAATATTTTATCAGTAATGATATTATCTATCAAAAATAGCATCTGCAGATTAATTGAATTGATGCATGATTACATTAAATTAGTTCTAGTAGATTTTGTAGCTGTCACATAAGACTCCTTCAATAAAAATTGGATTTAATTTATAATATTGTTGTTATTATTATTACTATTAGCACCGCGTCTTACTAACCGTTCGGGTTGTACGCACTTACGCTAATGTGTAATGGTATGGTGGTTCTGATATTAAATGGAGGACCTACAGTTTAACGTGGGATCCGAACCACGGTGGAGGTCTGGCATTCCACACATTCACAAGTTGTGATTAATACACGTCTTGTCAGGGGTGAAAGAAGGGTTTGGAAATCAGATAAATCTGTGCCAGGACCGAGAATTGAACCCGGGCCCTTTGTACAGAAGTCCTACACCTTATCCCTAGACCGCCAAGTCATCGACTTAGTTTATAGAAATTATTGCTGGTAAAGAGAGCCTTTGTTTACACTTCCGAATTATTAGTTTTTATATTGAATCTATATATATTTAATAGGTCATACCAATTATCATTTGATGTTTTTTAGACATTTAAAAAATGTTTTCTTTTATTTTGGGGGAAGGATTATTTTGTGCCCCACTATTTGGTACCCATCTTAACTGTATTCGGATATACAATAATAAAAATATGGGTAAGAAGGCTATTGTGTTATTCTCACGGCGTCTTAAAACATATTCAGGTTATGACACCCTGAAGAGACTAGGGATGAGAAAGATGTACTTTGGAGGAAATTTACCCACATTTACTTGTAGGTATGGTGGGAAATAATTTAGTATTAGTCTCCTTCAGTGTACCTGGCCGGGATTCCACCCCCGACCTCCCTGTCCTAGAAAACCAGCTTTAACGAACCTGACATTTATTCCACGTGCCTACGTAATCAAGTTTTTTACACGTTTTTTTATTATGAATAATTTAACTATTTAATCTGTAGGGTAGGTGTATTTTCTAATCCACGTCTTATCACCCATCCAGGCTATTCCCATATGTATAATATTGGTTCACTGGGTGATGATTAGAGTATATTTTTAATAAAATTTGCCTCCATTTTCATGTCGGGAGATTAGAAAATCAATTTTTCTATTTTTTAAAAATGTCAGTACATCTGGCTGGGAATCTGGCCATGGCATTCTTGTCACAAATAGACCAGACAAGACTATACTGATGCCTTTGTACAAGTGACCCACCTTTTATAGTTCACGGGAAATAGATTAGGAGAATAGTTTACAGGAAATATATCCTTATTAGTTTGGAAAGGAGATCTAAAATAAATGTTATGTCACGATCAGCCAAACTTTCTTATATTGTGTATTATGGCTTCGAAGATGATTTCCAATTATAGGTTTTGAATAAATACTATCAAATAATTCTGAAAATTGAAAAATGACACCTGGACACGGGAATCGAACCCGGGTTCAGGTGTCATTTTTCAATTTTCAGAATATGATATCTAGGTGGAGTAATCCCCACTAATAAGCATAAATAATAGCTCTGGCTATTAATTCTTACTATCAAATAAGTTTTACTCATAAAAACAAACACGCCCTCTGTAATAGATATAAAATAATAATAATAAATAATTTTAATAATAATAATAATAATAATAATAATCATTATATTAATCTAAAACAGCTAAAATTATTACAATCAATTTGATTATTTACCATCTAATATCTATTGAAAAATAAATTTATCTATGTCACAAAACTATTCCTATATTCCACTTGAATTCACTCTCAAGATCGATTTTTTTAAATCAAACCTTAATTATTTTAATATAAAGAACTTATATGAATAAATACCCTTGTGATACATATTTGAACAACATTAGCGATATATTAATATATCAATTTAAATACATATCATAAACACCAAACTATTCTGACCCCTCCCAACAAAATATAGATTAATGATTAACCATCTTAAAAAATTTATCATATTTAAAAAATATATAATATATATTCTAGTTATGTCACAAAAATACTATTTCCCAATATCATTATATATATTCCCAAATAACGTTTAACAATTTAACACCTTCAGATATTTTTTAAATAAATCTATACCTTCAACGAATTTTTACAAAAACTAATAAGTATTTTTAATATTAAACAGTTAGATGATATATTTTAAAAATTTTTAAAATAAAGATGTCAAAATCATATCTTAAACAAACATTAGGATTATATGTAATATTAAAATCTATAAAATTATACTATCTAACAAGCATTTATAGGATCGTACAAACGTTAGTAAATTAAAATCCAACTTTTTTGAAATTTAGTCATCAGTAAACTACCCACAAATGATATTTCTCAATCAAATACACGCGTTATTTACATAACATATAATCCCCAAATATACGTTTTAAACAAAATTATTACAGACACCTTCGAGATATTTTGAATTTTCAAAAATATCTCATCATTAAGCCGTTCAACGAATTTTTACCCAAAAACTAATGATACAGTATTGTTTATCATGTCAAACAAGCCTTGGATTTGCATTTTAATAATATTGTTAAAGAAATTTTTGAAAAATTTAAAATTCAAAAAAATCAATCATCAGTAAACTACCCTTAATTGAAGGATAGGGTCGAAAATTAAAAAAATCTATATATTAAGTATGAACTAAATCCATACAACAATGTTGGGTTCGTGGCCAGGGACAAACAGAAAGCGATAATTATAAAATCCACTCTTTTTTGGATTCGTGTTCACATAAAACGTCAAGATTCGTCATCATAGATTTTTTTTTTATGATCACAACACTTTCTCTTGATAAGTAAAAATAGTGATGAACCCCATAAGGCAGACCACCCCTTGGCACTGTTTTCTACCCAGACTGCCAAAAATTGAGCCCAACCTAACCTAACCTAACTTAGACTGTTCCCTTTCTCACTAAGAATTAATATTACCTCGAACATAGTATACGAAGTAGCTATCGTTAAGATAGTTATCTTTTACTGAACTGAAGTTTGGTGGGGGTATTTTTATAGTGGTTGGTTGGCATTACTGACCAGGAGGGACATAACCTACAATTCTGTAACCTGTTTGTAGACTATTCTCCGCTCTGCTGACCCAGGGTACACCTGTGGAGATTGTCTACACGTTGTACCCGTGATTAGATGGTGTTATGACAGTGAATATGGCGGTGTGGACCAGTGGAAGTCTTAAACATAACTTAAGCCTAAATTACCAACCACTTGTGAGCGTTGAGATAGTTCTTCTTAAGAGAAAAATACCCAGGATACAAACCGGGAATTGAAACCGGGACCCCTAGGCTCATAGCCAGATGCATTGACCACTACACCACGTGAACGGATAATTTGCTGGTGATTTATTGTATTCGTTTCCAATTAATATTATACTATAAAGTACCCGATCCACCTGTTTACAACTCTTTATAGTAGAATCAACTGTGCCCAATCCAGCAATCTCTCACATAAAGAAATGTACCCAGTCCCCCACCCTCACCTGGCCAAGACACAAAAGCTAACTATCACAAGAGGTAAATATCAACGAGGGGAAAGTTAATTAGAAATATAAGATTGAGATTATGTGAGTGAGAGTGAGAAAATGCTCTTGAAACTCAAAGAGGTATTGGCAAGTGTGAAAGTGCTGATTTTTAAGCGCTATAATTAACTATGACAATAACAGGATCCTGGCAATCTTTTGCTCAGAGCTAGTTCGAATCTAGTTCGCGATGGGCCACGAATAGCCCCTGGGCCAAGATTTGTTTCAGATCAATCTCAGATCATGATTTAGTTCTTAATTACTGTAGATTATTTTTTACAATAGCCTGTTATAGTAAGAATACGCTATGAAGATCAATACATATAGGAAATCTACCTGCACACTTCGTTTTTTATTTATATTTAATTAGACCAACACCTTAGCTCAGTTGGTAGCTTATTTGTCAACTGAGTTAAAGGAAACTGTTTCTGATCCTGGAAAAGGTCGAAAAAAGCTATCATTTGTGAAATGTGGGTTTCCCCTTTCACACTGATCAAATTAATGACCGGAGGTGACCTGGCGGTCTAGGGGTAAGGTGTCAGACTTCTGTGCTAAGGGTCCGGGGTTTGATCCTCGATCCCGGCACAGATTTATCTGATTGCCAAACCCTTCCTTCACCTCTGACAAGACGTGTACTAATCATAACTTGTGAATGTGTGGAATGTTAGGCCTCCACCGTGGTTCGGATCCCACGTTAAACTGTAGGTCCTCCATTTTCATTTCACAATCACTCTACCATTACACATTAGCGTAAGTGCGTGTAACCTGAACGAGTAGTAAGACGTGGGTGTTAAAAAAAACCTTGCTTTAATTTACAAACAATCTTATTTCACCTTTTATATAATGTGTTTTTTAATATATTATTTTTACATATACTAAACATTGATTGTGTCCCCCCTCCCACTCCCTTCATCACACACCACCTTACCCATACTTTTACTATTTAAACGTTATGCGTTTACATAAAGTGTCTCTCTAGTTGTAAATAACCTTTAAATAAACAAATTTACCCACATCAGTGGTAAAATGATCTGAGGCATAATATACTAGATTTCTGGTTATGGAGAGGTGAGGGGTTTTGAATTCCGGTAAGGTGTAGATATGGTATTTTTTTCCTTAAAAGTTTTCCCTTTCTCCCTCCACGCTTGTAAGGATACACTTCTCCTTGATCTCATACTAACCCTTTTAATGTAAATACAAGTTTGTACGTATAGTTGGACGGGGAGTACAAAATGAAGTTACTAAAGTTACTTTCAAATATTTATAAGCAGGGCCCGGCGGCCTCTGGTGACGTAGAAACTATCCCAAAAAATTGTACACAGAATAATCTAAACATTTTAAAAATAACCACAGATTCAAAAAAAAAATCTAAAAATATGAACAAAAACCCTTAACCCTTAATTAACGCATGGAATAATCTAAACATTCTAAAAATGACCACAGATTTTTTTTTAAATATCTAAAAATATGAACAAAATCCCTTAACCCTTAATTAACGCACATGACTAAATCAAACATGCACTTTACAAATTGTATACACAAATAGAAAAGGCTTTAGCAAATAGACTCTTTCGTTCTGCTAAATCTAACATTGATTTACAGATATCTGTTTCCCAACGCAACCCTCTCAAGCCAAGTTGCAGTGTCTCACCAGGAATATGTACTTTACAAACATACAAAGAAGATACAAAATTTGTTTTTTGTTTCATTTAGCACCACTTTTTACTATCCGAATGGTTTATACGCTTATGTACTAATTACGTTAGTGAATTATGGATGAGGAAGGTTGAATTTTATAGGAAGTGTATCCTCATTTGAGTGTAGGGAAAGTGTAGAACTATTTTTAATAAAAACACCCTTCGCACACCTGACCGATATTCGAACCCAAATCTCCCTGTTATGGGTAGTATAATCTAACATTAGAGTGAAGCCTTAGACCATTCGGCCACTAAAGCAGGGGGGTTTAGTTTTGTACCCAACGGGGTGACCCATCTTCACCCCGGACGGGTGTTAGTAAGTTTTTTGGAAAATAGCCTTCCCTATTCTCTTCCCCCAGACTAAATATATTGAGTCACTGATAGCCAGTTTACCGGCCTTAATGTTTAGTAATAATACAAATTACTAATAATGACTACTAGTAATTAACTACTAATTAATGAATATTTTAATATAAATTAACAATATTTATATAAATATAATTCTATATATATAGGTATAAATATAATACTATTAGGCCTACCATTAATTGCTATTTTATTTTTTAAATTTATAAATTGATGGTTCAAAGTTTATTAATTTTAATAGGAGAGTTTAAATTAAATAAAGAATATATATTTATTATAATAATTAATACCATAAACTGATTTTTTAATATTAATTATATTATTTTTATTTTCTATAGTTATAACAATTCCCTAAATAATACAGTTTAAAAGTAATATCTGGGTGTCACGTTGAAGCGCTAGGCGAAAGTTTTACAATGACAGCTCTTAACTTTGTTCTTTAGATTCTAGAACTGAAAACTTGAGATCTACAAAATATAAATCACCATCTCGAATATCATCTTCTATAAATAGGCTTTCATTTAGAAAAATACAATTTTAAATTATCTCAGTAGAATTTTTGCGAATAATTGACTTAAATTGCTGCTTCTCTATTAACAATTGGTAAAATTTCTATGAATATTCTCAATGCTCAAAGTAAATGCTTAAAATTTGAATTTTTACTTTCTCTCTATCTTACAGGTAGAGAAAGTATGGTGATCGTCAAAAAATCGAAGTCGAGATTTTGATGAATTTTGACGTTTCATGACTTCCTGAATCCGAAAAAGTGGTTTTTGAATTTCCGTCTGTCTGTCTGTCTGTCTGTCTGTCTGTCTGTCTGTCTGTACCTCCAACTAGAGCCTAAACTATTTTACCGATTGAGCTGAAACTTGATATCTTGGGTTTTCATAGGGTTGCCCCGAGGGGTTTTTGGAATTGGACATCTACCCCTAAGATTAAGGGTAGTTTACTGACGGGAAAAAACAGAAAAAGTCGATTTTCTCAAAATCGGCTCTAACGATTTTGATTAAATTTCATTTATGAACATTAATAAATATTCCAAACAAAATGGCTACTCTCAATATTTCGGCTAAATCGCTTTAAGGGCTCCGGTCTGATGCGTAAATTAACATTTTTTATAATAGCTCCGAAACTATTTGAGATATGAAATTACTTAGCATTACAAATATGTATATATATTTATAATACAAATATTTTATTCGAAACATATTTTTAAAAAATCAATAATTTTCAATCTATACGCAATTATATATATTTTTTTAGCTTTTTGGACATTAAAGCTTAAGTATTGCGATCGTAAAAAAAACTAACCTGAAATGTTGATGGATTTCGACGTCTCATGACCCCCCGAACCCTAAAAAATAGTCTTTGCAATGCCATCTGTCTGTGTGTCTATAAAAACTTAAAATTAAGGGTAGTTTACTGAAGGGCAAAAAGAGAAAAAGTCGATTTTCTCAAAATCGGCTCTAACGATTTTGATTAAATTTCATTTATAAACATTAATAAATATTCCAAATAAAATGGCTACCCTCAATATTTCGGCAAAATGGCTTTAAGGGCTCCGGTCTGATGCGTCAATTAACATTTTTTTAAATAGCTCCGAAACTATTTGAGATATGAAATTACTTAGCATTACAAATATGTATATATATTTATAATACAGATATTTTTTCCGAAACATATTTTAATAAAATCAATAACTTTCAATCTATACGCAATTATATGAATTTTTTAACTTTTTGGACATTAAAGTTTAAGTATTGCGACCGTTAAAAAAAACTAACCTGAAATGTTGATGGATGTCGACGTCTCATGACCCCCCGAACCCTAAAAAATAGTCTTTGCAATGCCGTCTGTCTGTGTGTCTATTAGAACTTAAAATTAAGGGTAGTTTACTGAAGGGCGAAAAGAGAGAAAAATTTAGTTTTCTCAAAATCTGCTCAAACGATTTTGATTAAAATTCGTATCTAGGCGTTGATTAAGATTATAAATAAACTGGCTATTTTCATTTTCCTATGAAAATGATTTTTAGTGTTCTTTCCAGAAGCGTTAATTTCCGTATCTCCATAACTATTGGAGAAACTAAACAACTTATCATTGCAAAATTGTAGGACTATTAGAAATAAAAAACTTTTATTTGACATATATTTTTATAAAAGCAGCAGTTTCTGAGATATTTGCAAATATATTAATACAATTTTGTGAGCTTTAGTTGTAAACATATACTACTTAAGTCTTAACGCAATAATTCTCCAATGCCATAGAGTAATTAAATATAAGTATCTAAAAAAGTATGTTATTTTTCCTTAAATCTCTTAGGAGAAATGTTTGCATAGCAATGATCTATCTCCATTTTAGACTCAATAGTCAATATTTACATTTTTTATTGGTCAAAATGTATAAATGAATAATTAAATATCAATGCGATGACTTGAAGATCTGCAACACCTTATAAAATGTTAAAATTTTAACCAGAAATCGAAATTTTAATACGAAGTGTTGACCCTTGTGGAAGACATTAAACTGTTTGAAATGCTCTTAGGTTGACAAAGATGCGCCTCTTTTCTCATTGATTATATATTATTGTATATTATTTTATGCGTGTTCTTATGTGGAGTGGTGATGATACAATGTACATTATTCCGTTCAGAAATCTTACGAGTTTATAGAAAGAGAGAGAAAGTCTGTGCGGTGTGCCGTACCATTTATTTTAAAAATTAAAATCAAAATTGGTTTAGTAGAACCCAAAAAAGTTATCAAATAAATTATTATTTTTTTATATTTATGTTTCCCCTTTTGAATGTTTTTAAAATCTATATATTTTGGGGTGAAAAATCATTTATATATAATTTTTCATTTTTTTGTTTTTTACTATGAAAATCGGTTGGATATAGCTTTATGGGAACATTTCTGAAAATAATGTTTCATGTTTTAAATATCTGGATTTTTTTTTATTATTTTTTTTGCAGAAAGTAAAACTTGCACCGACACTGACTGTACCACGCAGAGTCTCGAACCGAGTCCCTCTACATTCCTCGTCACTTTCTCCCACTGGTGCTTGAGATTGGCAAGCGGATATCAGCTATGAACGAGTACAGTCACGTAAAGTAAAAGCCCACAACACTAAGTATAGAACATTTCACTTTCAAGGAAACACTTAATGAATACTTAATTAGCGGCGGTACATTACGAACATTCAATTAGTGGAGAAATCATTACGAGCATTCTACTAGATTGACCACGCCAGCGTTTAGATAGTGATAACATCACTACGAACATTTGATTAGCGTTCTCATCACTATGGTGTATTTAACTTGCTGCAACATAACTGCAAGCGTATAATTGTTATATCACTTTAAACGTTTAATTATTAGTGACATCACCACGAACGTCTAGTTAACATCACTATGATAGTTTGATTTACTGCAATATTAATACAAGCATTTAGTGTGTGGTAATATCACAAAGAATGTTTAATTAGTGATGATATCCCAACGACCGTTTAATTAGTGGTAATAACCGGACCCGTGGTGTGTTGGGTTAGATTCCCGGCTGGTAACTTGGGTATTTTTCCCGAAAGGAGAAATACCCCAACGGTTACCAGGATTTGGTTAGTTATACTTAAGTTAAGTTTAAATATTTCCAATGGTTTCACACCCTCATACTCATTATCACCCTCATACTCACTATCACCATCACCTCATATCATCGGGACATGGAAAGAGCCTCCACGGGCGTCCCCTGGGCAACGATACATTATTACAGGCTAATCTTTCCACAGTCTGGACTACGAATGATGTAGCCCGACGCGCACTATCATTATTATTAATGATGATATTCCTACGGTGGCGTAGTTGGCTAACGCGCCAGCCGTGTTGAGCCAGACCACCGAGGACGATCGAGGTTCGAATCTCGGTCGGGGGAACTGGGGGTGGTTTTTCCTAAGTGGTTTTTAACTCTCCTTCCACGCAAATGTGGGTTCACTTCCTATAAATTCAACCTTCCCAATTCCTAATTCATTAGTGTAATTAGTACTTAAGCGTATAACCCGATCGGGTAGTAAGACGCGGTGCTAAATTTAAAAAAAATTCCTACAAGCGTTTAATTGAAAAAGAAAAAAATTCATGACATCCTGTGTTAGATTCTAGATTGAACTTTGGTATTACATATTTAGACTTATGATTAAGAAATTAAAGCGTGTATATAGCCCTATTATTGCCAGGTGCTTGTATTCTATTGAAACGGAATAATAGTTCCTTAGTTTATTTCTGCATGAAGGTTATAGAACACAAAAGCAAACAGACAAAAAATTTTAATTTACCGAACAGTATATCATAAAATACCGGGTCTGGTGGTTTACTTACCTAATATGGCGTACGTTGTTTGGAATGCAAGGCCCGGCTCAACCAACTCTTAAGACTGGACTGAACTCAAGTGGGTGAACCAGCAACTAAAGTTGTTTATTGCACACGTACTAATTTTCGTGACAATGGGATCAAGCATGCATTAAAAAAAATAAGCATAGCTGTTCAAATATACGTTCATTGAGTGGGATAAATCTATAAGTTCTGGATTATATAGAGTTTCTCTTATAGATAAAATTTATAATCATGAACATTTCTTAGGTCAGGGAATGATGGATCTTGCGCGCCAAAAGAAAAAATCTAAGTCTTACAATTATGTCTGTTCCGATGTTTGTGTGTATGCCTCTCTATAAGTTGTCTGTATGTCTGTTTCTAGGGCTAGTGTCGAAACTGTTTGTTGGATTTGGTTCAAACTTTATATTCAGGTGTAATATGGTCATATTCCTATTAATTATTTTTAATTTTGATCTTAGCTCTAGAAATAAATGTGATGCTTGATTTTTTTAACATTGAAAATTTCAAGAAAATGGTTCTAATGATTTGGTTTGAATTGGCTATCTGACATATATACATTTTAAACATTTATATATCTACATTTTAAATAACACTTACACAATACTGGTTTTTTTGGAAAGGAAATAGTTTAAGATAGTGGTTCCCAAACTATGGTACGCGTACCACCAGTGGTACCTACAATTATTCCCGATGGTACGCAATGAGAAGCCAAATAAAACAGGCAAATTAAAGTTGTAAAAAAGGTAGAGCCACATCCAATCTTTGAAATACAATCGGACCAAGTTCAATCAAAAGTAAAACAGATGCTAACAGTGATTGTAGGGTTGGCAACACTGATTCAAGCTCAGCCACGCAGTCTGTGTTATTATATATCTGAGTGCAATCAAACACGTACCGACACAGTAAATATTTAGTATTATATTGGTGGTACTCCAAATTACGTAAATTTTTAGGGTGGTACGCCATTCAAAATTTTGGGAGCCACTGGTTTAAGGGTAGTTTACTGAAGACTAGTTTTTGAAAATATGAAATTTTTCAGAACTTGTTCTAATTTTTTTTTTAATTATTATCTGATGAATGTTTTACATGATAAATAAGAATGTATGTTATTTTTTCTTAAAATTTTAAAATTATTTGTGGTTAGTTTACTGAGAAAAAGTTTTTGAAAATAGTGTCACAAACTAGATTAGATTATATATATGAGAATATTGTTGAGTGTATCCTACTTTTTTTTTCGTGCGTCTTACAACATATTCGCATTTAATTATACTAAAGAGGTAGAAATGGTTTAAGTGAAATACGTGGGGAATTTAAGTTACAAATATGTTCGTGGAGGGAGGGAGTGAAACCATTTAATTAAAAAAAGTAATTAAAACCATCCAGAATTCTAACTCTTACCTTCCCGTCAATGGTAAATCAGATAAGACCCACCATTGAGGGGTGGGGATGACCATGCTTAGAATAACCCCTGTTTGGAATAACTCTTGTTTAGAAAGTACGCATTTAAAATAAAATATAAAATCACCTTGTCACATGATGCCTTACTGTATTAATTTAATTTTAATTTTAGCACCGCGTCTTACTACCTGTTCGGGTTATACGCTTAAGTACTAATTAGGCTAATGGATTAGGAATTGGGATGGTTGAATTTAGAAGAAGTGAACCCGCATTTGCGTGGAGGGAGAGTGGAAATCCATTTAGGAAAAACCACCCCCAGTTCACCTGACTGAGATTCGAACCTCGATCTCCCCGTCCTCGGTGGTCTGACTCAACACGACTGGCGCGTTAGCCAACTACGCCACCGAGGCGGGTCTTACTGTATTAAATTGTTTGGGTTTCATCTTGTCAAGCGACGTTCATTCATGCACGCTTATTGGCCAAGTCCTGTTTGTAGGTAACTTAAGGTCACTAATTGTCTGTCATCGCTGTTATCAATATCTTCATCCTCAACATAGCCTGAGATGAGCACTTTATACCAACGAGGTTGACGTCAGGACATTTATGAGGAACTACTTGAATAAAAAAAAATTAGAGGCTCCTGTTTATAAAACTGAGATTATTGGCTCGTTGTGCTGACCACTTGACACACTCCATCCACAAATTTTGGCACTATCATCGTTTAACGGTGGCGGCCGCTCGGTCGGTATCGTTCTCTTGTGGGCTAATACCAAAAATAGTTAGATTTTAACAGTAAAAAATGTTGACCAAAGTAAAATATTATAGTTTTAAAAAATGATAAATTTAGCCGTAATGTTTCGATCCATATCACTACACCACCTAGATTTGAATTGATTTTTGTTAGCTGAAAAAAAGTTTTTTATTTACTACTAATTAGGGTCTCAAACTATTTTTAAAACAAGCCAGGGCAGAAGGGAGCGCAAGTATTTTTACAGTTTTTATGGAATATAAATTTTTTGGAAAAAATAATTTTAAATATTTCTCCAGTAGCAACATAGAGTTTAGTTTTCTGCACATGCTAATATCAACAGATCTTAAATATCTGTCAAGGGTGTCCTGGAATTTTGTCAAAACTTTTTAAATAAAGAGAAAAAGTTTTGACAAAATTCCAGGACAACCTTGACAGATATTCAAGATCTGTTGATATTAGCATGTGCAGAAAACTAAATTCTATGTTGCTACTGGAGAAATATTTTAAATTATTTTGATCAAAAAATTTAATAATATAAAAACTGTAAAATTAATCGTATTCCCTTCATTACCAATAGTTTTTGGTTGAGGGAAATACATTTTCTAGAATTTTGAGTTTTTATGAGTTATAGGAATATTAATTTTAAAAAAATTGTAATACTGTAGCTTATTCTATTTTTTTTCTGCCAATTTCAAACAAAAAATATATAAATAACGGTGAGGTCTGTTACTTAGTATACAGATGTATAGTTTATATATCGTTAATATCATTAAAATCGACATAATTACCATTATTCGCATATAAAATACCAAGGAGTCGATTTTGTGAAAAACCGGTTCCGTGGTGTATTGGTCAATGTCCCGGGCAACTATACTAGGGGTCTTGGGTTCGTTTCTCGGCTGGTACCTTGGATATTCTTCCCGAAAAAAGGAATCACCCCAATTGTCACCAGCGTGTGGTTAATTAGTCTTGTCAGATTTAAGTGTTTCCACTGATTCCACACCATCATACTATCACCATCATACTAACACCCTCATACTCATTATTACCATCATACTAACACCCTCATACTCACTATCACCATCATCTCATCTTATCTGGACATGTAAAGAGCCTCAACGGAAAGGATGTACGATTAGTACATTCGGACGTCCCCTGGATAATGGTACATTAGTACTGGCTAATATTTCCACTACTGGGCTACGACTGATGTAGCCCAGAATCGCAGTATTATTATTATTATTATTATTATTATTATTATTATTATTATTATTATTATTATTATTATTATTATTATTATTATTATCATCATCTTTGCTAAAAATACAATTTAGTTTTATTTCGCGTGTGTAAAATACATTTTTAAATGCTACAATAAACTTTTAATATATTTTTATGTTTAATTTAATGTGCTTGTAAACGTTGTTTTAAAAAAACCCGTCCTCGCGATACTTCTGTCTCGGCTGATGATGGTTCTCCGCTCATACAGATGACGTAACACGAAGGGAGAAAGCGATCACATGACTCGTAAGATGCAGTACCGCATTTTACAAGATTACGCCACCGCCGTCAGACATCAGGCGGTACTACGTTCGCAACCAGATGGCGTAGAGTGGCGTAACGACGTCTATTAGCGTACTCCGTGTAATTACTGCAGACTGCGCTCATAGTTTGGTGGGTGTCGTTTTAGTTCTCGATTGTCGTTTGGGACGACGACCTTTTTTCGTGGTGAACTCTTGGAGACCAGTCAAGAGGGGACTCGGATTGAATCCTTGTTAGGGATAATCTTATCTTATTTCTATTTTTATTAGCACCGCGTCTTACTATCTGTTCGGGCCGTACGCTAATGTACTAATTACGCTTATCGTTTAAGGTAAGAGTAAGTTTATATTTAGAGGAAATGCTCCCGCGTTTACATGGAGTGAGAGTGGAAAACAATTTTGGAAAAAAAACCTCAGTACACCCAACCAAGATTCCAGCGTCTATCTCCACGTCATCGGCTGTTTAGTCTACTGTGGGAGTAACGCCTTAGACTATGCCGCCACCGAAGCGGGTTTAATTTACTATTCTTTATCACCGTATCTTACTACCCGTTCGGGTTGTACTCATATGTACTAATTACGCCTAATCTGTCAGGGATGAGGACATTTAATTTAGTGGTAGTGTACCAACATTTGCGTTGAAGTAAGTTGTAAAATAATTTTGTAAAAAATAACTTCTTTAGTACATTCGACTGGGATTTGAGCTCCGATCTCTCCCTCCTCGGCAGTCCATTGGTGTTGCGAGAGTGAAGCCTTGGGGTAGTTTCAGAAAGGGCCACTTAGCAGCACTTCTGAGAAGCGCTTGAGTTTGCAAATATTTAAAGATAGCTTAGAGGTTTCCCTCACAGCCACAAGAAAGTTGCGCAACCTCCAGTCTGAGAAAAGCTTGATTCACGCGTTTGCCGAAAACAGAAAGCAGAACTGCCTCATGCCGGGATCACGATCAACTTAATGTTAACTTAACGTAACGTTCACTTAAAGTTAACTTAACGTATGGGTGATCACGATTCACATAACTTAACGTAACAACTCGAGCCAAAAATCTTCATTCTCGATTATGATCTGTGATTTGTACTATTTGTACAGTGATGATCTGTGAATGTTTACAATTTTCAATCGATATAATAAATATATATTACAAAACTTTTTTGATAAATTTAGCTTTCCTATTTTAGTTTAATTATTTTGTTTCAATTTCTGATCACTAGAACTTACGCTAAAGAGTAAACATTAGTCATAATACCAACAAATGAATTACTAAATAGCCCTGTTGACGACACTCGCATAGTGATTGGCTGGTTAGATCACGTGATACCATTCAAGTAACGTTCACTTAAAGTAAAAGACCTCCCAGGACATCTCTTACGTTAAGTTAACTGCAATTCAACGTTAAGTTAACTGCATCGTGATCGCTTCCATTTAAACACACGAGGAGGTCCTTTATGTTAAGTTACGTTAAGTTAACTTTAAGTTAACGTTAACTTAAAACATCTGATTATCAACATATTTTATTTTCTAGTAAATAAACAAATATTTTAGATCATTCTCCCGATGTATGTTTTAAGATTATGAGGCTGTTTCGTGGCACAATCCAATACATCGATCACCCGTTTTACATTAACGGGTCATTTCAAATCTCCATCCAACAAACAACAAAACTGTCTACTAGCTTTTGGCTCTAAGAGCACATGTATTGTCAAATGCGCATCCGCACGGATTTGAGATGGTTGGTTCTGAGATTTGATTGGTTCTTCTGTGTCTAACATCTCAGGCAGAGCGGACAAAGAAGATATGAGTGGAACTTGAACTGAACAGCTTGCACCGATTGGGTGGAAATCTTGTGGCTTGGAACTCACTAAGAGACCGACCAAGTTTCTGTTCTGCGCTAGTTTTTCGGCGAGCGTGTGAATCCACAGTAAGGCTGCTTTTATGCAGGCGTTTTGTGCCGCGCGACACACGGTGGCAAAAGCCGTCGCGTTTTATAGGTTCATTTTATGCACGCGGCATTTGCCGCCCGTCGAAAAGTATAGTAGTGGGGGAGAATAAATCGTATCAGTGCTGCCATTCATTGCCTTTGAGTTGGGGAGTGTAGGATGTGTCCGCGCGTCATCTATTTGGAGTATTGTCACCTTACATTCAAAAAAGGGAAAGAAAATTGGATGTTCATCCCATCAACTTGCAAGATTTGAAGATGAGGCATTTCGTAACCTCTAAAAAAATTAAAGATGACGACAGAAACAATTATTTTTAAACTATTTTTGAATGGAAAAACTCATAACACACTTCTTTCTATCCAGTGACTTTTCTTTATATTTCTGGTTTTGTACTTTTCCGATGGTTAATTACAAATTACTTTATTTTCCTTGATTTCATCTTTAAAACGTTCAGTATACAAATTATTATTTTTTTAATAAAAATGATAAAAATATCAATTAGTCAAATAACAAAATAATCCTATTTGTAAACCTCCAGGCAACTGGACAAATATTATTTACTAGCCAGGGGTTGGCAGCTCTGATGTCTAGACAGCGGACGGCAGAAAAGCGGCGCGTTCGCATAAATGGAGCCATAAGGCGCCATGTACTTAGATTATTTCGGGCGGCTTTTGTCGCTGGCGTTTTGTAAAACACGACGGCATGTTTTACAAAACGCGACGGCAAGTTTTTCGGACGGCAGAGCATAAAAGGACTCATTTGTTTCCAGTGACTTAGAAAACGCGACGGCTTTTGCCGCCGTGTGTCGCGCGGCACAAAACGCCTGCATAAAAGGGCTCTAATTGACTTCACCGCTATTGACCTTAGATGATTCGACCACCGAAGCGTGTGAGGACCAATTTATTTACAAACGTTTTATTACAATCTATAAGTTAAGGATGAGAGACATAAGTTAGAATAAAGTGTCCGCGTTAGCGTGTAGAGAGAGTGAGAAAACTAGAGCGATAAAACTACACCTGGTAAAACCGGTTGATATTCAAACGCCAACCTCCTTGTAACCGGTAGTCTCTAATCTAATGAGAGCCTGACATTTTAAACCACGTGGCAATCGGGGAGGCTCTAATTTTTTTTTTCGATCACCGCATATCACTACCCGTTCGGGTTATACGCTTATTTACTATTTACACCAGTGGAGTTAAGTATTAGGAAGGTTATATTTAGAGGAAGTGTACCCGCATTTACGTGGAGAAAGAATGGAAAACTGTTTTGGACAAAACAGAGCTCAGCACACCCGACCGAGATTCGAGCCTCGGTCTCCCCGTCGTCGGTAGTCTAGTCTATTGCTAGAGTAGTAGTGCCTTAGACCATGCGGTCACCGAAGTGGATGAGGCTCTAAAGTAATTTCAGAATTTGTGTTTGGGTTGATATTGTTACAACTACATTAGAATACAGCATGTCCGATAAATAGGGTTAGTATTTTATCCTATGGTTAGTTTGTAGTCCGTCAAATGACATACCTTTTAATTGAAAAACTGCGTGTCACACGCATTGGTGGGCCCACAGGTTAAAGAGTCAGTCTTGTTCGGTCTGAATCGCCACTGACGGGGAGTACGAGGTACAAATCTCTTATGGGTGTAGTGAGCTTTCTTTGACTAAATGGTTTCCTAATATCCTTACACATCGATGCGGGCACATTTCCTATAATTATGTTCTTTAATTATACTTCAATATTATAACTTTGTCAACCTCAGTGGTTTTGGGCTAAAGAGCTCGTCTCAGGAGCCGATGTTCGCGGGTTCAATATCCAGACGAAGTCAACGGACTTGTCTTGAGAGATAAAAGTCCGTAACACAACTTCCTTCGGAGGGGAAGTAAAGCCATCGGTTCCATGTAATTTGTGGCATGTAAAAAAGACCCCCTGGAATGTGTATGATAAATCTTTCCGGCGAAATTTGTAGGCTATTTCGCGCTCGCTCATATAAATTCAATGTGGATGCGTCGGGGCCCACCGCGCTTACTTCCTGAACTCCCTTAGTACATGGGATGTCTACCAGATGGTTCAGGAAGCACTAACCAACCGAAAGACTGAAGTGCATGTCCAACTCAGGATGGATAGAAATCACATCAAACTGACATTCTGGTTGTCGACTTAAGAAAAAGAAGGATGTAAACATGCGGACAGCTTTTCGTCAAATATTTTTGTTCTATTATTATTCTTTGTTAATGCATTTCAAATATTTATTAAAATTTAATAAATATATAAAGAAAGAACTACGTGTTTACGCTTCTGACTCACTACCAAGAGGTAGAGTTTCAATCCTAACAGGGAATACTAGGGGTAAATTGTATTCGTTTTAAAAACATAAAATAAAATTGGGCTCGTTTGGTAGAAAATATCTACTTTGAACGAACTTTCCTCTTTGGTCTTAGCTAAAAATGTATAAAGCTTGGTGGTCAACGAAGCTACCTACATTTTCGACATCAACACTTTCTGTTGGATGGTGAAGCCCTACTGTCACTATTGAGCAATAGAGCTTGCTCCAGAAGAATGAAACAAATATGACAACTTCAAGGACCTGAATATATTATTCATTCGTTTTATTTTCACTTCCTTTATTTGAAGGTAAGCCCACATGTCTAAAGAAGCCTAGAGGCACTTGTTACGCCATTCCAGAAGCTGGCCTGTCTACCTGCTACCGTTATTAATATTGGTGGTCAAATTAAATGGGAATGATAAAAAAGGAATATTTTAAAATAACAAAAAAAAAGGCGGGGCCATAATGATTGTCTTCCACGTATGGTATTGCCTAAAATTAGTCCGAGTAAAAGTATTTTTTTTATTTAGCACCGCGTCTTACTACCCGTTCGGGTTATACGCTTAAGTACTAATTACACTAATGGATTAGGAATTGGGAAGGTTGAATTTAGAGGAAATGAACCCACATTTGCTTGGAGGGAGAGTGAAAAACCATTTAGGAAAAACCACCCCCAGTTCACCCGACCGAGATTCGAACCTCGATCTCCCCGTCCTCGGCGGTCGAACTCAACACGACTGGCGCGTTAGCCAACTACGCCACCGAGGCGGGTGACTAAAAGTAGATTGTTGTTTCTTTGACAGGCCTTCAGCTACAGACAAGGGCAAAGGAACTAAGGATGCCTTAGGACTTACTCTCCAGTCCCTTTCCTCCTCACTAAACTTAAGCCCCATCCTTTAAAAATTGAGAGGGGCATTGAAAGTGACTGCTTGGCAACCTACATTAATTATTTAGTTTAAATTAAAGAAGTTTGCTATCAAATTGCCTTCCACTGACGTTCAAGGTGGCCAGGCCAGTATCCCCCTTCCCCAAAATGTGTTTTAGGGGCAAGGTTTACTTGTGGAGTACCAAGTTAAGTCCCACCCAACAAGAAGTGCAAAGGATTATTTGTATCAATGAATTCCTCTTGAATTAATTTATAGGTTGGTTTTTTTTAAATATATTTGAGATTGTGAGTGTTGTGAATTTGATAAGAATCGGTCTAGCTACTAGCCTAGATATTGAGGTGAAATACAAAACTATATTGATTATAATTTTTTTGGAAAAGTGGGTTCCAGTGGGCCTTTGTAAATCCCTGTAAAAGGGGGCAACTTTATTTCTTAGATCAAACAAAGCTAATTTTGGCTTCCATTTCCCCCCTCCCCTTCAACTCATCCTTAAAAAAAAAGTTCCTACCATGGGGCGGGCACTCTTATAGGACTAGCTGATACAGTAAACTAGTTTGGGGCACTATCGCTAGGAGAAACTTGCAATGACGTCACAGAGGAATGCGCATGCGTGGACGTGAAGTCCATAGAAAAGGAAAGGTGAAGTCCATGTAAAATTCGCTATTACTGTTTTGTTAGCAATTTGTCGTTTACTTTAAAGAAAGAGCTTAGTTAGATTTTCTAGATTTTACATTTTATAACGTGGCTTATTTATAAAATAATGGATTTAGTTAAATTTCATTGAGTTTTATATAAGAATTGACATTCCGCAATAGAAAATACGTTCTGTTCCAAGTGTAACGTCCCGCTTCGAATCACTTAGTAAGCAGCGTTAACGCCGCGAGCGCTAGCTATGTGGTTCTACTTGCCAACATTAGAGGGGCGATATAACTAATTACTGTTTATACTTCTGTGGGTGTTTTCAGGATTCACCCTCCCTGTAGGATTTAAAGTGAAACTATATTGTGCAGGCTATATCTCAAAACACACAATTAAAAATCACCCTGACCCTATTCCAGGAGGTTGAATACTCCCTCTCTTTCCTGAATAGGACTGTCAATTTGTGATACATTCTATTAAGGTGCTTGAAAAAGTGTTCCGACATTTACGTGGAGAAAAACAACCAGTGCACGCGATCGTTACTTGAGCCTCTATTTGCCAGTCAAGGGTAACCAGTTAAATATTTATTTAGAGCTACTAAATATACATTTACAACTTTTATTTATTAATAACTAAGCTCAATAAATATCTACCCATATATGTGATGCTTGAAACATTTTGTTCATTAAATGGATAAATCTACTTTCTTTCACTAAATTATTCAAATTGTAATAAAAACTTCTTTTTATTTAAATATCGTTATTTTTGTATTAATATTATATGATAGAAAGCAAATTAATTTTCAAAAGCAAGGTTCAGATCAAAAAGAATTAATAATTTGTTTAAGCATTTGTATTAAATTTGAACGATTATTGGTTTAAAATAATCTACTAATGACCGTTACAAAAAAATAACTCTAAGCAAACCAATAACATAAAGGTTTTTGATAATCTTAAAGAAAATGCTAAACAAAACTGAGTATTTCATTTAATCGAAGGGAATTATTCAATACAATTATTCTATTTGTGTAAACTATTTAGTAAAAATACGTATAAACATAAAATATTATTTGAATTTCAGTTTTCATTCATTCAGTATTTCTATAAACGCAATTTTTATCACTATTATAATTATGTAAAATGATCCAATAATTTTGCTAAAATCAGTTGTTTATAAAAAATCTACATATATAATTTTGACAGATGAAATAAAAACTTTAGACGCATTAAACATAACGTTTATTTAATATTGGATCCTTAGAAACTTTACTTAACTATTTTTAGAATTTATTATGACGTTATTAAATTTAAAAATATTGTTTAAATTGTATTTAGCTTATACAACTAGCAGTTGCTAAAAACCCAATGTCACTAAACATACTCACATGCTAATTGGAATAGTTTTAATTAAATCTAATAAAATAACATATACTGTATACATAAATTAATAATTTAAATTGTATAAGTCCTTTCAATGGCTGAATGGTTTAATGCATCACTCACGTGTTAGACTGGCCTGCTGATAACAGTCAGATTGGACTTACTGAGGGTCGTATTTCCTTAGTAGTTTCCCACTATCCTTCCACGCAAATTCGGGTGGATTATCTATTAAAAGGATTTTTTCCCCATCCCTACCACATTAAAGTAATTATCATATTTGCATATAGCCTTAACAGATATACTGTGATAAAAAAAAACTCTATAGCCCCTAATGGTTCTGCAATAAAAATTATTTTTACTTATGAGACCTACAAGGCCGTATCTTCTTACTCTGGTAAAACATTACAAATATTTGTTCCTTGGCATGAATAAATATAAAATAAAACGGATCAGTAGACCAAATTTCTAGCTCAACTTACCTGGTTTGCTAGTCGAGGGGAGGTTGCAATTCAAATCCCGGATTTGTTTACTGAGGGGGGTGGGTTCTTAATAAATTGTGACTCACTCCTCCTCCCCGTAAATTAGGGCACATTTCCTATAAATTCTAAAAAGCCTGTTTGGGTATAGCATTTGAACTTCAAAAAATGTATGATTGGGATCAAGGAATTTCTCACGGTACAAGAAAATTTAAAAAAAATCCTATTAAGGTTTATATATAATTTTCAGATTTATCTAAATATTATTCTCAAAATTAGCTTTATCATTTATCTCAATTAAAAAAAAAATAAATAAACTAAAAGTGTGTCAGTAACATTAGCTACTGATGGTAACTTGGTCATAAGAAATGACCCGTAAGGAAACGGCGTGATTATGTTTTTAAGTATTCTCAATAAGTTAAATTTGTATGCAGATAGTAGCCACATTTTTGCATGTTGTCGGGAAATAGTAAAAGTTTTCTTATTTATTTACATTAGTTAGTTTTTCACATGCATACTGAATAGTAATTTGCCAGGAAATCGTTTGATAACATTTTTGTTTAAGTGAAATACATACATGCATAAATAACTAAGCATATTTTTTCAGCATAAAACCATTCTAATAATAACTTTTAAGACTGGCTTAAATTATCCTAATAATTATTAAATAGTATTGAATAAAAATCGCTTGTTTGAATTTTGGTAGCTACTTGCATGCAATAAAACAGTGAGATATTTTAAATAGACTAAATTAATAAAAGAATATGAATTTTTTATATTCCATAAGAATAATGACCAAGTAGGTGACCTGGTGGTCTAGGGGTAAGGTGTCGGACTTCTGAGCTGGCGACCGGGGTTCAATCCTCGGTCCCGGCACAGATTTATCTGATTACCAAACCCTTCCTTCACCTCTGACAAGATGTGTAT